>JAMXBB010000010.1:377992-495935 GCA_024138015.1 Lumnitzera littorea | reverse complement strand
CCCCCCCCCCCCCCCCCCCCCCACCCCCTCTTCCAAAAAAAAAAAAGGGGGGGGGGGGGGTAAGACAGAACCCATACGATACTCGTAAGATCCAAAGTTTGATAACTGAATATATGTATTAAAAGAAGATACGAACTAGAAAAGCATGCCTCTAAATCGTGCATTTGATGAAGTTCCCATAGAAAATGGTCAAAATTTAATTATATTGCGTGCTTGGTGAGAGAGATGCGCATTGCAGTGCAACGAGTGGGCACACCGCACATGCACTTTTGGTTGATCTGAGGATAACAATTGATGATTGTAGTGTCAACACGTGAAGAAGCAGAACGAATTAAAAACAAAAACTGGGAAAACTCACTTTGAGAAATAACGTTTTGAGTTCTCGTAAAATAAAGAAAAAAAATTCGAAGAAATGACATATTTAGTTTTACCAAATTAACCCTTTTTAGTATAATTATCCATGAATAAGAGTACCCACTATTCCCCAGAAAGTTCCTTTTCCTTCATAAATTTTCCCCCCATTTTATCAATATGGTCTTTTACGTAATCAATTTTTATATATATATATTTTAGACATAGTCGTCTAGCATGTACTAACACAAAGTTAGTCTTAAATGCAAACTTCAAAGGGACAGAAATCTACGAGGTTAATAAGTAATCATTTTATGGTGCCAACGGGTTAAAAAAGAAAAGGAAAAAGGAAACCGTTGTGAGACGGAATCGACATCCTACGGACTCGACATATGATTGGGCTTGGGGTTCGGAGGAACGCCCTCCAGATATGCTTAGAAAGCATGCTCGTGCTTCTAAGCATGCTCAATTACACACTCAACAATCGCAACTGCATAAGCATAACTGTTATTAAAAAAAAAAAAAAAGAGAGAGAGATTTATAACACAGAGGATCACCGTCAAGTTCACAACCGGATTTGCCTTTTTATTTTTGTAGACAATTGTATATTTCTTATTTTATTAAATTTAAAATTTACACCCATTTCCCTAAGGTTAGGGAATGAAGACAATATATTGAAATTGAAATCATCTCTCCTAAGAGGACCTTCTCTTTA
Organism: Lumnitzera littorea; assembly: GCA_024138015.1. Lineage (NCBI taxonomy): Eukaryota > Viridiplantae > Streptophyta > Magnoliopsida > Myrtales > Combretaceae > Lumnitzera > Lumnitzera littorea. The sequence continues at coordinate 494,869 of JAMXBB010000010.1, read as the reverse complement.
AACTCTAGATCTTATCAACTTATTCAATCGTATACTTAGAACAACTTCAACCTTTGAATGATCCAATCGTGCTATCATATCAACCCATCGTTTCAAGTCTATACCATCATATCAAATTTTAATTAAACAAAATATTAGTTCATATTAACCTTTAGCATTGTCATATCCATAAAAATTAATTTGTTTATTTTAACGTTCATGGATAACCAAAAACCCAAACCTTAAAACGGCAAAACAAAAGATACGAAGCCTAATCCTACCATTCCATCAATAGGCAACTTATGACTAATGATTGCTAATATGTTTGTTTCCACAACTTAAAACATCAGACCATTGTCATACATACAGAAACAGACAAACGTTATGGACAGGTAATGAGCACCCCGGCACCTTCTACGAGATCATATCTTTCTCAGGAAATACTTATAATGATGAACGGTACACGTACGTACCCCTTGGGCACATAACGAAGCTTCCCGTTCGTTCTGCTCACCCCAGCACAAATTGAGTGAGGCAAACAATTCATGATTTGCAAATGCAAAAGCATATGAAAGTGTACAAGGAAAGTGAACTGGTCTGTCCAATGATTCAGATCAAAGGGGGCTCCCTTTTTCTTATTGGCATTACATACATAAGCACAATAAATAAACCCCAAAATCCTCCACCTTTTTTGGAAGAATAATGTTTGGCCAAAAAAAAAAATAATAATAATAATAAAAGATGGGGGCAAAAATCCAGCAAAAAGAATCGCTTCAACCAAACTATTACAAATACGCACAAATAATTTAACACCACTTGGACTCTTGTATGCCAGCAGAAACCAAAACCAGTTTGCAGGCTACATTGATAAACTATTGCAGGATGATCTATTATTAATCATAATACATGAATGTTTTTATTAGCTCATCGAGTCTCATCCTCAAGGTTGCGGAAACCAGTAGTCAAATCCTCGTGGAGCTTCTTGAACTTTGCAACAAGAGCTTCTTCTCCTTCAGCTGGATCCTCAAATTTCTGGGACCTATATGATTTTAAATAAAGCGGATTAGGTGGGGCCAGAATACCAAATGGAATACTCCCATTTGCACTTGTCACAATAAGACTTACACTAAGCGATAGAAGAGATCCCCCAGCCGATGCTTGATTAAAGAATAAGTTATCTTCTGTCCATCCATTCCAGCTGCTCTCTCAACAGCCTGCAAAGCAGAATTTGATTCACAACGTGTCCAATACCAAATTGCTTTGTGCAAGCACAGGTCTCCTTGAGACATGGAAACTAATCATATGCCAGGCAAGATTTAACTCATTCTCCAGCACAACACAGAGTGAATGGTGGCTTCCTCAAGTAATATTATCCAACAGATAAAAGCAATTTCATTAAATACTTTCTCAGGTTACCAGGAATATCTTACCATCACAACCAATAACCAAGGGGCAGAAAGTTGAACTCTGTTTCAGTGATATTTACAGTTTTTTTTTTTTTTTTTTTCCCCCAAAATACCACACCACAGAATCTGAACAGAAGCAAATAATATATACTCTCCAAGACAAAGCCATGTATCCATAGCACACAATCTCTCTCAGAAATTTAAGAGATTACATTCCAAGAGGTTATTGATGAAATTTACATATTCTTGTTAAGTAATTCAGATTATAGAAGAGCAGAAGAGGTCCATGCCCCTTTCAATCCACTAACACATTCATGTTGTAGATATCACTGAGATGGAGTTGACATGCCAGAGAAGGATAGAAGGTTACCTGGTTAGCCAAATTGTAGAAATGAATAATGTTGCGCATCATCCATACAGACTTGTAGAATGGGCAAAACTTGTCATACCTGTAAAATGGTATATAATAGACTCAGCTAGCAAGATCACTAAAAGAAAACTTATTCAAGACAGGAATCACCAAAAAGAGCAAATGGCATGGAAGCTGCACTCACGGAGTAAATGCATTCTGAGCCAAATAATCCTCTCTCAAAAGCTTTGCAGTTTCTAATGTAATCTTGTCTCCTTCAGCTAAAGCATCTTTTCCTACAAGCTGTAGAGGTTAAAAGAAATTAAAAAATCAACATTTCCCCCATTTTAAGTGAAAGGAGATTTAAAAAATAAATAAATAAATCCTGTGAGCTGATCTTGTGATCCAGAGATAAAATTGCAAAAGCTAGATATATGAGACCCCTGATCCGTTAACAGTCATCAACAGCTTTTCATGTATATGTAAATAGACAAGACCCTACCCGAAGAACAGCCTAGTCTAAGATACTTGTAAACAAGAGATATACCTGCACAATTTCATTAAGGTCATCTTCTCTCTGCAGTACCTCACGAGCCTTTGTTCTTATGTTGATAAAATCAGAGTCAAACTTCTCATAGAAAGATTCTAATGCCTGCAAATAATGCAAAATTTGGCATGAATGTGCATAGAAACATAGTGCCCAGAACCTTGTAGCTCCACCAAAAGAATAGATGAAGGACTTACTGATGAGTATTTCGAGTATGAGATGAGCCAATTCACAGAAGGAAAATGTTTTCTTTGTGCCAGCTTCTTATCCAGACCCCAAAAGACCTGTGATTTTTAAAAAGAATGCCACCATTAGACTTCATCCACATGATGAAGCAAGTGCATTGCAAGAACACAAGCATTGTGCCATTCTGAAGGAGAATGAAATCATATGACCATTAAACAAGAACTTTTCCGATAAAACAATTATGAACTAAAGATTAGAAACGTCACAAAGATGAAAATAAGTAAATATCTCATTGCTTCAATGATAGGATTTGGCATTTGTGCCTGTAGATAAATGTATATTTACTATCAAAAGATCCAAAATTTACCTGGACAATGCCAAGAGTTGCAGACGTCACAGGGTCTGAGAAATCTCCTCCAGGAGGAGACACTGCACCAACAATTGTCACACTTCCAGTACGCTCTGGACCACCTAAACACTTAACCTTTCCAGCACGTTCATAGAAAGATGCTAAACGTGCCGCCAGATAAGCAGGATATCCACTATCTGCAGGCATTTCGGCCTGCATAGAAGAAAACCCTTAAAGTGAGAAATAGGGAATAAAGAATCAAACGATTACAACTAAAAAGAAAATTGAACCAACTAAAATGCCTATTAAAAAGTTAAATAAAGTCGTAAGCCCCCAAAAAAACAAGAATGTAGAAAGCTCACCAAACGCCCAGAGATTTCACGCAAGGCCTCTGCCCAACGTGAGGTCGAATCTGCCATCATGCTAACATTGTAGCCCATATCTCTAAAGTACTCAGCAATAGTAATTCCTGACAGGCAAAAGAAAGCATTAAACAAATGTTGGCAATGAATCAGCAGCTTAAGTAAAATAATTTCAAGTGATGTGCCATGACAAAAGATTAATGCAGCAAAAAGATAGGAAACTCTAACAACAATGAATTATTAAGGCGTGCTCATTTCAAGACAAGCAGATAGAGAAATATCAAATATATGCAGTATTACCTGTATAAATTGATGCTTCACGAGCAGCCACAGGCATGTTAGAGGTGTTAGCAACAAGAGTAGTACGCTTCATGACAGATTCTTCCCGACCATCAGGTAATGTCATCGTCAATTGAGGGAAATCCATAAGGACCTAAAGCATGTGTCTCAAGAGATCCATTATCTAATATATTTTTGTATAACAGATCAATATGAAACATGTATAAATGCAAACCTCTGCCATTTCATTTCCTCGTTCTCCGCAGCCAACATAAACGACAGTTTCAGAATTAGAATACTGAAAAGAAGAAACAATTTGTGACCAGAATTTCAATAAAACTAGTGCAAAAGTAGAACAGTCTAGATCAAAAGCAATCCTCCGAACTGAGTGTACCTTGGAAAGAGCTTGACTAATGACAGTTTTCCCACAGCCAAAGGCTCCCGGTATAGCACATGTTCCACCAAGAACAGAAGGGAAAAGTGCATCCAGCACACGCTACACCAGAAAAAAAAAATTTTTATGAAAGCAGTATCCAAGAAAAAAAAAAATTCAGCAAATGAATCCTCAAGACGACTTCTCAGGGCTGCCAGCGCAAACTTATATAAAATGCGGTCATGTAGTGCAAGGTAGCAAGAAAGGAGGAAAAACAAAAACAAACAAAAAACAACACGGAACAAAGACGAACTCATAAGTTGCAGCAGCTGTACCTGACCAGTAAGCAATGGGGTGTCAGCAGCAAGCTTTGATGCAACTGGTCTGGGTGTACGTACAGGCCAAGTCTGAAAATATAAACGTCAAACTTTATTTAGATTGAACATTGAGTTGACTGAGCACACTTAAATAAACCTTGCAGACCTGAAGCATCGTAAACTGTTTTTTAACCCCTTGAAACTCAAGTTCCAAGACAGTATCCTGCATGGGATTCAATGGAAAAGTCAATTTGTTATGGGATGCCCATTGTTTGCTCAAATTTACGTATGTAATCTACATATAAAACACCTGCAGTTGCTTTTTGTATCTAGAAGTAATAAAATCACCTAAGATTTATCAGGAAAAGGTAACCCGAGTGCTTTATATGCTTGCCAAATAAAAATAGACAATGAAAGCAGACATAAAAACTCCCTATGGACCATGGAAGGCTGACAAACCTTCAATGAGTATTGGCCAGGAGGTGCAATATAAGTGATTTTGCCCATGGAGTCGGGAGGAAGGGCAACATGGTGCTGCATCAAAGTATTCTCAAAGACATTCTGCAAAGAAACAAAGCAATAACACTGGTGAGAAACTTGTCATATTACGCAGATAAATGCAAAAGAAAACCACATAGAGAACCTACAGCATAGAGGTCTCCTCCAGTCAAAAGATCACCTTCTCCTGAAACAATTAAGCAAATAAGGTTAATTTAGGATAGAACATCTCTTAAAAACTCTTAAATCTTTTAACCTGCAGACATCCACAGAAAACGATCTGTTATTTACCCAATTTTTTTGGGTTGAATTCCCAAAGCGTATCTTTATCTAAGGCAGGTACAGCAACACCACGAGGGATGTAGACATCTCCAGATCTCTTCGCAATAGTTTTCAAGGGCCTCTGCATTGTGTAGTAGCACATAATCGTTTCAACATGACAAGTAGTAGCATACATATGGGTGCTACCTAATAGATGCTAACGAAAACAGATTTGACACTGATGTGAAATGTTTGAAAGAAAACCTGAATTCCATCAAAAATATTCCCCAAGATTCCAGGGCCCAACTCCACGGATAGAGGCTGCAATTTCAATAAGCGAATGTCAAAGAACTGGCCAAATAGCAACAAAACGCAAAATCATGAGAAGCAACTCCACAGTACCTTGTGTGTACGTAGGACGGGATCATTCACCATGAGTCCAGCTGTTTCTTCATAAACTGTGATGACAAAGGAAATAATTGTTATCAATACAGATTTGAAAAAAAAAAAAAAAAAGAACAAAAAAACAAAAGAAAGAAAAAATAAATCCCAATCTTTTGGTATCACAAAATACTTCCTATCTGTGCAGGCAGTCAATTAGAACGAAGGGAAAGCACACATTATCAGTACGAACGGGAAGTTTACTAATCAGTAATTATAACACTATCGATCTATTAAAAAACTTTTTTAAAAAATTAATAAATAAAATACCTTGGATGGTAGCAGAATCTCCTTCCAAACGAATAATTTCACCAATGAGATTGTCGTGTCCAACACGAACAAGTTCGTACATTGCAGCCCCAGCCATACCATCAGCCACCACCACAGGACCCGATACCTGGCAAAGTAGTTTTTTTTTTTTTTTTTTGGTAAGGTTTCGCTTTCATAAACCGATCGATATTAAACTCAATGAAAATGGCACTAAAAGGTTGCTCTATTCCGACATCAACTCATCAAGCTTTTCGTTATAAGCACGATTTATTATTAAAAAGAACGAAACTTCATGCGATTAAGCCAACTACTGAAATCAATTATCGATGTAAGGGCTAAATCTGAGAGAAGGGAACATGAAAATAAAGGAGTAAATCGAGTACCCTACACGGAAAAATTTAGAAATCAAGTAAAAGTCCAAAACGAATGAAGGATGGACCGAATTAAGAAATTCGTGAAGAAACTGAAAGGGAAAAAAGGAAGCACCTTGCGAACGTAACCGTACTCGCTCTCCTTCTCAGAGTCCTCGAAGGAGGTGAGACGAGAACCGTATACGGACGGCATTTTTCTTTTTTTTTTTTTTCCTTATTGAATCAAGGAAATTAGAATTCTTAAGATCCGATCAAAAACCCTTGAACTTAAGCACGGACGCAGGGAGGAAAAGGAAGGGGAGAGGGAGAGAGGGACAGAGAGGGGGGGGGTGCGGGGGGTGATATTATGATGATGAACAGTGCGTGATTGATTGGTAATGGAAGCCAAAGCGGTCACGGAGTTGGGCAGGGTTGGGGATATTTTTGGAATTCCAGATGATTTTAATTAGGAAAGGAAAATAAAAAATTGGATTCAGATCTAATGAAGCGGTGTCGTTTTGGACCGTTCAGACTTGGGCTCGCACCTTCCTTCGTGCCACATGATGTTTGTCGGGATATCCAGATAGACAGGACAATGTATAAAAGATACAGTTTTTCTTTTTAAAAAAAAAAAATTGGATTTGTTATTCCTATAATAATTTCGCATTGAAGTTTTTTGACTTTTTGCTGATAAATGAGCAAACGACCAACCTCGTCCAAGTACTCGACTCCGACAATGATGTGCGAGTATGTTATGTGGACAAGGTTGGCACTCGAGAATCGTCGATGGGATGACAATTGCCAGGGATATGGTCATGGACCCTTGGACGTAGAGGACCTTCCTACGACCATGGCTCACATATTCAGTTGCATCGTCCTTGTTCCATGCACAAATCTCATGTTGCGATTGTCTCCGGGAACGCACCCAAAATAAAATAGCGATTCTGGTGTCATTGTTTATATTTGAAACCATTTTCCACCGTATACATTATATCTTTTATACTTTTATTTTTTCTACAATTTTTTTTTCTTTTATTTATTGTCTCGTCCCCTTCATATCTCATTCCTTAATAGTAATTATGGGTTAATATCACCATTTATACTTTAACTTTATAACTTTTTTCAATTGTATATTTGAAGTTTTAATTTATTTAATTAAATATTTAGTTGTCACCATTTATATCTCGATTATTTATAATTCGCATCGCTAATCTAGTCAGGAAAATCAGCCAATAAGGTAACTGTTATGACTTAAAAGAGATCATGCAACCCCCAATAAATAGGCAATAAGTCACGAATCACTTCAAAAATATAAGTTACGAGACATATTGGAAGCTATAAGTAGCCACCCATGGCTCTAGAGAGATCACACGATCCTCCTTTGGCTATAGATAACCACTTTATTGATTGATCGTATTGACTGAAATAATATTATAAATTAGAGTCAATTGAAGTATAGATAATAGAAATTAAATTTTCAATTGAATATGTAATTAGATAAATCGAAATTTCAAACGTATAGTTACAAAAAAATGATAAAGTTGAAATGTAAACAATAATATTATCCCCATTAATAATACTTGAAAAATATGTATGTGATAATTTATGTATTTACCTTTCCACAAAATATATGGGAATATATGTTCTACTTAAATATTTTTATATTAAAAATTATATTACCTTATTATATATAATTAAAACACAATATTATATATATACATATATATATGCACACATTAGAGCAACATGTAAGTTTTAATATAAAACATCATGTGTATTTATTGTGCTCACAAATTAAGGATATTTTTAACAGATATCATTACGTATACATTCCATTTCATTCTGAAGATATTGCAATTAAACATAATATAAGAATTACATCAATAGTTCTGTTGATAAAGATGAAGTTATTACCCCATTCATTTTCCCTTTTTTTTTTTTTTTTTTGGCTAACAACATATTACAACTTGAGGGAATTAGGATCCAAATCCAGTCTATCTCGTTAAGAGACTAATATTCATACCATTAACCTATAATAGCTTTAGCGAAGTTATTACTTAGTTGCTAGTTCCATTTTATTCCACTTTAATCCATTACATTCCAAACAATGCATGTGTACTAAGTGTGATATTAACAATCACATCTTCTTCTTTTTTTGTGAATTAATTTATTAATCACAAGAACCTAAGTCTATAACAACAATTCAAATCATACACAACAAAACTAGCCCAATTAGGTATTTTCACTCCCTATACGACAGGCATTAATGACACTCTTATAAAAAACAAAGCAAAAAAAAAAAAAAAAAAAAACAAATCCATTAGGTAATCTAATTTGATACTTCTAGTATAATGATGGGACTCCTTTTCACTATTGTGTAAATATTATGATAAATCCTCAACCGCCGTCAAATTTATCCGATTCATTTCTTGTGATTGGAAAGTCTTCATAAAATTCTTAAAATTATTAATCACTTTTGTCATAATAGTTCAAATATGTCCATTATATTCTCTATTGCTACAAATCTTGCATTATGAGGGAGAATTATAATAGAGGTGATCATCGTTTGGAAGTAAATTTAAATAGAGGATTAATATTTCGAAAAGTTTAAATAAGGGATTAATATTTTGAAATGTGCAAATAAGAAATCAACAATTCACAAAATGATTTAAACAATTTTATAGATTAGCTATTATGAATTCTTTATTTAAACTATTTTGTATAACGTTGATTCATTGTTTAAACTTTTTGAAATGTTAATTTCCTATTTAAACTTACCTCTAAATATTGATTATCTCCATTGTGATTTTCCACTGTATCATGCTTTTGGGGATCTTCTTGTAAACTTGAAACTCCAAGTATATTATTGGCCATGGTTAATCTTGAACTCAATGAAAGCACAAATTGTTAGACTTATTGTAGAGGCCTAATCCAATTCACAATGATTCAAACAAAAAAAAAACCTTAAGACTTAAAATTCTTTGGATGCAACAAAGGTAAAGTAACTCTCTCTCCCTCTTCCGCTCTTCTCTCTCATGTTGCTCTATTCACTTTCTAATTATGGTTTTTGTTCTTTCATGTTTTCAAGGAAATCAAAAGGAAGACAAGGAGATCTGGATTCAAGTTCTAAAGGGACTCCTTAGCACAAGGCTATTTCTTTGAAAGGGATCTTGCATATCTATTATCCCCTTTTCTTCTGTTGTTTATACATGTTTTCTCTTATGTTTTAATTCTATTACATTCCATTGTTCACATATACAATTGTTAATAATCTGTACTATCTATTGCTGACTCGTTGCTTACATTTTGTTGAGTCCTTACTAAATATAATCTCTAAGATAACTAAGTTTCTTTATATTTCTCTTCAATCTCTTTTCTGTATTTCTTATCATAACAAAAAGTTCTGTTATTTGTTGCTAATGATATTTTGTCCCATTATTTCTACTTCCTTTTTTTAAAATCTTCTTTTGATTATCTTATTATTTTATTTGGATCAATTGTAGCTATCAAATTAATTACTCTTGTTCATGAACCATACTAACTTTCGAAGCAAAATTATGCATAGCATCATTCATCATTTAACTTCTTATACTCATGGAATCAAGCATATCATTTGAAACTTTTATGTAGAGCTTCATTATATATAATAATCTTAAAAGTATGGAAACAAATACTAATATCTTACATTAATATAATAGATATACACATGTTGATTAGAATAGTTGAAAACAAATGGCAAATTACACTATCATTCACCTTATAATTACAATTCCAATTCAAAAAGAGTACAGCTTGGATTGACATGCACATCCAACAATTCTAATCTACAAAATCTTTCCTTGACCACTAGTCAGCAAACTGCAATTGTACAAGAAGTATGTAATGAAGGAAATCTCAATGATAGACAAAATTTGGTTGGCATTCAATGTTCATTTTTCCTTCCACAACATGACACAATCACATTTGCAATAAATGTTTTAAATACCAAATGATTGAATAGGCCCTTCCGACTTTAACAATATAGAAGAAGTTTGCCGGATAAAGCTCATTCAATGATAAAACTTTTACTTGCTAATATTGTAACAAACATTCATGATGGGAGGTGTGATTCTATTTGTTTCTAAAGAAAATGATATGTTTCCTTTGGCTAAAAAAGAAAAGAAAAAAAAAGATGGAGAGAGATGATATGTGAAAACATGATGGGGAAATAGCAATTATATACAAACATGTGAAGAAAGGGAAAGAAAGAAAAAAAAAATAGTAAAATTAAGAAAAATTGATGCTTTTTCTTTTCTTTTCTTGTTTTTTAAATGAAGAGTTACTGCAATATAAGGATTTTATTGATTATTAAATAATCGATTCCATTTTAAATTTGTTTTATTGTTGAATCATTTGTCATTTATAAAGTATGAGAAAAATAATGTTGTTCCCAAATGCAAATGGTCGTTAATGCTGTCTTTATTTCCTTAAGAGTATATGGATTTAAACAAAATAATAATAGTTGGCCAAAAAAATAAAATAAAATAATAATAAGTCATTCATTTTTTAGACTTTTAATTGCTAAAATAAGTTTCCAACACATTTTATCCCTCCTATAAAACTCTTTTTGTCAAATTTGTTTAAATATAGATTTATTTAAGAAAAATTAATGTCTAGGAACTTAATTTACTTAAATAATTCCTTATTGTACTTGGCATAGAATTGAGAATGAAATGAAAGTTATAGTTTTTTGTTCGATGATGGCCATGGAAGCTTAATTCCATTCTAAGGATTTATTTGATTTAAACATGTTTGAAATGAATGTAATTTATATAGTTATATTTATAAAAGAAAATGCCCCTAGCCTTTTCAAATATACAAATAAAACATAATGTGTGCAGTATTAATATGCATATCATGGATGTTATAATATATCATATATAATATATTGTAATTGATATAATATATATTGTTTTAGCTATAATATATAGCATGTGATTACAAAATGTAAAATAATACACAATATATACTAATTAACTATATAATATAACTCCAATTGCCTTGTAGGAAGAAGGAACTCCTGTAGGATTTCTTATAGCATAAAAAGAAGACTAGGCAAGGAAGAAGGCTATCTCTAGTAAGGATTTATTTTCTGGTCTTAGGCCTACAACCTTAGAAATCCCAACCTAAAGAAAGGCATTTTACTTGATCTGGTAGAGACAAAAAGAAACAGACCTAATATGAAAGATAGCGCCATATTCCAACTATTTTTAGCGTATCAATAGGCTATTTAAATATGAACAGTTACACTCCATTTACCTCCACTTAGTCTTGCATGGAGTTTTGAGAATTTATTGTAGTTAAACTATAGGATACTCCTATAGGATTTAGCAAAATCCTTCCCCCCTCCTTAACAGTCAAGTAAGTAAACTGCATCTCCCTAGCTATCTTACTCTTAAGCCCAATAAATTGATAGATAATGTAGAGAGCATCGAAGGCAAACTCTTCTTACTTAAGGGTAGTGCATATTAGAGACTATTTAACTTCATCTCAATTAAAGTAGAAGTGCAAGCAGTAGAGGACAAAAAGGAAATCTCTGAAGGCACGAAGTCAAGTAAGGCTAAATCTAAGTGTAAAGAAAGCCGAAAAGAAAGAGTAACAACTAGAGAATCATAAGTTGAAGTGCTCTAACTCACTAAAAGAGACATAGGAAGGGGAACCATGGACCCAATCACCGATGTATAGGTAGAATTCGACTAGGTTTCGAATGCCGAAAAGAGGGAGAGGAATCAACCTGGTATAGTAAGCCATTTTGATTTCTGAAAGAACATAGCGAAAGTAATTAATTGAATACAATAGTATGCAATTGCCCTTAGCATGAAGAGCGTGTCTTGCCTTTACTTATTCTTTTTTGTATGCTTGCCGATATGCTTTAAAGGCAATCGCCTCTATTGCCAACACAAAAACTTAGTTTAAAAAAGACTCCTTTCAATAAGATTCCTAGTCTCTTTTCAAGCAATTGGAAAGTTTATAGAACCTTAACAAAATACGAACTACAATGGTTGTTTAAAGTATCTCTAACTTGTCCTACGCTATTTTTCTTTATTACTTACACGGCCCCTCTCCCTTCTTTTGAGTCTATGCACTTCTTCTTAATATGTCGTTTATATATATGTTTCTTAATAAGCTAGAGCCCTATTTCATTTTTCCTTTCATAGATGGCCTTTAATTAGTAATTTTCCTCTTTTTCACAAGCCTAGGTAGGACTTCCTTCTAGTGTTTGGAAAATATGTTGCAATAAATTATACAATATATTATGCAATGTATGTACATGGTATGAAGTGCATTAGTGTGCATAGTATTAGTTCATATATTATGTGGCCTAGTATACTATATGCCAATAGTATCTAGGTGCATAATTAAATTGATAATGTCTATAAGTTCTTGTTGAATTTAAGTTTTCATTCTTGCTAAACTGAGACGAACAAGTAACCTTGTTATACAACGTATCTATCTGTATATTGCTTAATTGAATAGATTCACAATGGGTATTAAGAATCATAGGATATGATCCGGTTAGCAATTTCCTGAAACCTGTTCTTTTAAGGTAAGGTACAAGCATGATGTTGTCATACCCTATACATGCTTTGGAACTTATACTGTAATGCATACATGGTATGGGTTCCAAAATCTCTTGTATCTATCTTACAAAAATTATTAAATAATATTAATAAAAAAAATAATAATTGTTGCATATTTTATACTAAGGAATTTTTTACTAAAAAGAAATAGAAAGGACCCAAGCCTATAAGATAAGAACCTGAACTTATAGTTGCCTCTTTCTTGTATCCCTCAAGTCTTTATAGCACCACTCTCTTTCTTTTATACATTTAATTTTCCCTCCTTTTTTTTTTTTTTTTTTCATTTGCTAAGTACTAATCGCCATCTAATAATTCATAAAAATAAACAAGTATTGCAAATATACTTCCAAAACTGTAAATCAAGTGTGAAAAGAAATTTTTAGCATGAAAAAATGTAATCAAAATTTGTTATTAAAGACAAGTATATAATTGAAATTTATGGGAAATAAAGAAAATTTTATAAATTTCACAAGCTACCTTATACCTTGAAAGTTTTCTAGGACATAGGTTATGGAGTAGCTTCAAGGTATAATAGGATAGGTCACAATTCAAAAATTTAGGAACAGATGCCTATGGGTGGTATACGATTAAAGTCTTCATACTTTGCTAACCTTACACCCATTCACCTTTATTCTAAACATATCTAGTTCACAAATTGGTAACTTCGAATTGGCAATGCTTTTGCGTAAGCATGCCATCAGGGTAGGTTTGAGATGAATATTATAAAATCTAAATTCGAACTTAATACTCTATAGGGTTTTTCAAAACTCATCCTAAAATCTATAGGGTTTTTATCAAATGCCCAAAACCCCCAAGGTACTCTTGAACTCACAACCCAACCTAACCTAACTCGATAGTTCCTTCCTTTTTTTTTCCCCTTAATTTATGACTCTATAGTTTCACAATGGTCACTTAAGCTTTGGTAACAACTTAGATTTAGTTTTGTACATCAAATTGATAAAAAGTTAATGAATTAAAGCCACCTAAAATGGAAACAAAACCCACTTTATAATCATAATTAGACTTGTTAAAGAGGAAAAATGAAGTTTTGATGGATGATAGGCGATTAGAGATAGTGAAACTATGAGTGATAGGAATCACGGAACAATCACACGTTCGTGAGCTCTAGGACTTGCTCATATGGTTTACCGAACTATCCAAGGGGAGTTGAACTCAAAAAAGCAGTACATTCCCCAATCTAAATTGCCAAATTGCTTTGCCTTCCAAGCTTAGTGAATTTCCTTTTAGTTCTCCTTGAAAACGGCTTTCATTTTTTGAACCTATTCTAAAAGAACTAAAAAAAATTATAAAATTGGTGAAAAAGTCTTTTCTAGTTATACAATTTTTAGAAAAAAAAACAAATTTTTTTTTAAATGTCCATAAGAAAGAAAAAAATGGGTCAGCAAAAACATTTTATTTTTGAAAGAACTAATAAAAAACTTTTTGAAATAAACTCAATTCTATTATTTAGATTAAGAAACCTCTATCTCTATAAGGGACTTATAATATGCATATGGAAATGAAAGTTTCCAGCATTCATCTTAGATCAAAGCTCAACCACTTTTCTCAATCGTAAAAATAGATATTGTCTCTTGAGCATCTCAATGTTTATGCATGTCTTAGGAGAAATGAAAACTACAACCCTCATTGTGTAGGGCTACAATTTGGATTTAACCAAGGACTACCAAGCAAATATCTATCTACATCACCACTTTTGAAGGAAGCTCGAGAACCAGCTAAGGCACTGTAGCGTCCCCTTAAGGCGTAACCGATGAGTTCCATTCTATTTGACCATCCGAGTCATCCCATACTCCAAAGAAGCAGAGGTAAAGGTCATGGTGCAATTAATTGAATGGTAGAGGCTGGCCTATAGAACTAAGGTATTTTTTTTTTCCCTATTATTGCAAGCTTCAAAAATTGGTAATGACATGGTTTAAGCTTGTGAATTTTTTCAAGAAGGAACTACTGAAATGAGTACTAACTGCTTAATGTCCTCTTTACTGAAGTGTATGGAGCGCCCTGCTCCAAGTTTGAGTTCTAATTCTCCTAGCCTTTCCCTTTATTACTAATTTTGCACCTTAATAATTTTTTTTTATTTTAAATAAAAAATTTAAGGATGTGCTATATGTATAAATTTCACGAGTAGTGATTGAACTAAACAAAAAAAGTGCATCTAGAAGGAATCAAACCTACAAATTTGCCCCTTTATTAAGTAGGGTGCTTTAACCATTCAGCCATGGATGAGTTTGATCCATTAGGTTCTTTGATTTGTTCGAAAAAGAAACAAGAGACAAGAAAACATCTTTGATTTTGATTAAAAGAAACAATCTCAAATAAACCAAGATCAAATTTCGAGTAGAAGCGGGATACTCTCATTAGAACGGTGAATACCAGGCATGACCCATAGTTCTTGTAATAAATGCTATAACTTCATCAAGGTGACCGAAGGGAGGACAACATAACCTGAAAGCCTTTCAAAAGATTGAAAATAGGGTTAGCTAGATAAGAGGAAGAGAATGACATATGTGCTTACTTTACTTGCGATTTCCCTCCTTAACTATGTCTCGACTGATCAGTAGGAAAGGGGGGGGGGGGGGGAAGGGGGTGTTAGTGGCTCTAAAATTTCTTTCCTTTCCAGTCATTTTCCTTTTGAGAGAACTCGATCTCTTTTTCTTCCATAGTGATTCTTTCTACTATCTCATTTTTACTCACAATCTAGAATGATAACTAATAGAGAGTAGACCGATAACGAGCAAGACGCCTTTTGTACTCATTTCACAAAACCAACACAAAAACAAAGAATAAAGAGTAAATTATGAATAAGATGGACTACTAGAGCTACATTAGCGAGAGCCATAAGCAAGCCTTGTCGTAGTAGTAGGAGCGAGGGAGCTTGTCTATCCTTTTTTATCACCACATATTCTTAATGCTTGTTTACAATATTACCCTTGTAAATTGTTCATTTTCATTTAATAGCAGGAATTCTTTTTATAATTTACACTAACCTAGGATTTACCCTAATTAGATCCTATAAACACTTGTATATTATAATAACCGCAAAAGTTAATACAATCAATATTTAAACATTTTTCTTCTTGCGTAAGCTAAGTGTATATTGCTAACTCTCAACTAATCTTATCTAACCCATTGAGTATAGACTGGTGGCGGTGACCTTCAACCATACTTATGCTTAATATTAAGTGTGATCAAAGCTCATGTGAGGTATTTGTGCATCATATTCACCGTCGGCGTACAAGGATGCTTGCTTAACATTCAACTATCATTTATCTTTCGAATCGTCTTGAGGTTCAAATCCATCCCCTTAGTTCATGCAATACTGAACGTTGCATATTCATCTACATTGGACTATATCAATGAGGCTTAGAGGGTAAGGTGGGTGATCATGACTCTATGAGAATTGAGACGAGAGTCACTTACAATGAGAAGAGAAAGAGACAAGAGAGATGGTGATGCAAGATTAAGTGATTAGTGAGTATGAGAGATAAAAGATTAAAGGCAGTGGCTTAGTGAGAGGCTAGCCTTTTTTTTTAAATTATTATCACGTTATTTTTTAGTTGTCATATACGTACAATAGCTACAGCAATTTATTACATAGTACTTTTTCTTAGGTTCGAATTTTCTGTCGAGTTTTCTTTAGATCCTGAATTCAATCTAAGACCCCATAAGGTTTTGAAACATGACCTAAGACCCATCCAAAGACCTTATTGAGGGTCATCTTATAAGGTAATTATTGAATTAGGCAGGTTAGGTTTTTATAATAAGTTGCCCAATAGCATCTTTACTCTTGAAATTACTGGCTTGCTGTAAGTAGGAAAGAGAAAAAAAGAATTATCAGATAAATTTCTCATTTTGTCTTGAAAATTTTAAAGCTAGAATACTATGACATATGTTTTAATTATTTTACCCAATAGGTTTTAATAATATAAAATGGCAATTTGGACAAATAGGAAAGGACATAAAATATCATCTCTTTAAGCCTTAATAATGTAGATTGATAATTTCATCCATTTTAGTTTTATAGAATTGTCTACAAATTACATTTGTTTTTAAGTTTATCCTACCACTCCATTGATATCTTTGGCTTCTTAAGGCTTTTAGCTTATGGTGTAATGCAGTTACGCTTTTGTAAATTAGCAACCATTCTTATTCCTTAACTACTTCACCCTTTGACTTCCCTAATTAGAACGTATGCCCAATTTTCATCTTTCCCCAGTTGGAATGAATTTCCAATTTATTTATTTTCATCTAGAGTGGTTGCTTAACCATTTTGTTTGAAGATATACTTTTTTTATATGTCACAATTTTTGAAGAAATAAAACTATTAGAAGTACCTGAACTTTCGTATTTTTTCATTTTAATACCTAAATTTCAAATTTGTTCGTTTTAATACCACGACTTTTTAAATGAGACAAATTGGTATATCTATTATAATAACCATCATAAAGAGTACTTATTTATTTCTTTTTAAAAAGTTGAAGTACCAAAATAAAATTTGGGTACTCAAATAGAAATAAAATAAAAATTAATATACTTATATTATTATTCTATCATTTTATAATAACAATTGTTACGACGAATATACTAACTTGCCTCATTTAAAAAAATTGAAGTATTAAAATGAATGAGTTCAAATTTTAGGTAATAAAATAAAAAAATATGAAAGTTCAGATACTTATATTGGTTTTATCCCAATTTTTGAAAAGAGAAAGTGAAGTTTTAGTCCTCAATGTTTTACTGTTTTTTAATTTAGGCCTTGAACTTTTTTCATTTTTCCATTCGAACTCGATACTATGTAAAACTTTTCAAAATCCATCCTAAAATCTATAGGGTTTTACCTAATACTGAAACCTCTATAGGGTAGTATTGAACCTACGACTTGACTTGACCTAACTCAAGCCAATAAATTGTTTCTCTTTTTTTTTTTTAAAGTAAAAAAAGGGTTATGACTCTATAGCTTCTCTTGGTTTTGTTAAGAACAAAGTTGGTTGATATATTTATCTTAAGATTAGTGACAGCAAATTTATTTTTCTTATTTTGTATGTTAATGATATATTATGATTACTAGTGATTTACGCTTGTTGCGTAAAATTAAAGAGCTATTACCAAGGAATCTTGACAAAAAGGATCTTAAGGAAGCTTATCTTGTTTTAATCATTAAAATTCATTGTGATAAAGGTCGTACTTTATTAAGCCTTTCTCAAAGAGCCTACATTAATTGTATGCTAAATAGGTTCAATATGCAAATTCATCATCCTAAGGTTATGCTAATTGTTGAGGACAAACTAAATAAACTTCAAAGTCTTAGGAATGACATTTGAAAAAAGTCTATGAAGGATATACCCTATTTCAGCCTTATCGATAGTTTGATATATGTCCCAGTTTACATCAAGAGCAGATATTACTTTTGTTATGAGTGCTCCAGGGAGGTTTCTCTTTAATCCTAAGCATTATCATTGGGATATAGTTAAAAAGGTCTTCAGATAGTTACGAAAAGCAAGAACTATATATTAGTTTATAAAAGGGCTAAGCAGCCTAAAGTAATTGGTTTCATTGAAAGAAAGAACCTCAAGTAATTGGATAGTTTGATTTAAATTTTACAAGTTATTCGAATGATTCAAAATCAACCTTGGGTTATGTTTTCATGTTAGCTAGAGGAGCAATCTCATGGAGGTGTGTTAAGTAAGGTTTAATAGCTTCATCTACTATATTACTAAGCCATGAGATAAGTCATTTGGTTAAAGACTTGAATTTATAAGCTATCATTGTAGAGTTCATTGCAAGGCTATTGTCGATATATTCTGATGACACCATAGTTTTCAATTATTTCTTGAGAGCAATGAATGTTTGAGCAATATCAAAACATGTTGAGATCAAGTTTCTCATTGTTGGAGACCTATTGAAGAAAAGTGACTTCATAATTAAACTTATCGATACTAAAGCTATGCTCATCGATTCATTAACCAAAGGTTTGAAACCTATTGTATTTCAACAAATGTCAAAAATATTTTTTTGGATAATGGAATGTAAAAAATATGTTTGTTAAATTATGTTTGCTAATAGTTTGAAAATTTATGATTTTCTCAAAGGTGTGCACATGTGATCTTCATATATTTCATTTGTAATAAATATATGTGTTTGTAAATGCACATCTTATTTGTTGTTAGACATTAATAATATGCTTTAAGCATTTTTGGATTTGTCATTGTGACTTATTATTGAAGCATATATGTTATTTAGAACTCGTGTGTAGAAGATTGGCAAGTAATAGCAAGATTTTGAATCATTTTTCATATTATTACTGGCTACACTATTGCATCTTGATCGATACGAGCCAGCCTAGGACCCGTACCCACCTCTTTCAATGCCTTGGGCTTCAGATAGAAAATGCATAATAAATCGTAGACCAACACCAACGTTCAGGAAACTGAGCATACAAATCGAATGAGGCCCATGAAGAGGAGAAAAGAAAGAGGAAGGTACGCGGTCTATTGCTGACTTTCTCTTTGTTTTAATTATTTTTTTTTCCCCTATCTTCTATTTGGTAAAACATGATGAATCAAAACGCAGATATACGAAGTGACCGTGGGTAAAAAATGAAAGATATAAAGTGAGATTTACCAAAAATAGAAATATAAAAATTATCGCATAATGTCAAAGACCAAAACAAATATATACAAAGTGTAAAAATAAGAATATATAAAGTGAGATTTACCAAAAATATCATAATTAATAATAAACCATGTACAGGGAAAAAGTACATGTTTTCAGAAATAAGTTACGTAAAAGTCCGAAAGGCCCTTTCGCAGTCTTCGCCGCTCCACCATGCTTTATGTAAAAATAACGACAGGAAAGAAAACAGAAAAGAAGAAAAAGAACTCAAAAACAGGTCCAGTTCACTCATTCATAGCCATCAATGGATAAGATACCATGCTACTGGAAAGACGCAGTTTCTGTAATCACTTCCATCAAAATATATCCCCAACATGCAACGAAAATACTTTGTTCCTGTCAACATTCACATCATTTATAAATTATTGAGATCCTATTTAGTTTTTTCTTGTTTTTCCCCACTTAAGGGTAGAACGGGGTACAAGAATCCCCGCATGGCTTTTCATCATATCTCCTCAGTATCTACCTCCAACCACTTAGGAGTTGAACTTCTACAAGTGACAGCGTAGTGTAATGTCCTGTGGTAATTTGGTTTTACAATCTACAGACTAGAAACGTTACAGATAGGGTCAACAGCAATGCACCCAAAAGCACTAAACTGATCCTCATCTACCATGTACAAATCTCTAAGAAGCTGATAATGGGATAGGCTTAACTGCACTTTGGATTGGCGAAATGCCACTCTGACCCTTTCTTTGAGACCTTCATTCTCGCTCTCTACATCACCACTCTGCTTGTCCAGATGCGCCACATTTCCATCAACATTAATAACAAGCTTCCCATTCTCACCAAACTTCACATCCCCAAAGAGAGAAACTAGGACTTCATGAATAATCTTTTCTGCCTTTCTACCGTTCTCTTCTTCCACTTTGACAGATTCAGACTCAACTACAACCTTTGGAATCTCACGACTTATGTTCAAAACCAGAGCCACGAACGAGTCAGCGACCATATCACTTATAGGATCTGCTGTCCAATGCAACGAAATATGCTTCTCTGACTCCTGCTTCACTGTAACCCGATCATGAACACGCAATACAGGGACACCAGACTCCTCATCTGTTGAAGACTCCACGCTCTCATATATCTGCTTCAGCCAGTGGTTTATAACACCAAAAGCACCACTATATGGAATTGTAATTCTCGGAGTGATGTTTGCGGTAGACAGTTGAGAGAAAACATGGAGATCTTCTGGTGCCGTAATCTGGTAAGTGAAGCCTTTCTTTCTGAGTAAACCACTGACAGTTTCACCAACTTCTGGAGTCTTTTCAGCAAGCCTTCCAATAGTTTTTGCCATTTTCTCAGAATTAAAATACATTTCAACAGGCTGACAATTCTTTGGGGTGATGATTTTGGTACTGTGATCAGAAAACCGTGCAATGAGTTTCTGCTTAAGCCTTCCCATTTCATTTGCTTCTCCATGTACAAGGACTATGTTAGGAGGCATGAGCTCATCTAAGAATGTACTTGTCTGATCAAAATCAGCATGGGCAGAGAAGGAAATGTAATGAACCTGCACGTTAAGAGGAGCAGAGAGACCGTTCATCAAAGTAACTTCTTTTGGTTCATTGATGATGGTTTATGCCAATGTGCCTTCCACAACATAACCAGGAATTACACATGCATTTTTCTTATCTGAGCACCACTTATTGAATAATTGTCTAGACAAGCCACTCTGAAGTCCACTAGGACTTCCCATAACCACTGATGGACCCACATCATTAAAATTCTCAATGCTCTTAAGAGGTGATATGTGCTTGAAGTCAAAAGGGATTTGACGTGGCAAACTGACTTCTGATCCTCTCATTCATGGAATTAATGTATGTCTGGTAAACCACCATACACTTTTTTGCAAGTGGATAAGCATAGTATATAGGAATATTGCGGAGCTCAGGATGGTTTGACCACTACTCATCAAGTATCAAGAGAAGCTCCTGGGCATGGCCAAGAGCAAATGCAGGTATTAGAACTCTTCCCCCTTGAGATATATTTGAGTGAATCACATCAATAAAGCTCTTTTCTTGGATATGTCTAGGTTGATGGAGCTGCCCACCATAGTAGACTCGATAATACAGATATCAGGAGAGAATTGGGGTAGCTCAGCAGCTCATAGATGCCTGTCTTCTTCACGAGAGTAGTCACCAGTATAAAGTACTCGAACACCAGCTATATCAACCATGAACATTGCAGCACCAAGCACGTGACCAGCAGTGTAGCACCAAAACCTGATTCCATTCACTTCAACAGTTTGATGAAAATCAATTACCTAAGTTAAACATGGAAAGCCAACAAAAAAAAAATACATTAAATCTGGTGCGCATCAGGAGAGGGGGAAGGGGGAGGACTTGGGGGATGGAGGGAACACATATTTGCAAGTGTGCCAAGTAATAATCGGCATATTATCCAATGCTGTAGCTTCCTCAAGTATTTGACACAGATGATTCTTTCTAGAAACTCCACATTCCAGAGAAATCAGTGATGATATAACAGATCTACAGCATTCTTTGAACAGAATCATGCCTGTGAATTTATTTGATAGACTAAACACCAGTTTGAGCCTTTAAGGCTGTTATAACATCCTTGAGCCAGAAAAATATCACAAGACACGGATATACATTAGCACTATGGAATTCATTTTTATCTGTGAAGACTGAAGAGAATTTACTAATTCATTGGCAAGTCATCAGTTTATGCCTTTAAAACAGTTGTAACATCCTTGAGCCAGAAAAATATTATCTGACGTGAAAATGTTATAAAGTGGTATTGTGAAATTCATTCCCGTTTGTGTGAAGAGTATTTTACTAACTTAAAATTTCCCAAATCAAACGCTTACTGGCTCATTAATCTCCTCTATTCTCTTGCATTATTTTGCGAGCATGCATCAGTGACACAGAATATAAGTATATTTACAATCATTAATATTTTTTGTTAACTAAGCTGACAAATATTTTTGTTGGTAAATAAGTTTATAAATATTAAACAGTAAAAACGAGAGAGAGATTACTCTAACAGCCCTTATTGTGCTTCAGCATACTCAAAGAATTATTTTTTATTTATCCCTGATCAGTTTACTTGGGGAATTCTTAAAATGTAGCATCCATTAAAGCTATTTTATTAAGACCCCATAAGTATTCAGGAATTGATTTCTTGTCCGATGGCAGTAGAAAGGGAATTGCAAAATCAGCTTTAGTGATGATGGTGAAGAATTCTTTTCTTTTTTTTTTTTTGTCTTTTCACTTTTTTAAGTATAGCAGTGGATTCATCGTAGCATAATATATTCGAACTTGTGAAAATAAAAAATGTGAGGACATTTCTTCGCCTATACATGCAGTTCAACAGCTATAATTAAAGAGTAGAAAGATGGATTATCTAAAATGTATAGATGATTGAAATTGGTTTAAGAACACAACTAGGACACAGCTAAGATTTTTTAATTGTGGAGTTTTATAGATGGAAGGACTGACACTTGCTAACCCATTAACATATCAGCTATTAGATTAAGCATGCAGATAACAATTATAACAAAACAGAAAATAAAGGGAAAATATTTAAAGGGAAGGAAAAGAAAAAGTAAATTTTTTTTTTTTTGGATAAATCAGTAATTTCATAAGGAAAAGTAATTTTTGTTTTATATATATTGAAGGGATGAAAAATAGATGTAGAGTATTGTAGTGTTTTTTTTTTGGGGGGGGGGGGGGGGGTGGGGCGGGTGGAGGGTGGAGGGGTGTGGGTAAGTTATTGTAGCATATTTTTTATAAAACACCTCACCTTTAAATCAATTAAAAAAAAAAATAGATAATGCATCTGCAATAATAGCCACAAGCATCAAAAAGTAAAGGTGCAAAACTGTGAAAGCACATGCACTGTAATCATTCCAATATGGAGGGAATGTTTTCTCACTTGACCCATGGAAAGTTTTTACAGAACATTATATCTTTTGCAGAATGATTAGGTAAACAAATGAAGGAACAAGGAAGAACCCACTGACCATCCTCCCATCATAATCCTTTGGTCCCAAACAATGTTATGTCAATCGGCCATCCAAGTTATAAGATGCCAGATATAATTTCTCATCAAGTAGCAATTGGTCAACTGCAAATTCATCAGAATATAGCTTTAGCTATCTAAATGATGTCAACTCTCATAACAATAACAATATTGTTCAATGACTGTATAAGCTTACTGGACAGAAGCTATAAACGGCTCTGCAAACTCAGCTTTGTCCATATGTGTCTTATTGTTAATCAGAGTGAAATTGCCCATTCCCCTTGCTCAGATCCTGAGCTGGTGCATATATTCTAATTCCTAAAGCAAATTGCACATGAAGGAATACACAGGTGGAGAGCTGATTATAATTTCCAATTGAACACCACATGCATTTGTTTGTGGAAAAGATGGGAAAAAGACTAATCGTGGTAAAAACTAATCTCCTCTTTCTCTCTCTATCACTTCAAAAAACAAACATGACATCCAAAAGAAATCATTAAAGCTTAAGGTGTAGAAAGATTGGAAGCAACAACATTGAAATCACCGAGCTATCCTACAGTGCTTTTTATAGCCACACATCAAGCATAACATTCATACAAGAGTTTAATCAATCAAAATATACCTCAATCTTTTCCATTGACTGATAGATGTCTTGTTCATCACACAACATATCCTCAGCTGAGACTTTGCTTACTTTTACATAATCTGACAAAAGCAACTTGTAAATAGCTTTTGTAGCATGAGTCATGAAAACCCGACCTTTGAACGTAGTCTGCAAAAGAGAATATATTAAAGTTTAAAGAGAAGAAAATTACACAAGATTTTCTTTTATACTTTAAATAAACACAAGTAAACCTTTTCTAAGAAATAAGGCAAGGAAGCCGCATGATCCAAATGGAAGCTGCAACAAGTTACCATCATCTTGGTTACAAAGCAAATTAACAATGAATCATACAATGAAGAAATTAAAAGACAAACTCAAGACAGAAGGAACAAGAGCATGAAATGACAATGGAAATGCTACAGGAATATCATATAACAAGATTGCTGGTCCTAATACTTTCCCAGAAAGCAAAATTTTCAGGCTGTAAATCCTTACATTCTGCTCCTTATTAAGCATATATATGCTGGTAACCTTCTGTGAAAGACGGTTTCATGCATACCACCACAATTACTATAAGTTGTCTCATTCTTTAAGTGTTTAAACCCAGATTATGAAGGTTTGGACACCCTTACCTATGGAAAAGTTACCCGCTATGAATATACTATACAATTGACAAAAGCACAAAGCAAACTGTACTGGCATGCAAAGGCATTTGTACGAATCTTTGATTTACACTAACATCATTTCCATGAAATTATATGTTCACAGCTTTCTTTAACAAGAACTTACCAATAGAAAAGAAAAAATTTTCTTCTAATGAGATGCTAGGACGTTCCACTTTCACTTATCTTCGGTGAGAGAGAGGATTGGACTAGCTACCTTCCTATATCTACCCCCTTAATTCACCTTGTTCAAGAAATTCTTCTAAATCTATTTAAACAGCAGAATTGTGAGCTATCCAACATGATCCAATACACCAGCAAAGTGAAATCCGTAAATTGACTAAATTGTATCATTTCTTTGTACCGCCCTAAGATCCTTGGTGCAACAGTCAAGCTACACATTTTGTGATATGTAGGTCAAGTGTTATTAATTAGCCTCTTCACAATAATTGTAAACATGACTGCATGCGCTTGGTACACTAACCAGGAGCACTTGCTCTAGCAACGAACCTTTTTCCATCACTTCCCTCAGTCAACTGAGCACAGAGAAAGCACCATTACAAATAGACCAAAAAAATAAAAATGCTCAAAACACATACTGACTGATGAGAAGGACATCAATGGTTGAAGGGTCGACTTCATCAAAGTACGGTAGAGCCGCCATGCCCCAGTAAGCCAGATGAATCCCACAGTCAAACTGCCAAAATACAAACAAAAGTAAAAACACTTCTCCGGGAAATGAACAAAGGAAAAAAACAAATAAATAAAGCAGAAACCTTTTGAATTGAATTCTTCAAAATCAATTACCAGGACAGCCTTTCCCTTGAAGGACATGCACACACAGGATCTTCCGACTTCATTGCCTGCGCCTAGTGGAGTTATCGTCTTCGTGCCTCTTCAGAGAAGTCGTTTTCCCTGTAGACGCCATCTCGCATCAGTTATTCACGAAAACGCTTCGAGTTCCCTGAAATAGCGTTACGGATTTTCAATTCTAGCTGAAACAATTACAACATTTCATGATTGCACGAGATACCAATAGGGTGTACAAGGAGGAGACGGGGAAAGAGACCCACGAAATTATTGTGTTCACTGAGCCGCGTGCGTAACCCCAGAGAGAGAGAGAGAGAGAGAGAGAGAGAGAGAGAGAGAGAGACGCTTAAACCCTAATTCCCCGCCTACTCTGTTAGCGTCCTATTTCAAGAGTTTTATATCTGACAAGGGCAACTCGTGAACGCCGACGCGCCTTCCATTTGCGTGAAAAGAAAGGAAGGCGTATATTCCACCTTCTTCGTATCCATCCCCTTACCTATTCAATAAATGTCCATAATACATGTAAAATAACAAAATATATATCCAATAGAGAGTAAAATATGCTCTTAATAAGAAGGTACAATACTTTTATACACCTTTCTTTACTATCTCCCCTATCCCCTTATCTATTCCGACAAAAGTGCTCAATGCTTGTAAAATAATAAAATATACATCAAACGCAGAGCAAAACACTATTTTAATACTAATAAGCCTAAAACCTGTAAATGTAACATATAAACATATGTCTACAACTCAATACATCTACAAAGCCCGATGGACTACCCAAGGTGACTAAACTTATCAAATGAGATAAAATATTAAAGGATATAATTATAGTGAACAAACAATAACAAATGAATAGCAAGCTAATATATAACGTCATTTACAACATCATGTACACATCCAATGGCAGATAATGAAAATGCATAATAAATTAACTAGGTAATAAAAAATTGTTCATATACAAATACTTCTTCTTAGATCTTGTTAGGTGTTTCTCAAATTGAGCAAGCAAGGATAGTCTTCGTTTGGACGTTCCCTTGAACAGTTGAGGCTCGAACAGATGAGGAGTATCAATAAGGTCTTCAAGAGGTAAAAGATTAGACTATGATGGTGGTTACTAGATGAAACCTTCCCCCATGTCTGAACTCTGTGATCAACCAGTATGCCGCTTACGAGGAGCTAGTAGGATATGCTGCCAAGAGATGCTACCATAAGTACCTAGGGTGTGAAACGAGCTAAGGCCGGTGCTAAAGTTATCAACAAATACTATAGTGTTATCAATCTTGCCTAAATCAATAGAATGACAAGATCCTTATGGCATGTCATCATCTCAGTATCCTTGACCATATGCCCAACATACTCGACTTCATTTGCTACGAACTCTATCCTTAGCCCATGGGTGAGGGGATGGTACAGGGTTTGATACAGTTGCTTCATATGGAAATAAGATCAATCTGCCATGCTTCTCGAGATATTCGAGGCTATCATCGATGATCCCATAGGCAATATCCAATTCGTCAGATAGTTGTACCTAACATAGAGTATTTGCTTGCATTATATGAAATAAACAACACTATAGTCATGCATGATGCATTATGTAAAATAATCAGTTAAGAGGAACTAGGTTTACCAAGTATCTCATCACCGTACCATAATGAGTGATATACCGGTATGTGTAATCCCTATACTGGTATAAGGAAGTGAGATCCACACCCCGAGGTCCTTATGAATAAACCAACCACATGTAGTGATTTGCCCAAGTGATTGTATATCCCTAATGCATAAACATCCAATCTATCTCCATTTTGCTCCTCAAATCAATCCAGTGTAGCTCCTCGCTCGTATTCATATTCATCAACCTATCTAAAACCCTAAAATTGTCAGATCACATGGTCCAAAAAACGTTACTCAACAATCTAGAAGCAAATGAGTAACACCCTAGCTGTCCAAATAGTTCGGCTGGCATTACAAAAGGGGGGTAAGAGTTGTCATGTCTTGAATAAGAGAAATCGTAACAGTCATATGGTATAAACTAATATAAGATAGAAGCTAACCTCATAGCTATTATTATAGATATAGTCCACATAAAGGATACACGATTCAATTAGCTTGAATCATCCATTCTAATACTTTTGAATGATTAAACCTATGGCGTAGTTTTACAAAATATATGTTCTGTATAACCTGTTGTCTGATAACACAATAATATTTATATAGACGTTTCATACCTAAAATTATAATTTACAATCGAAGTTTACCAAAAGGCACTAGTCTTAAAGTTTCTTTACAATAAGATAGAAAATTAGTAGATATCATAGGAAATTCCTGATTAGTTTCCTCAAAACCCAAAAGAAAAGTCAAAAGTCTAGATTCAGTGAATTCTTTGTTCCTTACTTTCCCAGCCAACTGTACACTAACTTAGGAGTGGTGATATTTAAACATCTCAATCTTCACTTTTTACCTACAAAAAAGTCTATGGAAATATGAGCATAACTCGCTCAGTAAGTGGGATAAAGTTAGAAGAGTACTACAAAATTACAATTAAGGTCATTAATTATAATGAAATGTAATGTAATCAATCACTTGAATCATCGCACAATATTAGTCAGACCATTGTAAGATCAGAGAAATTGCATCCACTTCAACCCAAATTGAGGAGTTTACCGCAACTCAAATTAGACCAAACTCAGGCTTGTACAATGGATAATACCCTCCTCCAGT
The DNA here is from genome assembly GCA_024138015.1 of Lumnitzera littorea. Lineage (NCBI taxonomy): Eukaryota > Viridiplantae > Streptophyta > Magnoliopsida > Myrtales > Combretaceae > Lumnitzera > Lumnitzera littorea. The sequence continues at coordinate 466,805 of JAMXBB010000010.1, read as the reverse complement.
AATCACTTTTGAACCACGGCCCCCACTCTTGTCACGGCCCTGTTATTTAGTTCGACTAAGGATAAGGAAATGATCATTTCAGCTATCCTTATTGAAGGGAGTCAATATTTGACTCGATAGTCTTAATCATTCCTCTAACTGTTGTTATGCATATCTAATTAAGCTTGTAATTAAGTCACTCTTAATTCTATTTAAGAATGACTAGACAAGTTCACAACAAAACAAAATGAAGTAATCATGCAAAACAGTACACCAAAGAATTTAACTCCTGTCACAATCAGAATATCAACCGCATACATGGCATGCGCACAGACAGCTAATTTACAACTATTATCAGAAGCACTTTTTCAATAAGCAATAAAACCACGATCCCAACTTACCTGTTTAAATGCTCATTGTGGAAGATTTGTGTCAATGCTTCGTTCATTGAGAGACCTTATATATATACAAAATTTAGATTTAGTTTTCGTAAGAATTACGAAAATGTTAGAATTTTATTTAAATGTATTTCGTTAAACAATTATATATATACATATATATATCTAAGGTTTATTATTATTTTCTCTATATAATGAAATACAGTTTTATTATATAAGTTAAATTAAGTTATTAAGTATTGATAATATACATAGTTATACTATTACGTATAATATATCATTTCGATTGTATCGAAACATACTTTTTTATTTAGTCAAATAATGTTTCGATTACGATAAGGTTATCGTAATATATAAATTCTTGTAATATTATAGAGATATAAGTTATATTATCTAGGATTATCCGTTTTTAGTAAAAGTAGTACCATTAGATTTATAGACACCTATTAATATGTATTACAAGTTCTATTTCAAGAAATAACTTCTAAATGGTATTTTAAGTTTCTAATATACCTATACATGGCCATAATAATTATTATCATATTATACCCATTTTATGTAATTGAGCTATATTTTATATAATTTGCTAATATAACGTAATAATATAGGTATTATTTAACCCTAATATGTATATAACATAATTTGATCATAAAACTATCATTAAATATATTAAAAATTCATTTTTACCCAATCTGACCAACCTGTATATGTATAGTTTTTATTTCAATATTTGTCACATTTTAGCCTATTATTACTAAAAACATACATTGATTCATAATTTAAGCTAGTTTATTACGAAAATTCATAATAAATGACTCAAGTCACCAAATAATTTCTTGAAAATTTCTATAAACTCCTAAAAATATAGGAAATTTAGTTAATACATGGTTCCATGCTATCAGGTTTATTGCTTATATGCTCGTAATTACATTTTTACTCATAAATTGCATTTAATTAGCCAAATATTATCATTTTATACAAAATTATTTTAAATATATCTTAACATCATTATAAATCACCAGAAGTCGGTGTACATCCATTTCATCGATTAATTTCATAAAAATCTATTTATTTTATCATTCCACCCTATTTTTAACTATTTTTAACGTAAAAAAATACATTAAATATTAAAAGTACCTAAATTAAAAATTTGGCTACATAACAATTAAATACATATCTTATGTATTCTACACAAAATTTTTGAGCTATAAACTATATCATTTAATATATTTATTTGAAAAGTCAAAATTTATATGAATAATGACTTTCTTAAGCAAATATATAAAATATTCTAAATTTTATAAAAATAAAAATAACATACGAAAGTATATCTAAAATAACCTAAGAATAAAATTTTAAATTTTTCTAGATTGATTTGATAATTTTTAAAATTTAATGAAAAACATTGCAAGAATTTAATCGATTAATTCGTCGATTCTTCAGTGGCCATTAGGTGGTAAGGGGGTTATCAGAAGGCTTAGTCATGGGTGGATCTACGTGGTGGTGAAAGGGCTTCACAACAGGTTAAGTGGAGGTTAAGGAACTAGCTGGGTTTGATCCTTGCTCTGTCTTTTTCTATCTTCTTTCTATTTTTGTAAGATTTTTCACGATTTTTTTTTCTTAAGTGATTTGGTTCCTAATGTGTCTATAATGGTGTTATAAGCTAGTTTGGGTCGATTTAATTTTTCCGTGAATCATATGTAATTTTCTATCAATATCTTGTTTCAAATAACTAAGTAGGAGGTATCTTTTGCTAAGGTATTTAGTGTTGCATCATCCATTTCAACTGTTACAAAGATGCAACGATGAGTTCCCAACAATTTGTTGAATTTTGTTTGCCAATTAGATAGGTTTTAGTTGGTATTTTAGTTAAATATTAATATTTTATGTATATTGTATTGTTATTTAGTATATTTACTTGTATACATGGATATATATGCCATATATATTACACATAGTATGTAATTATTCACATATAATTATATTCTTAGCATATCTTTTATTTTTATGATATATTTTCTACTTATTTTTATGAGTTTATCTCATATTATATATAACTATATAGTTTTTTGTTAATTTGCAGATATAATTATTATATATACCTAGTATACTCATAAAAATATGTGTATACTCATATAATATTTTGTACTATATTATTTCCTTTTATATCTTAATTAACTTATCTTTAAATCCTCATCACATTCCAAGCTTGATTTTAGCGATTTTGACCATTTTTATACTATATTGAATATTTATACTTTTAAAGGCAAAATAGGAATTTTGGGTCATTATTTTTAAAATTGAACTTCACTAGATCACTTCAACTAACTTTTCTATCACAATTGTAAAGTTTTGGCTTAATTGGATAAATTTTCTCAAATACCCTAAATTTGGGTTAGGTTGCCCTCATTGTGATTTCGAAGGCTCAAAAGAGCTGAGTAAGGTTCCTTACATATAGTTCCCATGCGACTTACAATGCATTAAAAAGAGAAGTATATCGGTAAGTTGCATTCAAATACAATGTAAGATGAAAATACTGAAGTACTATATTAGTATCGACTCATCTATAAATTGAATGTAGTCTGGTAAGCATTAACAACATCTATAGTATGGTGCATAATGTTGTACGATACCACTTATCTTGTGGCTAGTGCTAAGCCTTCCTAAATGGCAAACCTAGTCCTATTGTGATGAGTAATGTGGGAGAATCTATCTCGTGCCCATATTTGTAAGAGTATAGCCGCTCCACCTATCTGATGCATTCCGAATTGTACCGCTTTGCACAACTAGCGATACAACTATGCTAGGTGTCAGGGTCCATTTTTTGTAAGATACTTATATTGACAAGGGACTATTCTTTTGTATATACTGTAACATAAGGGGGGGACTTTATTTTTGTGTAAGATAGGGTCTTACTATTATTAGAAATTTCCACTTTTAGAAAGTGGTGCCATTTCACTAGTTTTAATGTCTACTCCTGTCAGGCCCAATAATGTCCGTAAAGCTCTTCATGGGGGTGTGAGTACTCTTCTAGATTGAAGTTCTCACTCACCACGTTGGTTGATCACTACCGGCGGCACCTATTACATACACTGTACCCCCGTGCACACATATTGTAGTTTTGTATTACTGTCGGAATTAATAAAAGTGTACTATTCCTTTTTTTCATTCGTGCCTGTGTCCCTTATAATCTGTTGGCTTTCTTCCTTGGTTATGTTACTTACAGGTTTAAGCCTGGTTGGCTAGCGTTACGTGCGAGTTAGGCTTGCTTACTACTGTAGAGGCAGGATAGTAAGTGTTGTACGGTCTATTTGTGTGCTAAAGAAAGCCTTGAACCGTGGCAGTTAATATCAGAGACTAGGTTATTCTAGTAGGAACGACCATGACACGACAAGAGGAAGTAAGCAAGAGGCTAGATAGCCTTGAGGAAATCCTTAAGGGAGTATCTAAGCGGATAGATGATTTGGTCACATTGTCAGTAAGAGTGGCTGAAGTTGAGACCAATCATCAAGAGATGAATGTTAAGATGACTGAGATGGCTGAGAATTTTGGTGTTACAGTGTAAGCCCTCAAAGAGGAAATGCAAATAACGACCGATGAGGCAAGACAACACTTGGAGACTCAAGCAGAAGACGTGAGAAGACAAGTTACTACTCGTGCCTCAATCGAGACTGTTGAAGAGCTACGGGCACAAGTAGCTATTTTAACTCGGGCTATGGGAAATGCTCCTATCCCTGCCCCCATTCATGTTCCTGCTCATACAGGACATCTAAAGATGCCTGAGCCCAAGGCATTCACTGGCGTGAGGGATGCTAAGTTATTGGAGAACTTTCTATTTGATATAGAGCAATACTTCGCTGCTGTGGGGACAAATGATGAGAGATCAAAGGTCACCATGGCTACAATGTACTTAACTGGTGATGCCAAACTATGGTGGCGCACCAAATATGAGGATATCTAAAATGGCAATGCTCATGTAGATACATGGGTCAAGTTGAAGGCTGAGTTGCAAACTCGGTTTTTCTCTGAAAATGTTGAGTATAATGCCCGAAAGAAGTTAAGGGAACTTCGACAGGGTGATGACATTAGAAAGTATGTCCGTGAGTTCTCGACATTGATGTTGGACATTAAGAGCATGGTTGAAGATGATAAGCTATTCTATTTCTTAGAAGGACTGAAGCCTTATGCTAGGAATGAGTTGCAAAGGCAACGAGTTACTAACTTGGCTACAGCACAGGCAGCAGCTGAGCACTTGACTGATTACACTCATGACAATAAAGGGAAGAATGTGTCGACGGGACATGAGGGTGGAAAGTCGGTCAAGTCGGGCAAACCCAAGAGTGGAGGAGCCCCAAGTTCAAGTAGCAGCAGTAGCAATACTGGAGGGAGTCAAAGGAAATCCTATAATTCTCACCAGTCCGGAAAGAGTAGGGCAACCAATGGAGGTAAGAAGCCCTCATTCTCGTGTTTCTTGTGTAATGGCCCACACAAAGTAACTAAGTGTCTACATAGGGCAGCACTTAATGCTATGGTACAAAAAGTAAAGAATGTCTGCCAAGATGATGAGTCAGGGAGTGATGGAGAGGATCAACCCCAAATGGGCGCATTACACATGTTATCGGCTGTTAGAAAGAGTTCCTTTGTGCGACGTAAGCCTAAGAACAATAATGAGTTGATGTATGTCCAGTTGAACATCAATGGCAAGAGTGCCAGTGCAATGGTTAACTCCGGTACTACACACAACTTCATTGATGTGCCTGAGGCAAAAAGGTTGGGGTTAATGCTTGCTGAGGACACTAGCCAGATTAAAACTATTAACTCCAAGGCCCGCCCTGTCCGAGGAGTTGCAAGAGGAGTGAAAGTGAGGGTTGGAGATTAGAGTAGAAATCTCAACTTCACAGCTGCTCTATTGGATGACTTCAGCATAGTCCTTGGAATAGATTTCTTGAGATAAGCCAGAGTTGCTCCCATGCTTGCAGCAAATTGCTTGTTATTCATGGGTGAAAAGCCTTGTTGTGTGACAGTTCAGAGGAATAGGGCAAACAACAATGGCAAGGAAGGGAAGAACATTGGGGCTATGATGTTATCAACGCTCCAATTTAAGAGAGGCCTCAAACATCAAGAGCCAACTTTCTTGGCTTTCCTTATAGATAAAGAGGAAGCAAGAAAGACAGAGATACCAAAGGAAATAGAGAGGGTCCTAAAGGAGTATGATTATGTGATGCTTAATAAGCTCCCTAAGGAATTACCTCCCAAAAGGTCGGTAGACCACGAGATTGAGTTGATTCTTGGTGCCAAACCACCAGCCAGAGCTCCTTACAGAATGTCGCCTCCCAAACTTGCCAAATTGAAGAAGCAATTGGATGAGTTGTTAGATGTAAGCTTCATTCGACCCTCAAAAGCACCATATGGGGCTCCTGTTCATTTCAAAAGAAGCAGGATGGGAGTTTGAGATTATGTACTGATTACCGGGCTCTAAATAAGCTGATGGTGAAGAATCATTACCCAATTCCTCTAATTGCTGATCTATTTGATCAATTGAGTGAGGCTAAGTATTTTACAAAACTAGATCTTCACTCAAGCTATCATCAGGTTCACATTGCCGAGGGGGATGAGCCCAAAACGACGTGTGTAACCCAGTATGGCGCTTATGAGTTCTTGGTGATGCCCTTCGGTCTCACTAATGCTCCTGCAACATTTTGTACCATAATGAATAATGTACATGAAGCGTGAGAAATGTACCTTTACCCAGAAGCGCATCAACTTCTTGGGTCATATTGTTGAAGAAGGGTGGATCTGAATGGATATGGCAAAGGTGGAAGCAATCAAGCAATGCCTAGTGCCTAAGAGTGTAATGGAGTTGCGGTCATTCCTTGGACTCGCAAATTACTATAGAAGATTCGTTGAGGGATATTCCCGTCGAGTTACACCCCTCACAGATCTATTGAAGAAGGACCAAGCATGGTCATAGGATGGGATATGTCAGAGTGCCTTCGAGGAGTTGAAGCGTATAGTGACGGAAGAGCCAGTCCTTGCACTTCTTGACATTTCTAAGCCTTTTGAAGTCCACACGGATGCCTTAGACATTGCATTGGGTGGAGTGTTGTTGCAACAGGGTCATCCAGTGGCATATGAGAGTAGGAAGCTGAATCAAACAAAGCGCAGGTACTCAGCCCAAGAGAAGGAGTTACTTGCAATTGTTCACTGTCTAAGGACTTGGAAACACTATTTACTAGGATCTAAGTTTCTAGTGAAGACAGACAATTTTGCTGCCAGCCATATATTGACTTAACCGAAGCTTTCAGCCAAACAAGCCAGATAGCAAGAGTTTCTTGCAGAGTTTGATATGGAGATTGAGTACCGCAGTGGACAAACTAATCAGGTGGCAGATGCTTTAAGTAGGCGAGTTGATTTAGCATCTTTATCACAGATTACACACCAGTCGGAGAGTCAAATCTCGACTTCAATTCAAGAGCAGATCGAGCAACGCATAGGTCAAGACCTGTTGGCCAAAAATCTTAAGCAGTTGGTTAAAGAAGGGAAGACGCGCAGATTTTGGGTAAAAGGCGACCTCATTTACACAAAGGGGCGCCGATTGTATGTCTCGAAGGTGGGCAACTTGAGAAAGGCACTCATGAGAGAGTGCCATGATACTTTGTGGGCTGGACATCCAGGATGGCAGAGAACATGGAGCTTGTTAAAGCAGGGCTATTACTGGCCGGATATGAAGGAGGATGTGATGACTTATACGAAGACTTGCTTAACCTACCAGCTGGACAAAGTTGAGAGGCAGAAGGTGGCAGGCCTCTTGGAGCCACTTCCTATGCCCTCTCGCCCATGGGAGAGCGTCTCCATGGACTTTATCACTTCCCTACCAAAAGTGGGGGAGCACTCATCCGTTTTTGTTGTTGTTGATAGGTTCTCTAAGTATGCTACCTTCATTCCTACCACGAAGAGTTCAAGCGCAGAGGAGACAGCCCAGCTTTTCTTCAAGCATGTGGTAAAATTCTAGGGTATACCCCAAAATATTGTGAGTGATAGGGACGCCAAGTTTACAGGGAAGTTTTAGATAGAGTTAATCCAACTCCTAGGCTCCGAGCTAAGCATAACCTCCAGTTACCATCCGCAGAGTGACGGACGGACAGACAGAGAGATTCAATAGGTTGCTAGAGGAATACCTTCGGCACTTTGTTAGTGCCAACCAGAAGAATTAGGTTGACTTGTTAGATATCGCCCAGTTCTGTTTCAACATCTAGCGGAGCTCTTCCTCCAACAAGAGCCTTATAGAGATCATTACAGGTCAGCAACCACCGTTACCCCACACAGTGGCAGCACCAGATACCAGGAGATGCCCAAGAGCCTATTAGTTCACCAAGGATTGGAAGCAGAGTTTAAAAGTAGCAAAAGCATATCTTGAAAAGGCTTCCGAGAGAATGAAGAAATGGGCAAATCAGAACCACCGACCTAGAGAGTTCAATGTTGGAGATCAGGTCCTCATAAAGCTTCTTTTAGAACAGGTCAGATCATTGAGGAACAAGGCTAGAAGATTGATTTAAAAGTACATTGGTCTAGTTCCTATCATATCGAAGATTGGAAGAGTAGCTTACAAGGTCGAGCCTTCTGCGTAGTCGAAGGTCCATCCAGTTTTTCATGTTAGCGTCTTAAAGCCATATTATCCCGACATGGAAGACCCATCTCGCAATGTGTCCAAGCGGTTACATGTCAAGATTAAGTTCAACCTAAGTCAAGCCATGGAAGACATCCTTGCAGAGTGAAGAGTCAAAGATCCCTCCACTGGAGAAGATCATAAAGAATATTTGGTCAAGTGGAGAGATTGAGGAGAAGAAGATACAAGCTGAGAGACTGAAGAAGATCTGAAACCCTTATCCGAGAGAAAGTCAGCCTTGCTAGCCAGAAGACCTCCGCCACCAGATCCAAGCTTTAGTACATATTGCCGAGGACGTCAATAAAATTAAGTGGGGGAGGATATCGGGGTCCCTTTTTTGTAAGATACTTATATTGACAAGGGACTATTCTTTTGTACATATTGTAACATAAGGGGAGGACTTTATTTTTGTGTAAGATAGGGCCTTACTATTATTAGAAATTTCCACTTTTAGAAAGTGGTGCCATTTCACTAGTTTTAATGTCTACTCCTGTCAGGCCCAATAATGTCCGTAAAGCTCTTTAGGGGGGTGTGAGTACTCTTCTGGATTGAAGTTCTCACTCACCATGTTGGTTGATCACGACCGGCGGCACCTGTTATATACACTGTACCCCCGTGCACACATATTGTAGCTTTGTATTACTGTCGGAATTAATAAAAGTGTACTATTCCTTTTTTTCATTCGTACCTGTGTCCCTTATAATCTGTTGGCTTTCTTCCTTGGTTGTGTTACTTACAGGTTTAAGCCTGGTTGGCTAGCGTTACGTGCGAGTTGGGCTTCCTTACTACTGCAGAGGTAGGATAGTAAGCGCCGTACGGTCTATTTGTGTGCTAAAAAAAGCCTCGGACCGTAATACTAGGCAAGTCAAGCCCAGCTAAATGTCCCAACAAATGGGAAATACTCCAAAAAGGGGAGGAACGTCATATGAATAAGTGATAACGATTTATCAGCAAATAGGAAACATCCCAACAATTGTAGAATGTATGCTTACATATGCCTTTGAATGGTCTCATCATTCACATCGCAAGGAAGCCTCTTAAATCTCCCTCATAGCCATGCCAAACTAACTCGTCCCCCTTCTACTAGTACTATCTCTAGGGTACTCCTTAAGCAAACCTCAAGCCACTTCTTACTAAGGTAGCTGCATGGACCCAATCAAGGTAGCTTTATCCGTACGAAGACCAAGTAAGACTGCGTGATGGTCATCTCCCCACGAGCCATGTGAAAAGTGTGAGTCTCAGGCCTCTAACGTTCTACTAACGCAACGATAAGGTGATGGTTGACTTGGATAAAGGGTAGTCATGACATCCATAAGGAAACTTGCATCTTTTAAGTATGGGATTATGCAATCGTCCAATGGTATTTGTTCAGTATCATTCTGCAAGCCTATCTCAACTTGACGCACTATAATATGGTCCGGTCCTTATATGAATAAACAATTTATATCTCATTATTCGAAAAAATCATTAAGCTATATATTTTCTCAAAGCAAAACACATTAGGCCATACCTAAAACTCCTATACATCCTACAATCGATGTCCTACCTAGCCATGCAACACAGAAGGGTTACTCGGCTCTAAATCCATTTAATTTACAAAATAAGACAAAGATGGCGAGTTAGTTATATGCAAGACAAGAAAACAATATGGTATGTATTCTACTATAAGAAAACAACATGACATGCAATGGTTTATACTACTCTTATTAACCTATGGACACCTTCTCTTGTTGTGTCATTCCATCCTACAAGTGCTACATACAATCTTATCAGCGGGCTCTCTCAAGTCCATCTCCATACGGTATCTCTTTTCCCTTGGTTTTCCCAACCCATATTTTAGATATTTGTTAGGTTTGAGTAATGGGTAATCCATATGGGGCTAATCCAACTCATCGCTGTAAACACCTTATTTTTTTTCACATTTAGGATTCTTTCTTATCAGGCTATATTAAAAAAAACGATAAAATAATAATAATAAAAGAAAAAAATTAAAAAAATTGAAAGAAAAATAAAAAATATATATAAAGTGTCAAGTCAAGCTGAGTGAGTCATTTAAGGTCAGATCATACCATGGTGTACATTCGATTTAATAAATTCTGAGTGTTGAATAATCGGGCTTCATTTAGAAAATATTTTTATTCCAATCCAATATAAAACGGATTTTTTATTAAATTTATATTGGCCTAAATAAATTTAAGATTTATTAAATGGGTTAGCATATATTTTAGGCTAAATTAAGATAGATTGAATTGGACTCAAAATAGAAAGCCCAAATCAATATAGAGTTTCTAGAAATTAAGTTAAATATTCAAATGAATCCAAATTGGGTATCATCATATCATCGTATTTTGGATTTGTTAAGATTGAATCTTCTTTCAAAAAGATAAAAAAGATTCAAATTTATGACTTATAAATAGTGGATATTAGTTAGTAAAAAGGGACATTTTTCACGATTGACGATTACATAAACACACAAATTATTCAAAAACACACACATTTCCATTTGTAATTTCCCTACACATAATTCAATCGCACATAGACTCATACACATATTCATACATAAACCCATACATAGCTCACATCCTCGCTTAACATGGTCACTCACACATACATAATCACTCACATACAGCTCACATCATTTACGTCACTTTCACACAACTCACATCCTCACACCCTCATGCACAGCATTGACACCACTCATGCTCACGTCAACACATACATGACTAAACTTACATACACATTCAGGACCAGTTCACACACTTTACAACTAGTTTATGTTGCATCGACTAGTACACAGCACATCACGCACACTTGATCACAACACAACACTACACCACTATCTGCACACATACACATCGAGCCACTATCCACGATTACGCTCGGTCCGACTTCATACACGATCAATCCAATCTAGTTACGTGCACGATCCGACCTATTTAGGTAATCAAGTAAATTATTTTAGTTAGTTATTTATTTTGTTTTTTTTTTATTATTCGCTTTATTTTACTAACTTATTTTTTAGTGTAGGTTTTTTTTTTAATAGACTATATAGCATGCAGTTTTGCAATTTTTTAGATAAATTGATAAATTTCGTTTTTTTTAGTTAAATCTTATTTTTGTCAAAATTGCATTTTTTAGAAAAAAAGTTACATATCTTTCATCCAAGATTCATATTTTCAAAAAAAAAAAAATATATGTAAATTATATCTTAGTATATCTTGCATTTAGAGTTTAGAAAAATTTATTTTAGCATGTAGTGATTTTTTTAAAAATAAAAATCTTAATTAGAGTTTTCAAAAGAATTAGTTAGTTAAGGCTTTTTTTTTTTAAATAGATTCGTGAAGTTAGATTTTTTTGGGTATTTTTTTTAAATAATAATTTGATAACTAATGTAAATCTAGCTTGATTTCTTTTAAAAAAAGATTCACCCACTAAATTTTTTTTAAAAAAAATAACTATGTTGGTTTGATTCTAACTAGCAGGTATGTAAGCACTTTTAGAGAAATTATATAAAAAAATTAAAGTCTTTTTTTTTTAAATTCATGATAAAAATTGTTAAAAAAATTCACTTTAGTTACACTTTTGCATATCTATACATATTTTAACATTTTTAGAAAAATTATAAAAAATAAAAGTTGATTAGTTTTTTATTTTTATTTTTACATGATGACTTAGTCTTAATAGGTTAACTCAAAACTTAGATTTTCTAGTTTAATTTTTTAAAATTTTTTTAAACTAGCAACTAAATTAAGGTTTTTTCACCCAAAAATCCTAAGTTCATTTTTTACCAATTTAATTGGTTGACGACTCCAATTTTTTTAAAAATATTTGTTAACATTTTTTTAAGAAAAATATTTCCTTAATTTAATGTCGAGTAATTTATATTAAGCGGGCTGTGCTTAATATAGATTGAATTAAGAAAAATCGAAACAGAGCTCGATAATCACTTATGAGAAGAAAGTGTTTGCTATACACTTCCAATTGATGGGACCACTTATACCATTCCCCAACATATCTGTTAGTGGTGACTCGAATGGAATTTAGCGCTCTAATCGCGTAAGAGCATGAGATTCTATAGATTTGTCACTTCTTACATGAACAAATCCTCCTATTTGTGTTCACGATGTGCGTTCAACCACCTCACTTCACGACACCATTTAGTTCCTGCCATCAGCTAGTTTTTACTTCTTATATCTCGTTTTCCCTATTATAGCTCTTAATGGTATGAACAGGTACTCTCCTAGGCCACGTGTTAATCTTATAACTAAAATTAAGTCCTATTATCTTAGCTGTGAGAGCTTATCACTGATGAACATATATCATTTCTTTTTCAATATTTTAGAAATTCACATAGCAAGTCCTCACTTTGGCATTTTGATTTAGAATCTCTTCCTCCTCTTTTGATAAATTAATTTCGAGATCATGATTCATAGTCGGATTTGGTTTGGATTGCTCCAAACAAAAATTTTCGTATGCTCCAGGAACATTATTGAGAAGCGTATCTCTAAATGATATTTTACCAAAATTCTTTACTACATTGCATTGCACTTCATCCTATTACAGATGATAAATCTCTTGCTTTTTTTCATTGCCAATCGCAAGTTGTTTCCTACTACGTTGTGATATATCACTCTCTGTATCCTTGTCCAATCCAAACCCTAGCCTTTAGTCTCCATTTAAGAAAGTAGTCTACAAATAATGATATTAAGAATTACATTTATTTACAAATAAAATTGTTGTAAACATCCCTATTCCCATAATTTGTTCATATAGAAAGATTTACCTTAACCAATTACACATAAAACCTAACAAAAACAAAAACGACAACAATAACAGTCTAAAGCCTAACCAATAAATAAAAAAATAAAAGACATGCTATTCGAGGAAAAGGGAGAGAGAAATTCCCCATTAGTTATGTTATTTATGTTGTTACCAAACTATTACGTTTTTCAAACTATTAAAGTCCTCCATAATTATTTATACCATTTAAAGAAACTGACCATGCATGGATAAAGACTTACATAATTATTATAATTTTTAAAACAATCAAAATCAATGCAATCAAATTCTATAAATATGAACATTGTAATGATGTGTTATTTGAAAAATAAAAAAAAATAATCATATTTTTATGAACAAATAGACATATAAAGTTTTTTCTTCTATTGATTTGACTATTATTTATTACATGTTGAATTGAATTGAAAAATTTATAACATATTGATATAGTAAAATATTATATAAATATATTATATTGAATTATCCTTCTATTATAAAAGGAAGAGCTTCCAATCAGTATTGTTATAAACTCTCGCTTGATGATTTATAAAAATGCATTTGAATATAATTAGTGTGCATGCATAAACTAAGATTGAACTTAACTGTTTCTTTTTTTTCCTATTTGATTTTTTTGTTATTTTTAATACAAATAGATGAGTTTTCATCAAATTACAAATAGATTTATTTTAAAAAAATGATGAAAACTACTTGATTTAACCAAATTCTTCCTTAAATTACATATGGATCTGTATCAAAAAATTTATAAAAACTAATTAATTCGACTAAATCTTCCTTAATCATCCTCTTTTTTTCTCCCCCTATCTATTTATTATAATTATAAGATAATATATAATTTTGGAAGCTGAAAGAAAGACATTGGTCGAATTAATTTTTTATACAAATTATTTAGAATCTCAGATATCATGTATCTTCAATCTCACGTAAGATATGTTAAATAATATCATTTTTTTTATCCTTAAATAATGTCATCTATGTATATCTACTTATGTAAATTTACTTTTATCCAACCAAATTGTACAATTACCAGTATAAGAGCTTTAGCATTTGAATAATAATATCATTTTTTTATAATGGACTTTTGTTCTTAGTTTTCTCTCTATTATAGAACGTGTTTTTTTTTTCCTTTTTATTTACAATATTTAGGTTTTTTTTTTCTTTACATAACCTATTCATAAATGCTATGGATGATAATCATATATGCCTCTTCTTTTATACCATTTTTCTTCTACCTTTTGATTTTTTAAAAAAGGTAATAACTTTTTCTCCCAATCACGACTGAGGTGACCATTCTCTCTCTTAGTCTCTTTTATATCATTTTTCTTTTATCTATTGATTTTTTAAAAAGGAGATATCATTTTTCCCTAATCATTACATTAGGTAACCATCCATTCTCTCAATCTCTCTTTTTCGAAATTAGTTCTCTCTATTGAACTCGATAAGTAATACTCTTTATTTTTCCCAAGATTTTTTTGTTATCTAGTTTTTATGATATTTTATATTGATTTTTTTTATCGCTATAAATTCATTCAAATAGGTATTGATAATTTACTTATTGACTATAAATTCATCAAACTCAACTTCTTCTATCCGATGATACCACCGTTTTTAGACTAAATTGAAAACAAAATATAAATTTTAGGATTTGAGTTACACTTAGTATTTTATTCTTTTTTTTTCTATTGAATTATGTTTTCAAAGTTTTATTTTGGTTTTTTTATTTATGAAAATTTTCTTAGGTACGAGGTAACAAGACATTGAGCTTCCACATGCTTAGTTTGTGAATTTTTTTACCTTAGTTTGTTTTTTTTTATTATTATTATTTTATAGCCTTGAGTGTTTTATTATTAACATAATGTAATTTATTACTTGTAATTATGAGTATGTTTGAAGCTAATGTTTATTGCTTTTATCATCAAAGTTTGTTTATAATACATAATTCCAAAAGTACATTTTTTTTTTAAGAACTGTGGTACTTCATTGACATTACACTTTTTTATAATGTTCCATCAATATTAACCTTTTGTCATTAGTAACATCTTTTAGCTACTTAAATTTTTTCTCTTATCACATAGAAAGTAGTGTAAGGTTTTAAGGACTGGACATGACACAGAGAACTGGACATGATAAGTTTAAAGAAGACTGAACAATATAAGCTTATTATATCATGTTTGATTTGTACAATACTGAACATAAAATTTATATTAAAAAGTTAATTATTTATATTATAAAATAAATATTTTTTATAATATTTAATAAAAATAATATTCATTAACTTAATATTATAATATGGAAAGATATTTTTTGGAATGCAAAATATTTTTTATTTTTGTTTAATAAATTCCATTATTGTACCATGGTTCGGATGGAACAAAATTTAGGCATTTTCCAGTTTATTAGCTTAATTTTTGTCAAGTCATTAAGCAGATTTACAAATCAAATATTAAAAAAAAAATTTTATCTAATCTAATACCATGAAAACTATGCAACCAAACGCTACCTGTAAACCTCATGAAATTCCGATAAGCCAAAAGCTGAATCAAATAGAGGAGTCCTTGAATAGTCCTTAGAACCACCCCAAACATGATAATAATATCTAAGTAATGGAATCAAATCTTAAGTGTTTGACCAAAACCCTAATTAAGTAAGCCTTAAAAACCTAACTAAATTAGTAAGAAACCTAATACTTGAAAAACCCTAGAACATTATTGAAACCCTAAAATGACCATCTAACCCTAATTAAGTGATCAAATACCTTATTGTCACCAATAAATACTAATAGTTAGGTTGAATCAATCAATACAAGCGATTGATAGTACTAAGCGATTCGAACCCTAACTTTCGAGTTCATACGCTGATCAAATTACCATAAACAAGCACCAAACCCTAAGAGAACCTTAAGTACATGTGTAGGGCATTTAGAATAGCTAAATTATAGCGTTAAAGTCCAACTAAACCTTAAACACATCCTAATTGCACCTAATTAGCCTAATCATGCCTAATTACCACTAATTACCCTAATCGAACCTTAATCCTTAACTAACCCCATTACATCTTGATTAGCTACAATTAAAACATGATTAATGACCAAAAGACAAACTATTATCCCTTCTTAAAATATCTTGTACTCATATGAGACAAGATCATACCTAAATTGGCAAAAGGTACATAAAGTACATGATCCCCATTTGGTACTTATCCTTGTCTTCCCAAATTACTCACTAATTGTCCCCCCACCACTCCTCACTTCCACAACCTGCTATCCCCTTCCCCCTCCCTCGTTTTTCATTTTCTCAAACCCTAAAACACATCTAAAAACTCCCTCAAACTTCCTCTCAAAGATCAAGCCTAAACTCCTTCTTTATCCTCTTCTTGGCCACCACCGACTACCATAGCGCCAACCCCATAACTTCACCACCATTACTCCAAATCACTCCAAACCAAGTCTTACGCCTCACATACACATTCCCCTTGTTTGTCGATACACTCATACCCCCTTGCACACACCAAGGCTCATGGCACACAACCACAAAGGTAAGCCTTCCACACTTTGCTCTAGTAAGAACTTAGGTTAGGTTTTTCCTTAGATTTCTTGCAAAATAATGATAGATACTAATATTTTCTTTCTTAAAACTTATTTTACAATAACTCCATAGAAGTTCGAAGGTATTTCAAGAAGGTCCATGAAGGTAAGTATAAGAAAAACCACCTTTAGTAAAAGTTATAACACAAATGGGCTAAGTTATGTAAAGTAATATAATTGTTAGTAGAAAATCTTCAAGTAGGTTGATGAGACTCTTGTTTTCCATGCAAGCCACCCCATATTTGTCCCCTCATCACACTTCTACACACTTTTATGAAATGGTTATGGTTTTAGATTAGTAGAAACATAGTTTACATAAGTCAAAACACTATAAAAATTAAGTGTTGCATGAAAGTGTAGGTTTTGACTCTAAAATAAACTCATGACCGCCACTTTCTTTAACCCACAAGATCTAGAAATTTTTGTTTAATAGCTTAATAACATATTTATTTCGTGTTAAGTATGGTTTATGACTTAATTAATCATGTTAAGTAGGCTAAAGTTTGGTTAAGGCCTTAAACTAACTCAGTTAGTGATTATAGGCTTAAGAATGGTATTAATAATCCAAAGAACCATAATGGATAGATTTGTAACCATATTAAAAATGGGCTAAACTTAAATCTAATGTTGGGCTTAAGTCCAAAAAAACAAGTGGGCATAAGCCCCGGCCTTAAATAATGAACTAAACATAAAAAGGCCAATAGAACCAATTTAAGAGTCCATGTAGCTAGATGACCAGATCTAAACCTTAGGATAAAAGGCTTAGGAAGAGTTATTTAGAAGGCTCATAAAACCCAAAGGCCCATCCAAGACTCTTACTATAGCCCCCTTAGTGATTTAGGGCTATAAACTTAGTAAAAAAATCCATTTAGACCTATAAGAATATCACCAAGGCTCACTTTAAAATAAAGTATTGGGCAAAAAAAACCCATTTAAAATACTTAAAAGAAGCCTAAAATTATTAAACATAAAGCCCAAGCCCAAAACTAGGCCTAAATCCTAAAATGACCCAACTCACTACTTGGGCCTACAACCTTATAGGCCCCAAATTGAAAACTTATTGATTCAAAAACTTAAAAATAACTTCACCAAATGAAAGAACATTCGAAATGATAAAAATGACTATAAGATCACCGAAAATGGAGTTAAAACGAAGAAGATGTGCTCAAATTACGAAAACAACTAACTCTGAGATAATGAGCGGTACGATTAGTTAATTGGTATAGATATAATACTCATAAAACTTAATTATCTTCTTAAAGGGGACGAAGAGTTTGACTTAGACGCCGTAGAGGATTATTAGGACTATTGAGCATCATGGCTGAGTGAATACACCGCCCCCTACTTTACTCGTTTGTGCTTATAGTTAACGGAATACTTAGTTATACCAATAACTGAAATTGTTGCATGTTGGGGCAAACAAAAAACTGTGTGTGCTTGATATGATTGACCTTGTTTGCAAAACTATCTTAAGTTGATATAAATATTATATGCTCACTGCATTAGAGCTTAAGGTCTTAGAGTGTTCGTATATTATGATTGGTCACCCATGAATTGGATTAATGGATACTTGACCCCTAATTAAACCGAACACGCATCACATCTTATAACATCATAATATGGGCGTCAGCATCACACAGTAGAACGGAGGATCATGCCTAGAGGATTCACATTGTATTTTGTATGTTGAAAGTTGTTATCGTACGACATACTTCGTGCAACATGTTTTTCCTTCGACCTTTGGGAACTACTTAGCTCCGGGGAGTGCCGCCTTCTGCTTGAGGCTATGTCATGTCTACTGCTGAGGGTGATATTGATGACAAGAGACTTCGAATTGAACGTGGATACTTGGATCTTGACGTACCGAAATACTTCTTAACCCAAGCAACAGTAGGCGTCAAAATCGTACTGTATACAGTTACCAGTAGATTGTATATACTGTTGCATTGCATATGTTTGACTATGCATTTATACACTTGTTAAATAACTTGCTTAATATTGCTTGTTGTAGAATAGGTAAGTTACTTACTAAGCAATCGAGCTTACCCCCCTACAGTTTATTGTTACAATAGGACTTATGGCTGGAGTTGGGCCGCGAGATGCCTGAGGTCAGTAGCACCAGTTGAAATTGGGATGTGAAGAAATTGAGAGCTCGAGCGAACCATTCGTTTATATATATATGAACTATCTTTAATTTCCAATTATTAAGTATCTTTAGTTTGTTAAGTAGCATAGTGTCACGCCCCAAACAAGAAGAGTCATAACAGTCCCGCCGTGTAAACTAATCTAAGATAGAAGCTGACCTCACTGCTGCTATCGTAGACGCAGTTTACACAAGGCGCACAACTCAACCAGCTTGAAACGTCTGTTCTGACACCTGATATTAACCAAACATGTGGTAGAGCTTTTACAAGTTACTTATTCTATATAATCTACTATTTAGTATCATAACAGTATTTAAACAAACATTTCTCGTCCAAAGGTAAAGTTTACAATCAGAGTTCGTTAAAAACGACGGATTTTATGATCTATATACAATAAGTTAGAAAACTAGTGGGCTCCCAGGGAATTCCCATTTAGTTTTCCTTAAAACTTAAAGACAAAGCCAAAAAGCTCAGGTTCAGTTAAATTCCTTGATCCTCACTTTCCCACACAGCAGCACATTAACCTGGGAACGGTGGTACCTTAACATCTTGCCTTCACTCAACACCTGCAAAAAAGTCTGTAGGGATGTGAGCACAACTAGCTCAGTAAGTTGGGCGGAGTCAGAAGAGTACTATACAATCACAAATAAGGTTAATAATTATAATGAAATGCAATGCAATCACTCAAATGAAAACATCGCACAGTGTTATCCGGTCCACTGTGAAGTTAGAGAAATTACATCCGCTCCAACCCGGATCGAGGAGTTTCATTGCGACTCAAGTCAGACCAAACCCGGGCTTGTGCAATGGAGAACACCCCCCTCCCATGACCGCCTTCGAACCACAGCCCCCAACCTTGCCGCGACCTCCTCGCCTGTCACTTAGCTCAACTAAGGATGGGGAAAGGACCATTTCAGCTATCCTCATCGAAAGAAGTCGGTGTTTAGCCTAACACTCTTAATCGTTTCCCCTAACGGATAATTATGCATGTCCAATTACATTTTAGTCGAATAACTATTAGTGTTAATCAGGGGTGACCAACAAGTTTACACAAAACAGAATCCATGCAAATATGCAGAACAGCATACCAAGGAGTTAAACTCCTGTCACAACTGAGTATCATTCACACACACAACATGCGCATAATCATCTAATTACAAACATAACTAGAAGTACTCTTGGGTCCCCGGATACTTTAAATAGTACACAAACAGCAGTGAAGCCACAACCCCAACTTACTTATTTAGATGTTCGCTATTGCTGACTTAAATTGTCAACCGTCTTTGTATTGGAAGGTCCTAATTACACAAAAGGCCCAAATTCAGTTTTCGTAATAATTACGAAAACATTAGGGTTTTATCTAAAATGGTTATATATATATATATATATATATATTATTTCCATAATATGCAGTCATGTTATTACTATATATCGAATTAAATTATTAATTATTGATACCGTACATCATATATACTATTATGTATTATATATTATTTTGATCGTATCGAAACGTACTTTTTATTTATTAATTCACGTTTTGATTCCGGTAAGGTTACCGAAATGTGTATATTCTTGAATATGTTATAGTTATAGGCTAGATTGCTTAAGGTTATACGATTTCAACAAAACTAGTGTCATTGAGTTCGTATAGACTTAACGACATGTTTTACGAGTCCTGTTTCTAGAGATAGATATAACGGGTAGTTTGAATTTTTAATACAATTATACATAATTATATCAAAACGATCGTATTATGCGAAATTTACAGATTTAAATTATATTTTATCCAATTTGTCCTCAATATAAGTATTATTCTGTAACAATATAAGTATTATTCAATTCTAATACACCTAAAGTGTATCCCGATCAAAAAATGTTAATAATTATATTAAAAATCTCCATTTAATCCAATTTGATCAGCAATTCTATATATAAGTTTTATTTAACTATTTAATTCATGTTAGCTTATTAATATTACAAATATACCCCGATTTGTAATTTAAGCTATTTTACTTAATAAATTCGTAATAAATAGTTCGGATTACCCAATAATTCCCCGAAAATTTCTATGGACTTCTAAAAATATAGGGAATTCAGTTATCACTTAGTTTCAAGTTTCTGACCTATTGCCTATATTTTCATATTGACGATTTTACCCTTTAATTATAATAAATTATTCAATTATAACCCTTTCAACACCAAATTAATTTCAATCTGACTCAATACTATTATTATTTATTATAGATCAGTACATGTCCATTTCATCAATTAATTTCATAATTTCCTATTAAATTCATAATTTCAGCCTATTTTCGAGCTAATTTCAGGCCTAAAAATGCAATAAATATTAAAATTATTCAAATAAAAATTTGGGCTACGTAGCAATTACCTATATATCATACACATTCTACACAAAAATTTTCAGCTAGAAACAACATCATATAGTACATTTATTTCACAAATATAAATTCGGGTGAATTATAGATTTCTTAAAAAAGTATATTAAATATTATGAATTTTTCAAAAATAAAAATATCACATGAAAGCATGTCTAAAATAACTTAAGTGTAAATTTTTTCATAATTTTCTGGGCGGATTTACTATTTTTTAGAAATTATTGAAAAACGGGGCAGAAATTTGACCTTGGTGTTCTTAGGTGCTCCGGTGGCCGGCGGCGGCTGTGTGGTTGTCGGACGGCCTGCGCGGTGGGTGGACCATGTGGGGTTGGCTGGGTTTCACAACAAAACTACTCTAGGTTAGGGTTCCACACTTTTACTAATTTTTTCTGTTTTTTCTAAATTTGTTTTTTTTTTCCACGATCTTTTCTAATTTTTCTTTCTAAGTATTTCTAATTCCAAACTGCTAAAACTTTCATATCTAATGATGTTGGCTTTTTATAGTGCCTCAAAGTCGGTTAAGGGATTTTTTTTTTAATTATTTTATACTTTCGTTTCTAATTTCTTTTTTTTTTTTTTTATGCATGAGGTGTCCTAAAGTTATAAATCTACTTTTGAATCAGCAATCCCCTTTTCCATTCTCTTGTCATGCCTCACATCCAGCAATCTTCAATGTATTTAATTAATTTTTCTTTTTTTCTTTTATTAAATAATTACTTAAATATAGATATTATATGTTAGAATTAGTTATTTAATTAACATACAAGTTTATAACCTATGTAAATAAAATGTGAAATATATAATTGTACTAATATAATTAAGTTTCTAGCATATCTTTTATTTTAAGGTTATGTTCTAAAGTTAATTTCATGAATTCAACACAATAAATATATAATTATACAATTTTGGGTTAATTTACGAGTATAATTATTATTTATACCGAGTATACTAGAAAAATTACGTGTATTTTTATATAGTAAATTATCCTACATTATCTCATTTTATAGCTCAATTAACTTATCTCAAAGTTCTCGTTACAATCTAAGTTTAATTTTAGGAGTTCCGAACATTTTAGTGCTTTATTAAATATTCCAATTTCTAAGGGCAAAATTGGGATTTCGGGTCATTATTACTAAAATCTAACTTCACTATAATATCTCGACTAACTTTTTCATTCTAGTTGCAAAGTTTGGGCTCAATTGGATAAGTTACCCTAAAAGCCCTAAATCTGAGCTCGGTTGTCCTAAACTCAATTTTGAGAGCTTACACATAGACTGTTATGGTGATTTATCCTAGTATGGTATGACTAATTTAGGAAAAACCTGATATTCCAGCTTATCTATGTTTTGTTAGTGATCATTTAGATAGCTCAACTTTAATTTATATGTTTTGTTATTACTTAATACTAGTTATTAAGAGAATGTCGTAGTTGTGAATGCCTTGTATAGTATGTTGAAGGCTCTTGATCAAGGATGATGCTTGTTCTTGGATCTTTACGTATTACATGGCAGTACTACCACGACTTAACTCCCTTTCGGGTTGTGGCAGATACCACCTCGATTGCATATACGAACCTTTGGACCTATAAACCAATAATAATGGGACATGGCAATCGAAAGTTATTATGATGCCAGAATTCCTATATTATTCGTGTAAATTAGTTCTTTGTATAGGACTTTTTCAATATAAAATTATAATTTTCCTTATACCATATATTTCCTTATAAAATACATCCTTGTATAAATATCTTTGTATATCTCAAGTTTATTGCAAATTCTATTTCCATCTAACTTTTTCTATTTCCCTGTAATTTCAAATTTATTGTAATAATGGAATTCTGATATAGTTACAAACCTAAGCACGTAATATTGCCACATTATTATTTAACCATCAGTCTTTTATGTTCGCGTGTCTTCATTTTACATTTTTTCTCCCCCTCATATTTATTCATCTGTAAATATTCATGTTTGTTAATTATATCTTAATTCCTAAATATTAGGTTAAAAAATAATCACATTTGTTACCCTATAAAATGTTAGACTACCCTTAAAACTTATTCTTAAATAATATATATATATATATATATATATAAATCCTGCTTGTAAAATGATTTTTAAGTAATTATCATTTTGCCACTTGTTACACTATTATTCTTTGAGCTAGAAATATTCAATCTTTCAAATAGTTAGCACCTTGTAAATATTATTCGTCGTTTAAAAATGATCAATGGTTCTATTAAATGATAATCATAAATGCTACGCTCCTTTATTTTATTCATATATTGTATCCTTCATATCAAATTAATAAAAGAATCTATTTTCTTTTAAAATATCATTCTTTCATTTTTTTTTAGAATTCCTTGTTCACAAATAAGTCCTTCAATAGCATTAAACCTTTGTTCTTTGTCACGTAAATAAATTTTATAGGCATGTAAATAGAACCGTAAGTATAGGTTGCAAATAAAACCCTAAGTAAGCAATCCCCCATCCTTGTTTATAATTTTGTTCTTGTAAAATAAGGCCTTATCTTTCTCTCTATAAAAAAAAGAAAGAAAAAACAAAAGTTGCTAACAAGTATAAACTCTTATTGAATTCGAAATAAGACACAAACCTTCAACCTGTTAAGGTAGCCATACTAAACACAATCCCTCAGCCTCTTAAGCTAACTAACCTAAACATAAAACCCACCAACCCATTAAGTTAGCTAATCCAAACACAAGCCTTCGGCTTTTTAAGGCAACTAACCTAAATACAAATCCCTTAACCCTTTAAGGAAGCCAACCCATAACCCTTAGCTCATTAAGGAAGCCAACTCGCAACCCTTGACTCGTTAAGGCACTCAGCCCAACACATAAACCCTTGACATATTAAGCAAGCTAACCTAAACACGAACCTAACGTAGATACCCCATTTTTGCCCTCCTTAAAATTTTAGAGTTTTTAGAATAGGATAGAAGGTCCAAATTTAGAAAAATAAAAAAATTAGAAAATTTAGAAAAATACAAAAAAATATAAACTTTAGAAAAAAACACAAAAAATAGAAAAGTTCAGAAAAATAAAAATTTTGAAAATACATTTAGAGAAAATATAAAAAATTTAAAATTTAAAAAAAAAAGAAAAAAAGAAAAGAAAAGATAGTTTAAATAGAATAGGAAATTTTATTTTTAGTAGGGCCTTAAATAATAAAAAGGACAAGAGGGATATTAGACCTAGACTTATATTTAAATTGCATATATAGATAAAACACAAACCAACGGCCCGACGATACTATACTCTAACTTTATATTGTATGCAATATAGAGATCTCAAGTTCAAATCTCACAAAGTTTTATTTTTTCTACCAAACACACTTGCCATGTATCGAGATTTCATTGTGTCGTGTGTTGATTGCAAACATGTGTCATTGCTTCGTTCAGCTACATGCTGACATATATGGCACCACATCAACATCTTGGTCCATGTATCAAACTACGTGACGTGACACGTGGCATAAATGACACATCAACTGCTTGCTATGTATTTAGTCACATGTCTCGTCAAGATACAGGGCATAATACCACTGGACTACGTGGTTGATGTGGTGCTACGTCAACATACCCTTTCATTCTCTATCTCCTCCTTTACTATACTTTCCTTTATTTTCTCACGCAAGAACAAGCTGGATAACTCACTTTAAGGCCATTTTTGATCTAATTTTTTTCGTAATTTCATCAAATTAATGGTGAAATCACGAAGTAAACATGGAACACTATGAATAGAGGCTAAAAAGCTGTCCAAATTCATGTGAATTGTTATTCAAATAGGCAATGAAAAATCGAAAAAAACTGAAAATCTGGGATTTGCATTCAATTCGATTTTCAATCTTCAATGCTTAACTAAGTTGTTTCTAGTATAAAAGGGAGCTTGGGAATTCATTTGGAGGCAGCACTGTTATGCTCCAAAATTGCAGAGTCACAACAGTCCCATCGTGTAAACCAACTTATAACAGGTATTAATCTCGCAGTGTCTATCATAGATACGATCTACACAAGACATCAAGAACTCCTCGCTTTAAAGTAAACAGTTCATTTAAAAATTTAACTAAAATTTATAGTAACAATTAAAATCTTAAGTCAATATATATAATTATATGCACATTACCATAGAATTCCCAGGTGATTTTACATTATATCATAATAGCTAACTAGTTTACATATTGTACATCAGTTCTTCATCCTAAAGATTCTAACAAGACCTTAAACAAAAACTTGATCATAGACTGGTTAATTCTCACTCCCTAAAACTTCAAAAGAGAACTAACCTCTAGATAGTTGTAACATGGTATAATTAATTAGAAGTCAGAACTTGCAAAAAAATCTATACAAGTATAAGCAACTACAACTCAGTAAGTTGAATTGGAGACTCATGAATATATACAAACACAATCAAGGTTATCAAGTAATTATTTTCATTAAATGCAACAAACAAATGTCATCACACAACGTTGTCCGATCCATTGTGAAATCAAAGTAATTTTACCCGTTCTAATCCAAGTTGAGGAGTTTTTATGTTATGCAACAGCTCACAACCAAATCTAAGTTTGTGCAATAGAGACTTTACTCCTCCTAAGACTATCCTTTAAACTAATGCCCTCATCCTTACCACAGCCTCCTCTTTTATCACTTAGTTCGGCAAAGGATGAGGAAAAGACCAATTTGCTATCCAGCGTTATCTTTTTCGAAGGTGTCAATGTTTAGTTGGAGAATCCTAATGATCCCTTAAAAGGTTGCAATGCATGACAATTTAGGGTATTAGGGTCGATTAGGATTAGGTTTAATTTAAGGTGTTCAGACAATTTCACACTAATCCAGTCTTAATAGTCATCAATCACAATACAAATTCTAGCACGAAGTCAAATACACAAGCACATGCATAAAACTACTGACAATCACAATCATACAAAATCCTAAGTCTTCGAGTACTTTAAAATAGTACTCCAAATACGGTGAAGTAATAAATCCAACTTACTTGAAATTTCTAAGTCGCTCAACCACTTGCCATAGGTTAATTCATCTCCGTATGTCCTATAATATAAACACTCTCTTTTTTAGTACTTATATTTAGATGATACATATTCTAAGTTAGGATTTAACTCAATTCTCCTTATATACCCATCATTTACTAACGATTCATCTTACGTTAGTTCGGGGTTCGACTTCTGGCTTCCAAATCCGATTACAGTTCATGTTCTAATTCGATTTCAACTATAAATAATCCTAAAATACATTTCGAATGCTAATGTGAAATTAATTACATTAAGCTCGAGTATCCTAATATTATTTTAAGTCTTAATTCAGTATTCTAACTCACTAGTGTACCGAAGTTACTCACAATATGAGAAAATTTTACATTTTTTGTATAATTACCTAAAATTAATTTTTGTATCAAATTTAATATGTATTGATATTATTATCATATTATCTAATTTAACCTATTATTTTACATTTATTAAAATTCCAATTTCACATATTACTAAATTACTCACAATTACTACATAATTCCTATATTAATTGCAATTAACACTCCAAAGGCTAGGATTAGGTTTCCACATTAGAGAATAACATCCTTAAACATCTAATTACCTTCTAAATTAGTAATTAGTCATTTAGTTACTCAATTAGTCTAAAATTACTCATTTCTCTCATCATTTTAGGGCTAAAAAATTGCTTAAAATTTTTAAAATTAATTTTAGAAAAATGGCTTCATAGTACTGTTTTATATCACTTAAGTATTTTACAAAAAAATTTTGAGCTCCAAATTACACTCTTAAACCTATTTATTTCTGATTCTAAACATATTCGGTTTTATTCAATTTCTTAAGCACCAAATATTTATAGACATGATTAAACTTAATAATTATTTTTCCCTAAATCTACATATAATAAAACATCAAAACAACAAAATTCATAATTTTCTAGGCAAAATTAATAATTTTAATAAATTTTGCAAAATCAGTTGAAAATTAGACTCACTTAACTCTTGGGTTTCCAGCCACCAGCGACAGCCTAGAGTGTGTCGGTTGGTCCAGGCGCTCAATTTAGAGTAGGGTAGTGGTGATGGTTTGATCCCAGGTGATGGTGATGTATGGGTTCGACTTACTTGCCCTAATTGTACAGATTTGGGAATATTTTTTCTAAAACCCTAATTTCTCTCCAATTTTGGTGCTCTCCAATTTTCCTAAACTTCTAACTATCTAAAGGGTCTTCTAAATTTTTTTGGCTATTTATAAGGCCATAAAGCAACTATGATGCATTAATTTGGACAAGACAAAGCCCACGCCTCTTCCTATTTGCCTTTTTTGTTGGTTGATTCTAATTGGTTCTTTTTTTTCTTCTTCCCTTAGCTGCCACGACTTAATCTAGAGCATTTCTTATTTCCTTGATTTTTTTCTAATTTTCCTTGATTATTTAGCGATTTTTAGCAAATTTCGGCAATTTAGGTAATTTCGCGTATTTTTACCTACATGTAAATATATGTGGTATATAAATAAATACTCCTAAATATTATTTAGATCATTCTATGATTTTTAGTATACATATAATTTATCTCAAATAATTCGTTAGTTATTGGAATACATTTTCGATAAATAACCAGTAGTATACTTAAAATTTGAAAATTTTATATTCTCTTATTTTATTACTTATTTTATTAAATTCAAACTTACGGGGTCACTTTTACCAATATTTCTAATTTTAATTTATAATTTAGATTTAATCGAATCATTTAACTAATTGCCTTAAACTTTACGTACTAAGCCTGATCGTTCAATTACTTGGATTATATTTAGAGCTTACAAGTACCAACACTCGAAATACTCCATTGAAGCTTTAATAGAAGCTTTCTCTCTCTACAAACTCTCTACTATAATATCTCTTTCTCTCTAACTTATCTCTTTCGTTCTTTACTTCTAAAGCTTAAGATCACTACCGTTAGTTTCCTTACAACTCGAGCCATCCAACTCCACCAACCCCAACATCCGTCGTGTCCCCTATCACGACCATCGTAACTAATCACCCAAACCTTAGCCACCATAACCCCCTTACTCGAAACACCATCTTAGCCACTATGTTGAGCTGAACTAACCCTACCACGAGACTCGTAGCATTCTAAAACCCTAAGCCCAGCTCCCATTTAAGTCCCAACAACCACCACGTAAGGCGTACCACAACCATCGCTCTTCGAACGGCCACAAAACACCACTTCAACTGTCCCAAACCCCCTTTTCCCAATAAGGTTCTCGTGAATCTCCCCTTTCCTTCGAAAAAAATCCACCTAGAATAACCCCGAGTCGTACCCTTATGCATGACTTGCTTTCTTCCTTAAGGTGACCCGATTTTGCTACCCTAATTAAGTCCCAACCCAATTCGAAGTTTGACTTGCCCACCGCTAACCAACCCACGCATGTATCTTCCTGGTCCTGTTTTGCGTTTGGTTTGTTACATTATTATTTATTTATTTTTATTTGTTTTTCTCTTTTCTTTCTTTCTTAGTTATTTCATGTAGAAAGTGTAATCAAAGAAAAAAAAAAGAAAAAGAAAAAGTGAAAAAAAGGAGGAAAAAGGAAATCTTTATTATTCGATTATTTATGCTTCGATTAAAAATTAATAAATAATGAAAAATAAAAATAAAAAGAAAAATAAGTAAATTAGTAAATAAATGAGTTTCATCACTTACAAAAATTATTCTCAAAAAATAAAACCGAATCAACCCTTCTTTCAAAACTAAGACTTCTGTACAATTTTCTTAAAAGGAATAAACAACCAAAATTAAGACTCTTTTAGAGTTTTTCTTTAAGTAAAATCAAATTGGCAACAATTTTAATCCAATTGATTTCTTAATTTAAAATCAATCAACAAATTAAAATTTTCTTAAATGAACTACAGAAAGTCTAATCCTTAAAATATGTAAAATTTTCACCTTGTACATACGTAGGCACCTATGAGGTGAGTTAAAATATGGAAAATTTCCTTTTTCATATTTTGTAAGTAATTGTCCAATTTAATTAATTAGTTGCATGTGAATTATTTGTAATTGTAATATCAAATTATAAGAGTATATTGAAAAGTAAATCCAAATTCGAAAAGTTAAAAAATGATACCTATTAAGGGTCTAATCGATTTAGCCTAACCCGCTCTTTTTCTTAACTCCAATCAAGTGGCGACTCTAAGAATTTTTCAAAATACGTTTAAAAAACAAGTTTTTCTTAACTCTTAGTCAAGAGTTTGCATTAAACGGGTTAGGGTTTAATACTAATTGGGTTACGAAAAATATGTTAAAAATAGGAAAAAAATCAGGCTTGACACCGAAGCCCGTTGATTGTAGCTAACCTAAAGCCTTGGTCGATTATGGCAACTAATACAAATACAAATCTTGGATCCATCAAATAAACTAAGTCCGAACCTAAACTGTTGCCCATTAAGCAAGCTGAGCCTAAATACAAACTTTTGATTTGTTTAACCTCAATTTTGTTAACATGATTGAATGTAAAAAAGTCGCATTTTGTGTTTAACCCCTTGTCTAGACAAAAGGTGATTTAGAACTTCTCAATGTCAAACATAAAGTGTACAGGACATTAATATTGGCCCATTCCACTCTAAAGATCCAAGCTCATATATGAGCAATAAACCATGGATAAGGACAAAAAGTGTTAAACAGACATGAAAGCTAAGGGACATTTAAACTATAAGTCTGTAGCTATTATCTTCTTAAGCCATCAAGAACACGAAAGGTCAATTAGGACATGAGCATACTTTAAGGGCATTTGGTCTTTGAAATTTATTTTTGAACTCAAATTGAATGAAAAGTATCATCTCACATGAAGGCATCTTTTAAGGAACATTTCAAGAAATTGCGGGGTAAGGTCAATTTCCACCTGAGGAAAATCAATACAGACACATACTTAGGAACATGGTTATTCACTGTTAAAAGGTTTTGAATGAAAAGAGATAAACTATATCCTATACGCTAACTTTTAAACACTTTAAGAGTCTAGCGATTTCATGGTGAGGATTTTTTGACTCATTTTTTAAAGGAGGTCCATTTTTTTATAATTTATTTTTTTGTGAAATGAAGAAGAGCTTGTAAGAACCTTATACATGTAATCTGAAAAGTTTAGGGATACAGTCACTTTTAGGCTAAAAAAGAAGAAGAAGAAGAAAAAAGGGGTAAGAAACAACAGGAGAATGGGGCAAAAAAAAAAAGATAAGAACAAAAATAGAATAAGAAGGAAAAAAAAGAAATAATAATAGAAGCTTGGAAATTAGGCTCAAATGCAATGAAAAAGCTCCAAAAAGTACAGCCCATCTCAACAAGGGCAACAAACATAATTCCCGCCTAATTCATCAAAAGAGCTCAAAATCGAAGTCTAAACATCCTGAAAAGCACAAAGCCTGCATACCCATTTTGAATCACCTTCCAATTCTTGCAACACAAAACCTTTAAACAACTCCAAATCACAAACATAAAGCCTCGTTACCTATCCTGAATCACATACACAAGGCCTCCCTAACCCATAATATCACCCACACTCAATAAAAGCTTTTATAATCTTAAATAAAGTTTGTTTTCGAAATCGAGGTAAGTACACTTCTAGTTTTTCATAAAAGATTATTGACTTATAAACCTGGGTCTAATAAGTAATTCTCTTAAATAGGCCCTCTTATTAATCCCTTTTGTAAACATTTGACCAAAGGCCCATTCATGATACTGAATTAGAAAAGACCTAACAAATTGGTCAAGTTGTATCACTTGCAAATTGGACCATAATTTTTTAATAGTAATCAAGAGCAAAATTTAAACCGAGAGTGTATAAGGAAGTCATCTTTGACTAAACTAATCTCAAGTTACCATTTCTTTAGGAAAGAAATGTTCAAAATTACGAAGCCCCACTAAGAAGGTCAACATGCCACCAAATTTGCCTTGAAAGTATTGGAATCAGAAGATATTGTTAGAGACCGAAAAGAATATAAAATGCCTCACATAGTTACCAAGGAAGGGAATGGTTTATGGCTCTTGCTTCTTAATAAGAATTTGTACCTGTTAGCAAACATAAAAAAAAAAGAAGAAAAAAGAAAAAATAAAAGAGAGAGAAGGTAAAGGTTTGTTATAAGTTTTTCCATCCATTTTTAGATCCATGTCAATCTGACTGGCTAAGCTTTCAAGCTAAGTCATTTGCTTTCTTCCATTGTAATTGCACCTTTTAAGTTGACCCTAGTAATCTGGGAAATCCTCCCTAACGTAGTTTTCCTCATGGTTAATGCCCACCCACTATTTTTCAAATCAAGGAACCTTATCCCTAATGTCTATTATGTCATAAGCGACTTTCAAAATATAATTTCCTTTTTGTAAAAATTTGAGCTTCTAAAATGATCACATCACCTTTGTTGCTTCTTT
Source organism: Lumnitzera littorea (assembly GCA_024138015.1). Lineage (NCBI taxonomy): Eukaryota > Viridiplantae > Streptophyta > Magnoliopsida > Myrtales > Combretaceae > Lumnitzera > Lumnitzera littorea. Next base: position 435,413 of record JAMXBB010000010.1, on the reverse strand, counting down.
AGTCATCTTTTAGGGTCTTAAGATACCACATAAGGCACTTTCCCTTCTTCGTTTATCCTTTAAGATTCTAGCTAGCTTACAAAACACTACCTCTTCTTACTATTCCTTTAGGGTTTTATGCTAGCCTATAGGGCACTTTCCTATTTTCAATCATCTTTTAAGATTTTAGCTAGCTCATAAAGAGCTATCTCATCTTACATCACTTTTAAAGTTTTAGCTACCTTATAGAGTGCTATCCCATTTACATCTCCTTTAAGGTTATATGCCAACCTAGAAGGCACTTTTCCTTTTTCAATTATAGCCAGCTCATAGAGCGTCGTCTCATCTTACTATTGCTTTGGGGTTTTAAGCTATCCCATCATACCATCCCTTTAGGGTTTTAAGCTAGCCTATAGGGTAATTTTCCATTTGTCAACCAGTTTTCAAGATCACAGCTAACTCATAAAGCGCTGTCCTATCTTATGTCTCTCTTAAGGTTTTAGCTAGTATAGGCACCTTATTTTTGTTGTTTTATTTTAGTATTTTTATCGAGTCAGGAAAAAGAAAAAGAAAAAGAAAAATGAAAAAAAAAACGAACGAAAATAATGATAAGAAAAAAAAACGAAAATAAAAAAAATAAAAAATAAAGTGTCTAGTCGTATCGAGTCGAGTTGAGTCATTTATAGTCAAGTTGGATAATGTTGTACATTTAATTTAGTAAATTCCAAATCGTTAAAAAGATTAAGCTTTATTAAAATATTTTAGTCCGGTCCGATATAAAATGGATTTTTATCTAATTTATATTAGGCTAAAACAGACTTAGGGTTTATTAAATGGATTTTTGGGCTAAACCTGAAAAATAGGGAGCCTAAATAAAAATAAGGTTTTTAAAAACTAGGTTAAATCTTCAAAGAATCTAAATCGTATTTTCTGTATCTGGAATTCATTATCATATCTTTCATATCTAGGGTTTGTTGAGATCAAATCTATATCTAAAAAGATACAAAACATTTTATTATATGGCTTATAAATAGTGAGTTGATGGTAAAGTTTAAATGTTTTTCATGATCCCCAACACACAACACAACAACACAGCTCCACACTCATCCCCATACAACTCAATCTCCACATAACAATACTCACGCTGCTACATACGCAACTACACACCCATGCGTAACATACAATAGCACATACGTTGCACTTCATTTCACTCATTGCTGAACACATAATCACACACGATCTACGTCGCATGCTGTGCACGATCACGATCCATTATTGCACACGATCGTAAACAATTCTATAACCGAGTACACAAACGTAGTCCACATGACCACTTAATAGTTAACACAAACACGTTGATCGCATGTGACTCGATTATTTTAAATAACAAAAAATTATGATTTTATTTAATTATTTATTTTTGTTTTTTATTAGTTAATTTAATTATTCTTACTAATTTGTTTTCTTTAGTGTAGTTTTTTTTTAATAATAGTCGTACCATTTTGTTATAATTTCTTACATAATTTTCAATTTTTAATAAATTTAGTTAGATTGTATTTTTCGAAAAATCACGTATCTTTTTTTCAATATCTATATCTTCGGAGAAGATATGTATCTTGTTATATCTTATCTATGAGATTTGGGAAAGATAATTTGACACGTAGTGATTTTTTTTTAAAAAAAAAAAATCTTAACCGAAGTTTTTAAAAAGATTTAGTTAGTTAGGTTTTTTTTAAATAGATTTGTAAAATTAGATCTTTTAGGTATTTTTTAAATAATAAATTGTTAAATAAACGTAAATCTAGCTTGATTTTCAAATTAAAAAAATCTACTCGCTAAATCTTTTTTAAGAAAGAACTACGTTCGTTTGATCCTGATTAGCAGATATGTAGGCACCTTCGGAGCAACAGTATAAAAATAAAAGAAAAACGTTTTTTCTTTTTCTTGAAAAATTCGTAATAAAACATTCATTTTGGTTATGTTTTGTATATTTATATATATCTTAGTATGTTTAGAAAAATTATAAAAATGAAGCACATTAATTTTTTTTTATTTTTACATGATGACTTAATCTCAATAAGTTAGCCCTCGAACTTATTTTTTTTCTGGTTAATTTTCTAAAATTATTTTTATAGAAAATCTACAGATCAATGGCCAAATTAGAATTCTCCTATCCAAAAATTCTAATTTCATTTTTTACTAGTCTAACTGATTAGTGGCTTCAATTTTTTAAAATATTTTTTTCAAAACAATTTTTCAAAGAAAAATGTATCCTTAATTTAATGTTGAGTAATTTATATTAAGTGGGCTGAGCTTAATATAAATTAAATTAAAGAAAACAAGACAGGGCTCAACAGCCGGCCCATAGGATGTTTTCCATTTGTTAACCTTTCTTAGGGTTTAAGTTAGCCTATAGTGTAACTTCCATTCTTCAATCATTTTTTAAGGACCTAGCTAGCTTATAGAGTGCTGTCCTATCCTAAATCCTCTTCCATTCTTTAATCATTTCTTAGAGTCTTAGTCAGTCCATAAGGTGCTTCCCTTTCCTTAATCTCTCTTAGGGTTTTAGCCGGTCTATAAGCCCCTTTCCTTTTGTCGAACTTTCTTAGTTTTTAGCCAACCCATAAGGTGCTTGCTTTTCATCAATCTCTCCTAGGGTTTTAGTTAGCCAATAAGGCGCTTCCCTTGTCAACCTTTCTTAGGTTTTCTAGCTAACCTATGAGGTATCTTCTCTTCGTTAATCTCTCTTAGGGATTTAGGTAGCCCATGTTATACCTCGAAGCTGCAAAGTTACAACAGTCCCACTGTGTAAACCAACCTATCATAAATATGATTTACACAGGGCATCTGCGACTCCTCGTTTTGAAGTAAACAACTCAAATAAAATTTACATAAAAAGTCAGAACCTTAAGTCATATATTCATAATTACATCCATATTGTCTTATAATCCCTAGAATTTAAACATGCTACAATAATCTATTAACGAACATATCACTATACTAGTTCATAAACCTACAAGTACTAACAAGATGTCGAGCTTGATTTTTCGGTTTTTTTTTTATTTAAAATTTATTTCTCATTTTTCGATTAATACTAAACCCTAACCCATTTAATATTAATCCTCGACTAAAGAAATTGAGAAATTCCGGTTTTTTATTAAAAATAATTTTTGGAGTCACTACCGGACCGAAAAATGAAGAACCAGAGGGTTCCAAGTTCGGGGGCTAACATATTAAACTCTTAATGGGTACCACTATCTATTTACCAAAATTAAGATTATTTTTCTAATTATAATATTTTAAAATAAATTAATAAATAAAATCAAAAGAAAAAAGAATCTAAGTTTCTACATATTTTATCGTCACCCCGAAGGTGCCTACGTACCCGCTAGCCGGGATCAGACGACGTAGTTCTTTTTAAAAAAATCTTTAATGTGTTGATTAATTTTAATTTTAAAAAAACTGCCTGAGTTTACATTTTCATCAATTTAATTTATTCAAGAATAAAGAAATAAATAAAGGGCCTTAACTCGTAAGTGATCAAAAGACTCCCTAAAACACTATAATCTTTTTATAAAAATTTTTCTTTTGTTAATTTTTGTTTTTAAAAATAATTCCCTATATGAGAATTTCTAATAATAAAAAAAAACTAATTCTAAAGGAATCTTAGGCGAATGTATATATGTATTTATATATATATATAAATATGCATCTATGCTATTTCTATTTAATAATTATCCTCCTAAGTGAATTAATAATGTCAAGAAATATACCTAATATAAAAGCTAATCTTAAAGATTTCCTAAACTAATGTATGTATAATATTAAATAGCTAAAGATTTCCTAAACTAATATAATCATATATACATATACTATATTAAATAAATAAGGAACTAATAACATAGTAATGATAACAATAATCATAATCAAATAAAATAATAATAATAGAAAAAAAACCAACCAACTAACTAACTAACAAAACTCACTTGATCATGTAATAATGGGAGTACTCGTGTCCGATTTCAGATCGGTAGGGGGTTGGCCATTCACCAGTTGCCATCGTCGTGCTGCCGTTTAGTCGCACGGCTAGTTGCTGCTTCGTGCTGCCGTGCTTGTTGCAGTTGGATTGTTTGCATATGCGGTGCAGCGACGTCTGTATTGATCGTGCAGGAATTCAGTTTGGCTTGCTGCTGTTGGTCAACAGAGGATGCGTAGATGCTACTATTAGAATTCGTTGGAGTTGTACCACAACCGCTGTCCATGTTGATTGAATTGTGTGTGTGACGTGGATTGGAATTCGACTTCAGTGATTGTTGCCATCATGTGTTGGATTACAGATTGTTATGTATTGATTCGGACAAGGGATTGCTTAGCGTGCGTCATCTTGTAAATTAAGATTCGTACATTTAGATTGCTGGAGGTAGACTTTGAATAGGGGCTCGTGTTTAGATTGTTGGAGATGGACTTCAGATAGTGAATTGGAGTAAGGGTGTCAAGGCATGCGAATGAAAATTAGCGTTCAGGCGATGGACTTCGGTTGGTCAGCGGATTAACGTGCTTGTGTGTCTTCGTGTTGCGTCAGAGGATTGAGTAAGCTTAGTCAAATTATGTTCAGCTATTGGAGCTTTGGTCAGGAGATGATGGCGTGAAATTGCGGCTTGTGTGTGGAGTTGAATGTAGGCATGGATTGAGGGTGTTTCAGGGAATTAGTCGCTATGTGTGCAGTTGGCATGGTTGATCGAGACTGGCGGCTAATGTGGACAGCGAACTGCAGATGTATGTTTATATAGTCTAAACCATATCATATCTAATTATATCTGATTCGGTAATTAAACTAGATTCAAATCTGATTTAACTAAATTCATATGATTTAATTAGATATGAATCCCATTTTCATCTCGCTTCTGCAAAGATAGAAAAATAAAGACATAGGTGCCTGCTGAGACTCGAACCCATGACCTCAAATTAAATCCAACCCAAATATTCCGATACTTATCCATTAGGCCGTTGGCTTGTGCCTTGATATTCAGTTCAATTAAATTATACTTAAACTACTCGGTTCCTTAAAATAATTTTTTTTAACTAAACTAAAACTAAAACTAAAACTATTTATTCCTAATATAAGTTACTTCTTAAAAATCTACAAAACTCTTTATAATAATTTTTTCTTTTCTTATTTTTTTGGTATTTTCATGATTTGTTAATTTTTATTATCTTTTTATCTTTTATTAATTTTTTTGTTTTTTATTTTTGAATTAGGACCCTTTTTGTAAAAATAAAAATTAGATTTATAGAAGGGCAAAAATTAGGTATCTACACAAGACATTAAAGGATTCATTGTACAACCAGTTGATCCTTACTCCTCACAGCTTCAAAAAGAAACTGACTTCAAGGTAATCATACTGTGACATATCAGTCATAACCTATAAGAAAATCTATATGGGTATGAGTAACCACAGCTCAGTAAATTAGGTTAAAGACTTATAAATGCATAACAAACACAAACATAGTTATTAAAGAATTAATTATATGCAATGCAACAAGTAAATGCCATCCAATAACATAGTCCTGTTCGTTGTAAAATCAAAGTAATTTCATTCGCTCTAATCCAGGTTAAGTAGTTTTTATGTTTATGCAACAACTTACAACGAAACCCGGGTTTATGCAATGGAGACACCGCCTTCCTTATGATTATCCTTCAAACCATTGCCCTCATCTTTACCACAACCTCCTCTCCCGTCACATAGTTTGACTAAGGATGAAGAAAAGGCCATTATGTTATCCAGCATTATCTTTTTCAAAAGTATTAATATTTGGTTAGAAAATCCTAATGGTCCCCTAAAAAGTTGCACTACATATCTAATTAGGGTATTTAAGTCTGTTATGATTAAGCACAATTTAAGGTGATCAAATAATTTCACACCATTCAATTCACATTAATCATCAAACACAACATAGATTTCAATGCGAAATCAAATACACAAGAACATGCATATAACTACTTACAATCACAATTATACACAATCTTAAGCCTTTAAGTACTTTAAAGTACAATAAAGTATTAAACTCAACTTACTTGGAATCCTTGGTTCGCTCACTCAATTCGTCGCAGATTGACTATTTTTGTGTCTCCTATAATATAAATATTCTTTTAGTATTTATATCCTTATGATATATATACATTTTAGGTTATGATTTAACTCAAATTTTCATATATACATATTATTTATTATTAATTCATAATAGGTTAGTTTTGGGATCGGTTTCTGAATCCAGTTTTGATTTAGGTTCTAATTTCAGTTTCAACCATAAGTACCATACGTAAATCCTAAAAATGGATTTCAAACCTTAATGTGAAATTAATCACATTAGCCTCGAGTATCTTAAATATCACTTTTGGTCCTTAATCAGTACTCTAATCTATATGGTACTCTAATCTTCGTTTATGCATTGAATTTACTTTTGATGTAAGAAAATTTTATATTTTTCATATATTCACTTAAATTTAAGTTTCTTACCAAATTTATTATATATTAATATTATTATATTATACGTTTTAACCTAATATTTTATATTTATTATAATTCCAATTCTAATACCATATACTATTAAAATTACATAAATTTATTACATAATAATTACATCTAATACTCCAAATGCTACAATTATCATATCACATCATATATGAACATCTTAAAACACCTAATCATACACTAAATTAGCAATTATTCAATTAACCATTAATTTACCCCAAAATCATTAATTATATATATATATATATATATATATTAGAGGCCTAAAAATTATTAAAAATTTTCAAAAATTCATTTCTGGAAAAAGGGCTTCATAACACTATTATACATTCCTTAAGTAGTCTACATGAAAATTTTGAACTTAAAACTACACTCCTAAGGTTATTTATTTATAAATCGAAATATGTTCGAGTTTATATGGTTTCTTAAGCACTATATATTTCTAGATATAACTGAATCAAATCAATATTTTTCCTTAAATCTATGTTACGCCCCGAAGCGGTAAAGTCGTAATAGCCCCGCCGTGTAAATCGTCCTAAAATAGAAGTTGGCCTTACAACCGCTATCTTAGACCTGATCTACACAAGGCATCAACGACTAACCCGCTTTGAAGTAAACAATTTGTAATTTAAATAAATCATTTACCTATAAAAGTGAGGAATTATATATATGTTATAATCACTATAATTCAATTATTACGTTAATAAAAAATAAAAAGTAATAAAATATGTGTTGATTCTCCAATGTTTTTCCTCACTCCCCAAGATCCAACAGTTGCTAGCTTCAGAGTAATTGTTGCCGCTTCTTAGCCAGCACCTGCACAACGTCTATAGGGATGTGAGCAACCACAGCTTAGTAAGTTAGGATGGAGGACTTAAAACTATACCATACACACAACAAGGTTTTCAATCACTTATTAGGTGCAATACATATGCAAGCAAATGCCATCGCATGACGTTGTCCGGCCGGTCGTGAGATTAGAGAAATTGCGCCCGCTCTAATCCGGGTTGAGGAGTTGCCGTTAATGTAACAGCTTACGACCAAACCCAGGCTTGTGTAATGGAGACCTTGCTCCTCCTGCGACTACCTTCGAACCACTGTTTTCACCCTCGCCGCGACTTCCTCTCCTGTCATTTAGTTCGACTGAGGATGAAGAAGGGACCATTTTGCAATCCTGCGTTATCCTTTCCGAAGGGGTCGGTATTTGGCCGGAGAGTCATAAGTTCCCCTAACGGGTTATCATGCATGTCCGATTATGATTATTGGTCAGATATTTAATTAAGTCTAGTTTAGGGTGATCAATCATTTCATACAAATCATACAATACATGCTATAGTAACAAACAGAATGATATTATCACCCATAATCAAGCACATGCACACATTCAACTATCTAACAAGCACAACCAAGCATAATCTTAAGCCTCCAAAATACAGTATCGTATTAATCCCAACTTACCTCGACTCCTCGCTCACTCACTCGAGGTCCGATTTGCTCAGGCCATTGCCGATCATCCCTATAACACAAACGTGGTTTCAGTTTTTCATATAATTATTATAAGTTCATTTTATCCTATAACGCTTATTGTTATGTTTTATTTAGGGTTTAAGATACCTAATTATCTAGGTCTTAGGTCTTTTACAATTATTCTAGATTTAGGATTAGGTTCGGGTTCGGGTTCCGCATTGATTTCTAAATTAGGTTTTAGTTCGATTTCTAAGTCCTAAACATGCTCGAATCCTAATATGAAATTAATCATATTAAGCTCGAGTATTCAAATATCCTATTGGGTCTTAATTTAGTATTCTAAGCTATTCGGTGCACGCTAACCCTAATTGAGGTATCGGATTTATTCCCGATTTGTGAAAATCTTACATTTTGAGATATTTACTTAAAATTAAATGTTATTTCAAATTTATTATTTTTTTTATTTCTATTATAATATTACCTAAATAACTCTAATTTTGTAGATTTATTAATTTAAAATTTCACTTATTACTAATTTCTCACATTACTTACCTAATTTCCCTAATTAATCATACTTAATACTCCAAAGGCTAGGATTAGGGTTCTACTTCAGAGATTAACATCCCTAAACATCTAATTAATATCTAAATCAGTAATTAACATCCTAATCACCTAATTAACCCCAAATCACCCAATTTTTCCATCATTTTAGGGCTAAAAATTAACCTAAAAATTTCGAATGTTAATTTAAAAAAAATGGCTTCATATCACTGTTTTACATCATATGAGCATCCTATAGAAAAAATTTGAGCTCCAAACTACACTCCTAAGCCTATTTATTTTTCGTTTTAATCATGTTCGGTTTTGAACAATTTATTAGGGACCCAATATTTTCAGACATAATTAAACTAAATAAATATTTTTTCCTAAATCTACATACAATAAAACCTCAGAATAACAAGTTTCATAATTTTCTAAAACTATTTACTATTTTTACAAAATTACACAAGAATCGGGCTGGAAATCGGACTCACCGATTTGGGTGGCTCCGGCCATCGCCGGCCGCCGTGGCCTTGTTGGCCATCCACTCCTAGCTATTCGTCTGATGTGGGTTCCCTTTGAAAGCCCTAATTGCACGGTTTTTTCTAATATTTTTCTAAACTGAATTTTTCTCTTAATTTTCATCTCTCTCTATTTTTCTCGCTTTTCAAACTGCCCAAATGAGCTCTGTGATTTTTCTTGCTATTTATAGACATTTTATGTAATTAATATACATTAATTTGACAAGATTTTGCTCAATTTCCTTGATTTTTGGCTTTTAGGTTGTCTAATTTTTATTGGCTAATTTTCCTTTTGTAGCTTTGGACCTGCCACGACCTGATCTTGATTCATCTTATCCTCTTCTGATTTTTTTTTATTTTTCCATAATTATTTTATAATTATTTTTAATTATTTGCTTAGTTTTTGGCCAATTTAGATAATTTCGCGTACTTTTATCTACACGTAAATACATATGGGGTACACGTGAACATTCCTAATTATTATTTTGGTCATTCTAAAATTTTTAGTATACATATAATCTATCTCTAGTAATTTATTAGTTATTAAATTACACTTTTCGCCTTTTTGATAATTAGCAATTATTATGCTTAAAATTTGAAAATTTTATAGTCTCCTATTTTACTATTTATTTTCTTAAATTTAAGTTTACGGGATGATTTTTACTAATATTTCTCTAAATAGTTTATAATTTGGGTTTGATCAGATCCTTTAACCAATCGCCCTAAACCTTGGATTCTAAGTTCAATCCTACGGTTACTTGGCTTAACTTTGGGGCTTACAATCTACATATATAAAAATATCAGAATGCTAAATTTCATAAATTTCCTGATACAATCGATAATTTTAATAAATTAAACAAAATCAAGTTGAAAATTGGACTTACTTAATCGTTAGACTTTTAACCATCAGTGGTGGTCTTAGGGTTGTTGGTTAGCTTAAGTGGCGGTGGTGGGGTATGTTAGTGATGGCAGTTTGGTTCTAATTGGTTGTAAGTTGTGGGTTTTGTCTAAAAGTCCTAATTGCACATATTTTTTTCAAATTTAAAAAAAAAAAAACCCTTAATCTTCTCTTTTTCGATTCTCTCAAATTTTTTTACACTCCAAACTAACCAAATGAGCTTCTGATAGAGTTTGGGTATTTATAAAGCTATATGGAAATTTTTTTCATTAATTTTGAGTTGACATTAGCCTCATATTCTTCCTATTTTGACTCTTTAATTGGTTTCTTTAAATTGGTTCAATTTTTTTCTTTTTACCCTAACATGCCACTATCTAATTTTAGACAAATCCTTTCTTTTCCATTTTTAAAAAAATTGTTTCTTTATTTTTTTGTAATTTTCTTTAATTATTTGGCATTTTTCTAGCATTTTAGGTAATTTTGCGTATTTTTACTTATACATAAATATATATGGAGTATAAGTTAATACTCCTAAATATTATTTATGTTATTCTATGTTTTCTAGTGTGTATATAATTTATCTTTAATGACTTGTTAGTTATCGAAACTCATTTTATACATTTCCGATAAATAATGAGTAATATACTTATAATTTAATATTATAATATTCTGTTATTTTATTACTTATTTTCCTAAATTTAAACTTATGGGGTCACTTTTACTAATATTTCTAATGTTATTATAATAATTTAGGCTCGATTGGATCTTTTAATCAATTGCCCTACATTCTACATACTAAATCCAACCTTCTAGATGTAAGGCTTACAACCTATAAGGTACTTTCCTTTCATCAAGTTCTCTTAGGGTTTTAGCTAGCGTATAAGGTGTTTTCCATTCATCAATCTCTTTTAAGGTCTCAACCTGTTGTAGGTTACTTCCCCTCTTTCCAACCAACTTTTAAGATTTAGCTAACTTAAGAAGCGATTTTCCCTACATAGGTTAGTCCACTTGGAGGAACACGATCAGGTTTTAAATCAATTTCTCATTTAGGGTTACTAGTCTCCTAGAGATACTCACGCAAAGGAGCACAATTAGGTCTCAAATCACTTTCTCATTTAGGATTATTAGTCCAATAGAGACACTCCCACCTAAGATAGTTAACTTAAAGGAGTATGACTAGGTTTCAAATTACTTTCTCATTTAAGGTTATTAGTCTAATAGAGACACTCCCACATAAGATAGTTAGCTTGAAGGAGCATGACTAGGTTTCAAATTACTTTCTTATTTAGGGATGTTAATCCCATAAAGATGCTTCCGCTAAGTTAATCAACTGGGACTAGCACGATCATTTTTCAAATCAATTTCTCATTTAGGGTTGCTAGTCCCCTAAAGACAGTTCTACCTAGGTTAATTAACTTAGAGAGATAACTATTAGGTTTCAAGTCAATTTCTCATTTAAAACTATTAGTCCCCTAAAGATGCTCTCGCCTAGATTGGTTAGCTCAAAGGAGCATGATTTTATTTCAAATCAATTTCTCATTTAAGATTGCTGGAGCTTTCAAGTTGATTTCTCATTTAGGGTTTGATAACTCTTATTTTAAATACATTTCATATGATGATTTTATAGCATTTCCCTTATATTTTTCATTTTTTTAAAGAAATTGATATTTAATTGAGTAAAATTTTGACTTCAAGATTTGAACGCGTTCTTGGATTGAAAACGAAGAAAAGGAATTAAGTTTCGCTCAATTTGGAGCTCAAATGAATGAGTTATGAAGTTACATAAACAATAGGAGAAAATGACAATTTTTTGGGAGAAAGTTACGCAGTTTGAGACACAACTGTATCCTCAAGCTGTGTCTATGCAAGATGATTTTTATGTTAAGGTCAGTAAGTTATATAACCTGGGGAAACAACTCTGTTCTAGGTTGTGTCTAGTGATGAAAAAAGAAACTTCATAATATATTATATAAGGAATTGTAAGGGTTTTGCAGAGGACTTTTGACATTTAAAAGAGAAGAGACTTGAAGAGAAGAAAGAGAAGAAGTAAGAAGCAATACCTAACTTCAAGATTGAAGAGATTTCTCATCGACAAAAGGAGTTTTTCATGTTTTATTTCTTGATTTTGTTGCAATTCATTTTCAATTTTATCATGATAGCTTAAGATTCTTGTATTTAAGATTGTAGAACCTAGGGTTTCATGCGACTATTGAATTTATTGATAATTTTCAATAAAGTTTCTATCTTTCTTGATTCAATTATGTATTTTCATTGTTAATTGATATTTCTAAGGTATCAATCTATGATATTATGCATGATGATTGAGAAATCACATGAATAATAGGATCTTGACATAATTGGAGAGAATTACATGTGTACTTAGAGATAAGATACATGATTCTTCTGAAAAGTTATTATTTTTGTGTGGGAATTCATTGTATATTAATGCGATTCTAAATCATATTATTAAGTAAAGAGATTCCGGTAAATAATTTAGGATTAAAATTAATATACTTGAGAAATGTGCTAACTTCGATTATGAATCCCTTTGGTCAAGAATAATAAAGATTGAATTAAATACATTTTAAGCGGTCATATGTTAAACAGCAGGGGAAATAGTTCTTAAATATGTTATTTGCCTTCTTATAGTCATTCTTAATTTTATCGCCTCCTAAATTGCTTAGTCAAGTCTCATAATTAGATTAGTTTGTTAATTTTAGTATTCTTAATCCATTCAACTCATTACAATTTTTTTATTAAATAATAGAGCTAAGGTTAGTATTAGTACTCAAAGTCTCTAAGAGATTGAGTCGGACTCACATCCGCTATATTAAAACTGATAAATGCACTTGCCTTATATCAAGTTTTTGGCGCTATTGCCGAAGACTTCAATATTAAGAACATTACTTACTTTATTACTTTGAGCATTTTTTTTTCTCTTTTGTTTTTATTGTTTTTTTTTAAATTACTTTAAGCTGTAATTGATTCTATATTTCTTTCCCTTGAAATACATGACTCGAAGCAATACAAAAGATTTAGTAGAACTTAATCTTGAAATTGAGAAAACTATCCTTCTAAAGTTTGAAATTACGACCTAGGCAAACTGTGGCTACCATAGAAAACGAGTCAATTGTTGAGATTAAGGAAGAGGATGAATAAGCCAACACTCAATTCATCAATCAAGAGGCTCCACTACACATTGCTAAGAATGGTATTGAAGCAAACTAGACTATGTCCAACTATTCAAGACCTACACTTATAGGAGTTGACTCTAGTATCACAAGGTCGACCGTCACGGCTAACAACTTCCAAATTGCTTCTAACATTATACAAATGGTGCAACAATATGTTCTATTCAACAGCCTCTAAGATGAAGATCTTAATGCTTACGTCTCTAGCTTTCTAGAGATTTGTGATATATTTAAAATCAACGGAGCTACGGATGATGCTATCTGACTGTAGCTATTTCCTTTTTCCTTGAAAGGTAGAGCAAAGCAATGGTCGAACTCCCTACTACAGAACTCAATCACAACTTTGAATGAATTGGCAGAGAGATTTTCGAATAAGTATTTTCCACCTGCAAAGATCGCCAAACTTCGAAACGACATTTCTTACTTTGCCCAATTGGAAGCTAAGACTCTATATGATACCTGAGAGTAATTCAAGGACTTGCTTAGGAGGTGCCCACATTGTGGCCTCCCATTATGGATGCAAATTCAGACCTTATATAATGGTCTCAATTTATCTTCGAGATAGATGATTGATGAATTTGCAAAAGGTACTTTGAACACAAAGTCACCGGAACAAGTACAAAACTTGATTGAAGGAATAGTGATGAACAATTATTAATGGGAAAGCACTAGAGTTAGGCAAAAGGTTGCAGGAATTTACGAGATGGACTTGACCACTGCTTTGGCAGCCAAGGTGGATCTATTAAGTAAGAAGATTGATGCACTCTCTGTTGGCCCTCGACAAGTACAACTGGATGTAAGTGATTTTGGCATATAGGGTTATAGAGCACAAGAACATTTGAAACAAGTGGATTATCTAGGAAATCTACTCATGCAACAAAATAACCCCTACAACAACACTTATAATTTCGACTAAAGGAATCATCTTAATTTCTCATGGGGAAACCAAAACTAAGGCTAACAGAAGACTAACTTTGGTTTACCTAGATTTTAAAAACTATTACCACCTCCCCTTCCTCAAGAGAAGAAATCTGGTTTAGAAGAACTTCTCACCAAATATATTTAAGGTAATGAGTCTCGTCTATCCAACATTGAATTAACGTTGAGAAATCAAGAGGCTTCTAATCGCAATCTTGAGAAGCAAATTGGTCAACTTGCAAAAATAATATTTGAAAGGCAGTAAGGGACACTCTCAGAAAATACTAAGATCAATCCTAGGGAACATGTTAATGCAGTGACCTTAAGAAGTGGTAGAAAACTGCAAGTTGAGAAGAAGGATGGTGGGGAAGTAGCTGAGAAGGAAGTGGAAGTCAATCGTAAAGAAGATGCAAAGCCACGAAAATCAAAAGAAAGTATGGAACTACCAAAAGTAAAGGAGTACAAGCCTCCCATTCGTTACCGGCAGCGCCTTAAGCAAAGTTATATTGATCGGAATAAGGAATTAAGTAAATTGCTTAATATTTTTAAACAATTATACATTAACTTACCTCTTGTTGACATTATCTTGGAGATGCCAAAGTATGCGAAATTTCTAAAGGATCTTCTATTGAACAAGAGGAAGTTAGAGGAGCTTACAACCATCATACCGAACGAGGAATGCTCGATACTTCTCTAGAAAAAGCTACCACAAAAATTAAAAGATCCAAGGAGTTTCACTATTCCTCGTGTACTTGGTAATTTGTTAGTAGATAATGCTTTGGCAGAATTAGGAGCTAGTATAAATTTGATGCTGTATAAATTGTTCAAAAAACTAAGGTTAGGAGAACCTAAACTAATGTGCATGAGTCTTCAATTACCTTATAGGTCTATCACATACTGTAGAGGCATCATAGAGGATGTTTTAGTACAAGTAGACAAATTCATCTTTCCCGTGGATTTTGTTATACTTGATATAGATGAGGATATTAAGGTGCCAATTATTTTAGGTCAACCTTTCTTGGCCACTACTAGGATTGTTTTTTATGTTAGCGAATATAAGTTGATATTAAGGGTCCAGGATGATGAAATAGTTTTTAAAACTCCAGAGGCAATGAACAAATTTTTTTACTCAAAGGACACACGTCACAATGTTAATGCCATCGATGTTGTTATATCTACATGTGTGCTGGATGTAAGCCCCACAATTATTCCCTCAAGGTTTTGATCGACTGAAAGATCGGATCAAGCCTAAATTATAAAGTAAAGCTAGAAATATTAGTAAAATGATCCCGTAAGTTTGAATTTAAGAAAATAAGCAATAAAATAAAAGACTATAAAAATTCCAAATTTTAAGTATATAACTCGTCATTTATCAAAAATGCGTAAAATGCATTTCGATAATTGACGAATCGCTAAAGATAAATTATATGTATACTAAAAATT
This sequence comes from Lumnitzera littorea, assembly GCA_024138015.1. Classification (NCBI taxonomy): domain Eukaryota; kingdom Viridiplantae; phylum Streptophyta; class Magnoliopsida; order Myrtales; family Combretaceae; genus Lumnitzera; species Lumnitzera littorea. The sequence continues at coordinate 419,923 of JAMXBB010000010.1, read as the reverse complement.
ATAAAATAACCTAAATAATATTTAGGAATATTTATTTTTACTATATATGAATTTACATGTAAGTATAAATACGCGTAATTACTTAAAATATACAAAATGTGCTAAAATAATACTAAATACTTAAAGAAAATTCATAATTAATTAAGAAAAAATCAAGAAAAAATAGGAATGATCCAGAATTGGGTCATGGTAGCTGGGAAAAATAAGAAAAAAATTGGCCAATTAAATTAAGACAACACAAAAGTCAAAAGTTAAAGGATAAGGCAATTATTTTGTCCAATTTAATGCACAATAAATTCCCTAAAGCTCTATAAATAGGGGAAAAAAATTCAAAATCTCATTTGGACAATTAGAAATCAAAGAAAATTAGGGAGAGGTAAAAATTGAGAGAAAAATTCGGGTTAGAAAAAAATTAGGAAAAACTGTGCAATTAAGGCCTTTAAAGGGAACCCACACCAGACGATCAGCTGGGAGTGGACGGCCACCACCACCACATGGTGGTGGTAACACCCAGACCATTCGATAAGGCCACAGTGGCCGGCGGTGGCTGGAGCCACCCAAATCGGTGAGTCCGATTTCTAGCCCGATTTTATGTAATTTTGTTAAAAATAGTAAATATTCTTAGAAAATTATGAATTTTGTTATTATAGAATATTTTTGTATGTAGTTTTTAGGAAAAATATTATTTTGATGAAAATATGTCTCATAATATATGGTCCTTAAGAAATCATGCAAAACCGAGCATATTTCGGTTTAGAAATAAATAACTTTAGGAGCGTAATTTCGAGCCCAAAATTTTTATGTAGATTACTTAGATGATATAGAATAGTACTATGAATCCCGTTTTCAAAAATCAAATTTCAAAAATTTTAGATAATTTTTAGGCCCTAAAATGAGACATAAAATGGGTAATTTAGGGTTAATTAAGTAATTAAATGGTTAATTACTGATTTAGTGAATAAGTATATGTTTTAGGATGTTAAAATTTGATGGGGTATGATACTTGTAGCATTTAGAGTGTTAGATGTAATTATTAGGTTAATTACGTAGTAAATAAGTAATATGGAAAAATAGTTAATTTTAAGTTAATTTTGTAGATTAGGGAAATTAGGAGTAAAATCTGATTTAGGATGAATTTAGACATTTTGAAATGATAATTGATGTTTAGGGATGGTAATTAAAGTGATAGAAACAGTAGAAGTGTATTATATACATAATAGGTAATAATACATAATACATAATTATTGGAAATATAATAAATAGAAATATTAGGATAAAAATTGATATTATATAAATAATAGGGATATATAATAGAATCGATAGAAGACTTGAATTTATGTAATTATATGAAAAATGTAAAAATTTCTCACATCAGAAGTGAATTCGGTACACTAATATGGATTTAAGTGTACCGGATGAAATAAAATACTAACTAAGGGTAATGATGATATTTAGGAGATCGGGAAGTAATGTGATTAATTTCACATTATGGGTTGAAACGAATTTTTAAGGTTAGAGTATAAAACACTACTTATAAATCGAACTAGAACCTAATTTAGAAATCAATGTGAAAATCGAACCCAAACCTAACCCCAAACCTATAATAATTGTAAAAGCCTTAAGACCTAGATAATTAGGCATATTAAACCCTAAACAAAACATAACAATAAGCGTTATAGGATAAAATGAACCTATAATAATTATATGAAAAATTGAAACCACGTTTGTGTTATAGGGATGATTGGCGATGACTTGAGCAAATCGAACCTCGAGTGAGTGAGCGAGGAGTCAAGGTAAGTTGGGATTAATACGATGCTGTATTTTGGAGGCTTAAGATTATGCTTGTTTGTGCTTGCTAGATAGTTGAATGTGTGCATGTGCTTGATTATGGGTGATGTTATAATTCTGTTTGTTGCTCTGGCATGTATTGTATGATTTGTATGAAATGATTGATCACCCTAAACTGGACTTAATCAAATATACGACCAGTAATCATAATCGGATATGCATGGTAACCCATTAGGGGAACTTAGGACTTTCCGACCAAATACCGATCCCTTCGAAAGGGATGGCGCAGGATTGCATAATGGTCCCTTCTTCATCCTTAGCCGAACTAAGTGACAGGAGAGGAGGTCGCGACGAGGGTGAAGTCAGTGGTTCGAAAGTAGTCGTGGGAGGAGCGAGGTCTTCATTGCACAAGCCTGGGTTTGGTCGTAAGCTGTTGCATTAATGGTAACTCTCAACCTGGATTAAAGCGAGCGCAATTTCTCTAATCTCATGACGGGCCGGACAACGTCGTGTGATGACATTTGCTTGCACATGCATTGCACCTAATAAGTGATTGAAAACCTTGTTGTGTGTATAGTATAGTTTTAAGTCCTCCGTCCTAACTTACTGAGCTGTGGTTGCTCACATTCCTATAGATGTCGTGCAGGTGTTGGCTAAGAAGCGGCAAACAACTACTCTGAAGCTAGCAACTGCTGAACCTTAAGGAGTGAGGAAAAATATTAAAGAATAAACACGTATTTTAAGGTCTAAGTTTTATTTTAGAATTATTTTTCATTTCTGAATAATGTAATAACTAGGAAATATATTACAGAGAAATATTGTAAATTTTAACTACATAGTGTATATACATATTTCCTTACTTTCTTAGGTAAATTATCTATTTAAATTACAAACTATTTACTTCAAAGCGGGTTAGTCGTGGACGCTTTGTGTAGATCAGGTCTAAGATAGCGGTTGTAAAGCCAACTTCTATCTTAGGATGGTTTACACGGCGGGGCTGTTACGACTCTGCCGCTTTGGGGTGTGACACTGGAAATGCTTGCCGAAGATTCCTTAGGCTATTGCTTGCAAAAGGGAGATGAAAATCTAGTGACCAACCCCAATCGTGCAAAAGTGGTAGCTCAAATAGAAGTTCACGAATCTATTGTGGACAAGAAGGGGGTTGATCCACTCCCTAAGCCAAATGATCTTAAGTTAAGATCCTTCAAAGAGAAGCCACCAATGTTGGAACCAAAACAATCAAGAAATCATTTAGAGCATGTCTTTATGGTGAAAAGTTCAAAACTCCCAATAACAACCACATCCAAGTTAACAGTGGACAAAATGAAGAAATTTAGGCTACAAGAATTTGATAAATGGCATGATAAGGAGAGAAACAATGGAAGTCATGCACCAATGAAATAGAATTGCCAAGGCTGATGGCCTAAAGGGAAATTTACACTCGTATGAAAAGTTCAAAAGCGAGATACAGGAGGAGTCCTATTTCCACCTAGATGAAGAATCATGAAAGAGAAGATGTGTCCCGTCGAGCTGTCGACATTAATTATAGTGCTTCTTGCAAAGCAGCCCATGTCTAACTTTTTTTTTATATTTGTCCTACTTCAATCTACTTTGCTCACACTTTAGTTCTTTTAGTTTATTCCATTTTATTTTGCTTTTATCTAGCTTTGCTTTGCTTTGCTTCTTTTATTTGTTTCAATTTTAGTCATAGGCTCTTCTTTTTAGTTTAAATTTTTGCATTAGTTTTCTTTGACTTATTTTTCTAGTTTAAGTACTTTTATTTCTTTAAGTTTCTTTTATTTATAAATTCATGCATTTAGGTTAGGTATACATAAATTTAAAAAAAAAAAAAAACAGAAAGTTACATAGGCATAGGATATGGTTGTATCCCAGCTCGTGTTCGCCCATGCCCTTTAATCGATAGCTAGCACAAAAAGTTACACAAACGTAGGATATGATTGTGTCCTAGCCTGTGTCCCATGTTCGCCTAGCATATACATAACACATTTAAAACACAAACACACACTCACGGGCACAAACATGAAATCACTCTTTTATCCATCTTCTTCTCACATTCTACTTTTCATTAACTAACTTTTTCATCAAATCCAATACAATCCAAGTGACCATGGCAAATTGTGAAAAGTAGATCATTCGGAGGAGGTCCAAATCCGTTACATCATCTTCCACTCATGATAGCACTATTGTCGAGCTACTAGCCACCCTTTCTTCACTAGAGTATCTTATGCTTCAAGGTAAGGTAATATTAGTTTCTTTTTCAATACATGTATTTCCTTTTTCCCCATGATATTTTTTTAATTGTTTCGTATCTTGTTATTATACTTTCTTAGTCGTACATCGAAGACAATGTATGTTATTAAGTGTGGGGAAAGGATATATATAAATTTGTTACTATTTAGGAGACCAATTATTCACATTTAACCCAATTAATTTTTAAATTAACTTGCAATAGGTGATTAGCTATTATTGGAATTTGAAATGTTAGGCTATATCAACTATTTCATCTCGATTATTATTGATCTTATTATACTTTATTAGAATTAATTAATCAAATCCTTGGAGGGCAAAGTTACGAGTTATTTAGCTCGGGACTCCAGGACTTAAGATTGGAACAACATCACTAGTTGAGAGTTAATTATGGTTATTTTTAAATTTACTTTAATATATACATTTCTCTTGGAAATTTTTAGAGCCTTATAATTCTTAGCAAACAAACAAATGAAATTCTTCTTTTAAGAAACCCCTAAAAAATCACAATGATTGGAGGTAAAAAGTAATAATAAGTGTATCAATAGTTAAAAAAAAAAATTGGTAAAGATTTATCTTAGTTCGTCAAAAGAGCAAAGTTGAGTCCCAAAGCCAATACCAATGCAAAAAAAAAAAAAAAAAAAAAAATAGTATGGATCGGCCTTAGACCATCAGAAGAGTAAGGTTCTTTCCTGCTACCAATATGAGGGATAAGTTGGTATAGATTGGTTTTGGTCCGTTAGAAGAGTGAGATTTTTTTCCTCTACCAACACAATTGTCTATTAAAGGTAATTGTACTTAAATAAAATAAATTTAAAAACCTCCAAACAAAAGCATAAACTAGGAGGATGATCAGATGATGAGTTGATGTAAAATGTGTTTGTTTTGGATTATGACACTTGGCAAGATTAAAGAGAGAATTGTATATACTTTAGTCAAGTAGACAAAATTTTTATGACTCTTTCCCGGTTGGCGAGATGTTAAATCCAATTTCTAGTTTAGCAATCCTTAGTTAAATGACTTAGGTAAACTTTAACTTCCATAAATTAACTAGTGAACTTTAGTATTAAGTATTGTTGGAGTATTATAATATAGTCAGGTGAAATTATGACATTGTTAAGGATGAAATTGATTGACTTTATTATTGTAAGTTAATTGAAAATGATTTTCTTAGTTTTCTTCGGGTCAGGTGTATTTGTTCATAGATTTCCTAAATAGTGATAAATTTTATTTAATATTTCTTGTCCCAAAATTTTTGTTTGATTTATTTGCTTGAAGACAAGTAAATGCTCAAGTGTGGAGAAGTTTGATAACTCTTATTTTAAATATATTTCATATGATGATTTTATAGCATTTCCCTTATATTTTTTGTTTTTTTTTTCAAATAAATTGATACTTAATTGAGTAAAATTTTGATTTTAAGGTTTGAATGCGTTCTGAAATTGAAAACGAAGAAAAGGAATCCAGTTTCACTCAATTTGGAGTTCAAATGAATGAGTTTTGAAGTTACATAAATAATAGGAGAAAGTAGCAATTTTTGGTTAGAAAGCTACACAGTCTAGGATACTGTTACAACCCGAAGGAGGGTTTAAGTTATGGCAGTATTGCCGTATAATACGTAAAGATCCGAAATTAAGCACCATCCTTGGTCAGGGGCCTTTGGCGCACTATACAAAGCATTCACAACTACGACCTTCTCCTAATAACTAGCATTTAGTAATAGCAAAACATATGAATTTAAGTTAAGCTATCCAAATGATCACTAACATAACATCGATAAATGGGAATGTCAAGTTTCCCCCAAATTAGTTATACAATATCAAGATAAATCACCATATATAGTCTATGCTACTCAACAAACTAAAGATATTTAATAATTGGAAATTAAAGATATATATAATCGAATGGTTTACTCGAGCTCTCAACTTCTTTACATCCTAATCCTAAGTTGATGCTACTGACCTCAGGCATCCTGCGGCATAACTCCAATAATAAGTCCTGTTGCAACAATAAACTATAGGGAGGTAAGCTCGATTGCTTAGTGAGTAACCAATCTACCGTACAATAAGCTATAAGCCCGCCCCATAACCAACTACTCGGGGTTCCGATTGACTAAAAGATTCAATCGAACTTAAATTATAAAGTAAAGCTAGAAATATTAGTAAAAATAATCCCGTAAGTTTGAATTTAGGAAAATAAGTAATAAAATAAAAGAATATAAAATTTCTAAATTTTAAGTATTTTACTCGTTATTTATCGAAAATACGTAAAATGTATTTTAATAACTAACGAATCATCAGAGAAAAATTATATATATACTAAAAATCATAGAACGACTTAAATAATATTTAGGAATATTTATTTTTACTATATATGAATTTACATATAGGTAAAAATACACATAATTATTTAAAATACGCGAAATGTACAAAAATAATGCTAATTAATTAAAGAAAATTCATAATTAATTAAGGAAAAATTAGAAAAAATAAGGAATGATCCAAATTTGGGTTGTGGCAGCTGGGGAAAAGAAGAAAAATTTTAGCTAATTAAATTAGAACAACGAAAAAGGCAAATTAAAAGAAGATTAGGCTCATTTCACATAAATTTAATGCACAAAAATTCTTCAAGACCTCTATAAATAGCCAAATTATTACAAAGGATCATTTGGTTAGTTGGAGTGTGAAAAAAATTGAGAGCATCGAAAAAATAAAGATTAGGATTTTTCTAAAAAAATTACAAACAAATTTGTGCAAATAAAGGCTATAAGGTGAACCCAAACTCGTAAAGCACCTAAGATTAGATGGCTATTACCACCACACGATAATGGCAGCACCCAGGCCGACCAATAAGGCTAAGGCTATCGGTGATGGCCGGAGCCACCATTTCTGATAAGTTTAATTTTCCAGCCGATTTTGCTAAAATTATTAATTATTTTCAGAAAATTATGAATCTTGTTATTATAGGATATTTTAGTATGTAGATTTAAGAACAAATTTTATTTTGATGAATTTATGTCTAGAAATACATTGTCCTTGAGAAACCGCTCAAACCCGAGCTTTGTTCTAGTTAGAAATAAATAGGTTAAGAAGTATAGTTTTGGACTCAAAATTTTTTTTAGACTATTTAGGTGATATAAAACAGTGTCACGATGCCCTTTCTCAAAAATAAATTTTTGAAATTTTTAGGCCTTAAAATGATACATAAAATGGGTTATTTTTTGTTAATTAAGTAATTAAATGGTTAACTACTGATTTAATGAATAATTATATATTTTAGGATATTGAAATATGATGAAGTATGGTATTTGTATTATTTAAGATGTTAGATGTAATTATTAGGGTATTATGTAGTATATAAGTAATAAGTAAAAATGGTAAATTTAAGTTAATTTTGTAATTTAGGATAATTAAATATACAATTTGATTTATGATGAATTTAGGTATTTTAAGATGTCGGTTGATGATGAGAGATGTTGATTATGATAGTGGAGATGTATGCTTTATGTGTGGATTAGGTAATAATAAGTAATATGTGAAACAGGAAGATTAAGTAAGTAAAGAAAATTAAGTTAAATTGATAGCACTATAATAATAAAAGAATATTATAAATGTGGTTTGAAAGATAAATTTGAGAAATTATGCGAAAATATAGGTTAATTTTACATCGGGAGCTGATTCGATAGTTAAATTAGAAACATAGTATACCGAACTAATCAAGATACTGATTAGGAGCTAAAATATAGATTTAGGATACCTAAGCATAGTTAAATGAATTTTGACATTTTAGTCCGTGAAGAATTTCTAAGATTTACAAATAAAAACATTAATCAAAAGCTAATGCAAAACCAAATTCTAAAATTGAATTAGAAATTAATTTGGAACTAATTTGGTTATGGGAAATATAGAATTTGGACAAATGCGTAAAATTATAATCCCAAACTTTAAGCCCATGATTTAAAGCTTGTATGTAAATATATACATATGTATAAGCAATCACATTAAATGTAGATTATTCTTAGATCAGAATCTAATTCAAAAGTTGAAACCTAGCTGAATGAGGAAAGTAATTCTAAAAGAATAAGACCTAAATCACTAAAGGTAAGAAGATCATAAACCAAAGACACTCATAATCTAAATTACATAATAAAACATATCTATTGTAGTTATAGGAAACTAAACCAACACTTGTATTATAGGGATTTTTGGCGATGACTAGTATGAGTTGCACCTCAAGTGAGTAAGCAAGAAGTCTAGGTAAGTTGGGATTAATACATTGCTGTATTTTGGAGGCTTGAGATTATACTTGGTTGTGTTTGTTAGATAGTTGGCTGTGTGCATGTACTTGATTATGAGTGATGCTATAATTCTATTTATTGTTCTGGTTTGTATTGTATGAAATGATCGATCACCCTAAACTGGACTTAACAAATATATGACTTGCAACCATAAATAGGACTTGCATAGCAAACCATTAGGAGAAACCTAAGATTCTTTGGCTGAATATCAATCCCTCCGAAAGAGATGGTGCTGGATAGCATAATGGGTCCCTTGTTCATCCTTAGTCGAACTAAGTGACAAGTATCACATCCCAACATAGCACATACTGTACTATCATACAGGAATACTTATTGAAAACTTAACTTAACCTGCTCGTTGATCAAAAGACAAATTTGTTTACATAATAAAGGGGCTGCTACATTGGAGTTCAGCTGGATATTCTATTATAACTTATGTGTACAACATAATATTTACATCAAAATATGAACCAACTTTTTGTTTCCTTTATCATCTTTGCAGTAATAGGATTCTTGACTTAATATAGGTTCTATATAACAGTTGTTGACTCTGACTCACACTCTCAGTATACATATCCCCGTTGAGTGTTGGGCCTTTCACGATATAGTTAACTTGAGGATAAAACATTTTATCCCCTCAGCTATTGAAGCTAAGTAAGAGTGGATAACAAATAATATAATATAGACAATATGATAGACAATACTGCATATCACAACTGAAACATTTCAATCACAACTCGCAAGTTCAACTTCATATATGCATTCGCCCAACCGGGCACTTACTGCCAACAATGCAACATGTTATGCTCATGCACGTAGTATGCATCGGTATCGATATCCTATGCCCTCCAAACTTCTTTTAGTTAGTCGACATAGCTGAGCATCTGGATACAATGTCCAAAAACCTAGGGTAACAAGGAGCTGCCTAGGAGTAGGACCCCCACCAAATTGGATTACACATTATAGTCTACTGTTTTCAAAAACGGCAACAAGGAGCTGGCTGGGAGTAGGACACCCAACTTTACAAAATTAGACTATAAACTATAATTCACTAAATCAATGTGGCAACACTGCCAAATTAGACCATATATTGTAGTTTACCAAATTTAACTATCAAAATAGTCCCAATGTTTGGGCAATGCAATCTATATGCTTCCAAAAATTAAGTTCATAAAGCCATGCTTTTTCCATGATCATTTGGAAACCTCATTCAGAAAGTTTTGACCTGTAAGTCCCTTTTTGTGCCATGTCATGCCATGATATGTAATAGCAACTTAAGAATATCAATCAGCACAATCAATCTCCTAATTTTATTCAACCTAGTGATCTGATTTTAGTCTTCCAACTCTCCCTAGTGGAATTTTAGTATCTTACTTAGGGTTCACTTAGGTGAACACCCAAAAGATTGAGTTAGCAATCACTCAACTTCCCTGGTTAGCACAATCATTCGTAAGCACAAATCATCGCCAACATGGTAACATAACAGTTTAACCAGAATATAGTTATGATAACTCTGATTTTAAACATATTTCACATGATGATTTTATAGTATTTCCCTTACATTTTTGCTTTTCTTTAAATAAATTGATACTTAATTGAGTAAAATTTTGATTTCAAGGTTTGAACGCGTTCTTGGATTGAAAACGAAGAAAATGAATGAAGTTTTACTCAATTTGGAGTTCAAACGAATGAGTTATGAAGTTTTGAAGTTACACAGTTTGGGACACAGTCATGTCCCTAGGCTGTGTCCATCTAGAAAAATTTGCCAAGGTCAAAAGGTTACACGACTTGGGGACACGATCGTGTCCCAGGCTGTGTCTGGTGACGAAAAAAGGAAACCTTTCAATACATTATAAAAGGACATACTAGGGTTTCGAAAAAAGGATTGGACATAAAAAAGTGAAGAGACTTAAAGAAAAGGAGAAGAAAAAGGCGAAAGTAACATCCTACTTCAAGATTGAAGAGATTTTTTATCAACCAAAGGGGTTTTTCATGTTTTATTTTATGCTTTTGTTGGAACTCGTTTTTAGTTTCATTATAATGGCTTAGAAGTCATGTATTTAGGATTATGGAACCTAGGGTTTCATGTGACTCTTGAGTTGATTTATAATTTTCAATAAAGTTTCTATCTTTTCTTGATTTAATTATGTTGTTTAATTGTTGATTGATATTTCTAGAGTATCGATTTATGATATTATGCATGATGATTGAGAAATTACATGTGTAATGAGATCTTGACATAATTGGAGAGAATTACATGTGTACTTAGAGATAAGATACATGTTTCTTCCGGAAAGTTGTTCGTTTGTGTGGGAATTCATTATACATTAATGCGATTCTAAATTATATTACTAAGTGAAAAGATTCCAGTAAATAATTTAGGATTAGGGTCAATATGCTTAAGAAAGGTATTAACTTTAATTGTGAATCCCTCCAATCAAGAATAATAGAAATTGAATTGAATATATTTTAAGCGGTCACATGTTAAACACTAGGGGAAATAATTCCTAAATACGTTATTACCTTCTTGAAGTCGTTCTTAGTTTTATTACTTTCTAAATTGCTTAATCAAGTCTCATAATTAGGTTAGTTTGTTAAGTTTAGTATTTTTAATTTATTCAACTCATCACAATTTTCCAATTAAATAATAGAGCTAAGGTTAATATTAGTACTCGAAGTCTCTAAGGGATTGATTCGGAGTCACATCTGCTATATTAAAATTGATAGGTGTACTTGCTTGATATCAAGTTACTATCATTCAAAATCAACACATCAGCATCCACTATAGTAGCATATCCATTCATCTAAGATATACTCATGTTCAATTAACACAATATCAAACAATACACAGTATTATGAGTAGCAATATATCTACTCCAAGCATGGGTTAAATATACTTACCTGGACTTAGTAATAATGCAGAATCCTAAATTCAGCCATAAGGTCTTTTCTTGCTTATCAAATCTATGAAAATATAACACAGTCTTCAAATCAAGTATAGGTCGAACCCGAACTGTTATGAGTTTTCATTTTCGCGTTTTTAAACTTCGTTTGATCATATTTTACTTATTTATTATCTGATTTCAGTAAACTTTATATCGTCATGATCGTTATTTTGAGTGTTGTTAATATATATTAAGAAACAAGATTGGTCAATATTTTTAAAAACCCAAAAATAACCTTTTCTCATTACGACTCGATCTTACACTATCCTAACTCTATAATTAACTCGAGTAAGCTTTAGTATTAAACTAAAAACCCTAAAAATTATATTTTCCAAACTTATCTAACAATACTTATTATATCTCAAAGTGTTCATTTTATGTAATTTGACAAGTATTTTAATAATACTAATTACTATATTACATATTAAGCCAATATATAAGCTTGTATTAGGAAAATGCGAAATAAATGGTATACGAGCCCGATTAATTTCACGAAAAATTCTATAAACTTAAAAAAAATATGTAGGTTAATAAGCAATCATCAATTATATTAAATTAGCTATTATCTGTTTTTACAAAAACAAGTGTTTTAGCTCGGAATTACTTAAAATTAGGGAAAATAAACAAATTTAAGTGTGAGATAAAAACTAAGTATTCCAAATATCATTATAGACATCCAAAAATCAAAATATGTAGGGCTAATTCATTAATTTTATCAAAAACTAATTATTTTAATAATTCGGTAAAACTGGTAGTTTTATTTAAAATAATTATAAAAAATAGTAAATATGTTTAACTTCAAAAATTATTGTTACCACAATTAAATATATATATATATATATATATATTAGGTGTATGACATACAAAAATTGAACTTGAAACAACATCCTCTAATATTTATAAAAATTTATTTAATTTTCGTCCAAACATAGCATTTTCTTAAGGAACCTATATTTACACTAATTATTTAATTAAAATAAAATTATTACATTAATCTACACCAAAAATAATGCCAAAAAACTAAATTTCATAATTAATGGATAACATTTGATATTTTTAGCAAATTAAATAAATTATGAGCGGAATTTTGATTCACCTGAATCGATCAGCTCTGGTCATCACCTGGCTACCACACCTTGTCGGAAAGCCTCCTTCAACCACCTTCTGTTGGTCCTTTAAGCCGCTCCAACTTAGGTGGTGGTTTGATATACGAACCGCCCTAAACTGATTCCAACCCTACACTTTGTTTTATTTTTTTTTTTGCTTTTCTAAATTGTTTTCTTTCATTTTCAAAGTTCCAAAATATTGAATTTGAGGGTTTGAGTCCTATTTATATTTTTTGAACTTTTCATAATCAAATAAAATTTGGACATATGTATGACACATGTTGATTTTCCATTTTCTTAAAGGACATGTGTCATTTCCTCATCAAATAAGTGTTGACTCATTATTTCTAATTAATACTAGCTTAACACATCATTTGATGACTCATCCTTGCAATTTTTTATTAATTTTCCAAATTTTTATATTATTTTACCTCATTTTAATAATAATTTGTTATTATATATATGTATTTAATACATATAATTCATATCACATGTAAATGCATGTATATTATATATAATTTAACTTTATTTATTATTTTTGTAAGTTAATTAACTTATCTCTAATATCTCGCTATATCTAAAATCTTAAATTTCTCATTTTCAATAATTATCAGTTTTTAGCGATAAATTGACGTTTTTCTTAAATTAATATTTTTATATAGTTTATTTTCAAAATTTGACTTTACTTAAAATACTTCATCTAATTTTACTGTGAAGTTTAAAATAAAACAAATATTATAGCCCGACACTCTAAATTTAGGGGCTCGAATCTTAGAGTTATTGAACTAACTCGAAATCCTAGGGTATTACAATAGGTGAGGAGGTCACGATAAGGGTAAAGTCAATGGTTCGAAGGTAGTCACGGGAGGAGCAGTGTCTCCATTGCACAAGCTTGGGTTTGGTCATGAGCTGTTGCATTAATGGAAACTCCTCAATCCGGATTAGAGCGGGCGAAATTTTTTTAATCTCACGATAAGCCAAACAACGTCGTGCTATGGCATTTACGTGTTCATGCCTTACATCTAACTAAATTGGTTAATAACCTTGTTTGTGTTAGTGGTATAGTTTTAAGTCCCCTGTTCGAACTTATTAAGTTGTAGTTGTTCATATCCCTATAGACTTTGTTGTAGGTACTAACTAGGAAGCAGATTTCAATTACCTTAAAGCTAGCAATTGCTGGATCCTGAAGAGTGAGGAAATACATCTGAAGAATGAATATATATATTGTTAAGGTCTTAGCTTTTTTTTGGAGTATTTCATTTTCAAACAATGTATTATTTAGGAAGTTTAGGGCAATGAAACCTTGTAAACATTAATTGTAATACTTAAATCCAAGTGTATATACATATTTTCATACTTTCTTAAGTAAATAACTTATTTAATTTATGGACTGTTTACTTCAAAGCGGGTTAGTCGTGGACGTCTTGTGTAGATTAGGTTTAAGATAATGGCTATGAGGTCAGTTTCTATCCTAGAATGGTTTACACGGTGAGACTATTATGACTTTACCACTTCGAAGTGTGACACAAACAATATCAAGCAAGTTATTTAACAAACATATGAATGCATGGTCAAACATATGCAATGCAACAGTACATACAGTTTACTGGTAACTGTATATAGTACGATCTTGACGCCCACCATTGCTTGGGTTAGGAAGTATTTAGGTATGTCAAGATCTAGGTATTCATATCCAATTCGATGTCTCCTGTCATCAATATCACCTTTAGCAATAGACACAGTACGGCTTCAAGCAAAAGGCGATACTCCACGAAGCCAAGTAGTTCCTAAAGGTCGAGGTAGGAACATGTCGTACGAAGTATGTCGTATGATAACAACTTTCAACACACAAAATACAATATGAATCCTTTAGGCATGATCCCCCATTCTACTACATGATGCTGACGCCCATATTATCATGTTATAAGATGTAATGCATATTCGGGTTAATTAGGGGTCAAATATTCATTAGTTCGATTCATGGGTGACTAATCATAATATACAGACACTCCAAGACCTTAAGTTCTAATGCAACAAGCATATAATATTCATATCAACTTAAGATATTTTTGCATACAAGGACAATCATATCAAACACACACAATTTCCCATTTGCCCCAACATGCAACAACTTTAGTTATTGGATATAATTAAGTATTCCACTAACTACAAGAATAAACAAGTAAAGTAGGGGGCAGTGTACTCACTTAGCCATGATGCTTAGCAGTCCCAATAATCCTCTACGGCGTCCAAGTCAAACTCCTCTTCCCCTAAAGAAGATAATTAAGCCTTATGAGTATTTTATTTGCACCAATGAATTAGGCTTATCGCTTACTATCCTAAAGTTAGGTGTTTCCATAATTTGGGCATATCTTCTTTGTTTTAAGTCCGTTTTCAATGATCTTATAGTCGTTTTCATTGTTTTTGAATGTTTTCATTTAGTGAAGTTATTTTTAAGTTTCTGAATCAGTAAGTTTTCGGTTTGGGCCTTGCAAGGTCATGGGCCTAAGTAATGAGTCGAGTCATTTTAGATTTTGGGCCTAGTTTTGTGCCTTGGGCTTGATTTTTAACTTTGAGCTTTATGTTTAATAATTTTGGGCTTTTTTAAAGTATTTTAAATAGGCTTTTTCTGCCCAATACTTTAAAGTTTTTAAGTGAGCCTTAGTGATGCTCTTATAGGTCCAAATGGGCCTTGTTACTAAGTTTAGGGCTTTAATTCACCAATGGCCCTGGTAGGTATCTTAGATAGGCCTTTGAGTTTTATGGACTTCTTAAATAACTCTTCTTAAGCCTTTTATCCTAAGGTTCAAATCTTGTTATCTAGCTACATGAGCTCCTAAATTGGTTTTTTTGGGCTTTTTGTGTCTAGTTTATTGTTTAGGGCCTTAGGCTTAAGCTCACTTGTCTTTTTAGACTTAAGCCTAACATTGAACTTAAGTTTAGCCCATTTTTAATATGGTTACAGATTTGTCCATTATAGTTCTTTGGGTTATTTGCACCATTCTTGAGCTTATAATTACTAACTAAGCTAATTTAAGGCTTTAACCAAACTTTAGCTTACTTGACTTAATTAATTAAGTCTTGAACCATATTTAACACAAAATAAGCATATCATTAAGCTATTAAAAAAAAAGTTCCAGATTTTTTGGGTCAAAGAAAGTGGCGGCCAAGAGTGGTTTCTAGGATCCAATTTCCATTTTCATGCAACACTTGATTTTTATGGTGTTTTGACTTATGTAACCTATGTTTCTACTAATCTAAAACCATAATTGTAGACACCTCATTTTTGCCATTTTTCATTTTTATTTTAGTTGAGCTAAGTTAATAAAAAAATAATAATAAATATAACAAAAAAAAAAGAAAATTAAAAAGAAAAAAAGAAAAAAGAAAAATAAAAAAGAGAGTTGAGTTGTATCATTTCTAGTCGATTTGTATTGTATCGAGTCGAGTCGAATCGAGTCAAGTCAAGTCGAATCGTATTGAGTTAAACTGTGCTAAGTCGAGTAGAAGCGAATCGAGTCTAGTTGGATTGTTTAGTATTGAATCAAATAACGGTGTATGATTAATTTAATAAATCATTAAGTCACTTGAGAATTGGGTTTTATTAAATTTATTTTTATCCAGTCCGATATAAAATAGATTTTTTATCTAAATTATATTGGGTTAGATTAAATTTATAATTTATTAAATGAACTCTTTGATTAAATCAAATTGAATAGGATCGAACCCAGTAAATAGAAAGCTCAAATTAAATAGGGTTTTTAGAAGTTAAGTTGAATCTTCGAAAAATTGTAATCGTGTCTTTTATATCTTCGATACAAAAGATATAATTGTGAGTTTATAAATAGTACGTCTGTGGGTAGACTTGAACATGTTTCTTTACAATTTGATATTCGATCAAATACCATCAACTTGTACCACTACAATTTAAAAAATAATTAACCAAAATCAACTTCACGATATCTACAATTACGTCAAGCCAAATTCACACACGCCGAAGTCTAACTCCCCGACGCAATCCAAAGACATCCTACCACGTAATTGCTTGACCAACATCAACAATCCATCGTCGACAAAATCTGCCCCCTCAATTGCTCAAGCCGAACAGCAGCTACGCAAGCCCAATAGCATCTGACACTGCAGCAATCCGACTGAAGCCTCAATCCTCATCCGCACAACCACAAGACATTAGCCAAATTCCACAGCATGTTCCTAACAGCCAGCAGTCCACAACACTCTAACACAAAAATTGATCCACTGCATTCGATACAAGAACCACACACTATTCCGCACCACATCAGACTACGTCATGCATAACGCTTACACGAAATCACACACGTATTCACATTGTCTACCGACGAAACACACACAACATCCTTACTTGATCACTAAAATGCACACGTCTGAAGCAAAGACTGCACATCACAGTTCAGGCTACTCCACTCGCTTGGTCACACGACTCACGTACACGGATATCCTCGCCAATCACAATCACACTTGACACAATACACACGCACCACCACGTACTCACTTCGCGATCACACGAGATCGACATCGTGCATGATCACACGCGCACAATCACGTAAAACTCGATTTGGTAAAAATTGTTTTATTTTGTTATTTATTTTATTTTAGTTAGTTCAATTATTTTTACTAGTTTATTTTTATTTTAGTATAGGTTTTTTTTTTCATGTTACGTGTTTCTTAGATAATTTCAGTTTTTAAAAAAATTACGTTTTAGTAAAATCATTTTTTAGAAAAAATACGTATGAAGATACGTATTTTGTGGTTTAGAAGTTAGGATTTGGAAAAGATACGTACGAAAATACGTATTGAACCGTATCTTCAACGTATCTTATAATTGGATTTAGAAAAGATATTTTTGACACGTAATTATTTTAAAAATAAAAAATCTTAACTGGGATTTTCAAAAAAATATGGTTAGTTAAGGTTTTTTTTTTTTTTTAAATAATAATTTGATAAATAAACGTAAACCTGACTTGTTTTTTAAAATAAAAAGAATCCACCTACTAAATATTTTATAAAAAAAAATCTATGGTCGGTTTAATTCCAACTAGTGAGTACGTAAGCACCTTCAAGGCAACCGCCTAAAATAATAAAAAACTTCTTTTTCCTTTTTCTTGAAAATTCGTAAATAAAAATCACTTTAGTTATATTTTGCTTATTTATGTATATTTTTAATATATTTTTAGAAAATTATAAAAATAAAAACCCATTAATTCTTCTTTAGTTTTTACATTGTGACTTAATCTTAATAGGTTAGTCCTCGAACCTGGTTTTTCCTAATTTAATTTTCTGAAAATTGTTTTTTTTTTTTTTAATATTCGCAAACTAGTAGTTAAATTAAGGTTTTCCCACCCGAAAATACTAATTTCGTTTTTTACCAGTTGAGCTGGTTATCGACTCCAATTTTAAATTTTTTTAAGAAAAATATTTTCTTAGTTTAATGCCGAGTAATCTGTATTAAGTGGGTTGGGCTTAATATAGGTTAAACTAAAGAAACCAGAATAGGGCTTGATAATAATCATTTCATAAAAGTGTGTGGAAGTGTGATAAGAGCACATATAAGGGGGGCGACATGCATGGAAAACAAGAGTCTCATCAACGTACTTGAAGATTCTTTACTAATAATTACACTACTTTACATAACTTAGCCTATTTGTGTTATAACTTCTACTAAAGGAGATTTTTCTTGTACTTATCATTGTAGACCTTCTTGAAGTACCTTAGAACTTCTATGGAGTTGCTATAAAATAAGTTTTAAGAAAGAAAATATTAGTATATATCATTATTTTGCAAGAAATTTAAGGAAAAACCTCACCTAAGTTCTTACCGAGGCAAAGTGCGGAAGGCCTACCTTTGTGATTGTGTGTCGTGAGCCTTGGTGTGTATAAGGGGGTGTGAGTGTGTCGAAAAACAAAGGTAATGTATGTGTGAGGTGTAAGACTTGGTTTAGAGTGATTTGGAGTAGTGGTGGTGAAGTTATGAGAGTTGGCGTTAGGGTGGTCAGTGGTGGCCAAGAAGAGGAAGAAGAAGGAGTTTAGGCTTAATCTTTGAGAAGAAGTTTGAGGGAGTTTTTATATGTGTTTTAGGGTTTAAGAAAATGAAAAATGAGGGAGGGGGAAGGGAATAGCAGGTCGTAGAAATAAGAGAGTAAAGGGGACAAACTTTGATTGTTTGAGAAATGAAAGATAAGGTACAAAATGGGGACCATGTACCTTATATGCTTTTTGCCAATTTGGGCAAAATCTTGTCTTCTTAGGGTACAAGATATTTTAAAAAGGAATAAGAGTTTGTCTTTTGGTCATTAATCATGTTTGACTACTTGTAGCAAATCAAGATATAATGGGGTTGGTTAAGGATTAGGGTTTGATTAGGGTAATTAGCGGTGATTAGGCTAATTAGGTGCAATTAGGTTGTGTTTAGGGTTTGGTTGGACTTTGACACTATAATTTAGATATTCTAAATGCCTTACACGTGTACTTAGGGTTCTCTTAGGGTTTGGTGCTCATTTATGGTAATTTGACCCGCGTAATAACTCAAAAGTTAAGGTTCGAATTGCTTAGTACTACCGATCGCTTGTATTGATCGATTCAACCTTACTATTAGTATTTATTGGTGACAATAAGGTATTTGATCGCTTAATTAGGGTTAAATGGTCATTTTAGGGTTCCAATAACGTTATAGGGTTTTTCAAGTATTAGGGTTCTTTCTCGTTTAGTTAGGTTTTTAGGGCTTACTTCAATTAGGGTTTTGGTCAAACATTTAGGGTTTGATTTATTTACTTAGGTATTATTATCATGTTGGGGTGGTTCTAGGGACTATCTAAGGACTCCTTCATCCGATTTCTCTTTTGGGTTATTGAAATTTCGTGGGGTTTACAAACATAACTATGTCCCCAAGTTGTATCTATGCAGAATGATTTTTGTGCTAAGGTCAATAAATTACACAACCTGAGGATACATTATATAAGGACTTGTGAGGGTTTTGCAGAGGACTTTTGACATTCAAAAACAAGAGACTTGAAGAGAAGAAGGAGAAAAAGGTGGAAGCAACACCTAACTTCAAGATTAAAGAGATATCTCATCGACAAAAGGGGTTTTTCATGTTTTATTTCTTCATTTTGTTGCAATTCATTTTTAATTTCATCATGATAGCTTAAGATTCTTGTATTTAGAATTGTTGAACCTAGGGTTTCATGTGACTATTGGATTTATTGATAATTTTCGATAAAGTTTCTATCTTTATTGATTCAATTATGTATTTTCATTGTTAATTGATATTTTTAGAGTATCAATCTATGATATTATGCATGATGATTAAGAAATCACATGAACAATGAGATCTTGACATAATTTGAGAGAATTACATGTGTACTTAGAGATAAAATACATTATTCTTCCGAAAAGTTATTATTTTTATATAAGAATTCATTGTACATTAATGCGATTTTAAATTATATTACTAAGTGAAAAGATTCTAATAAATAATTTAGGATTAGGGTTAATATGTTTGAGAAATGTGTTAACTTCAATTATAAATCCCTTTGATCAAGAATAATGGAGATTGAATTAGATACATTTTAAGCGGTTACATGTTAAACACTAGGGGAAACAATTCCTAAATACGTTATTTGCCTTCTTAAAATCGTTCTTAATTTTATCGCTTCTTAAATTGCTTAATCAAGTCTCATAATTAAATTAGTTTGTTAATTTTATTATTTTCAATTCATTTAACCCATTACAATTTTCTGGTTAGATAATAGAGCTAATGTTAGTATTAGCACTCAAGGTCTCTGAGAGATCGATTTGAACTCGTATCCACTATATTAAAACTGATAGATGCACTTGTCTTGTATCAAGGTTACTGGTCCCTTAAAGTTGCTTCTGCCTAGGATAATTAGCTTCAAGGAGCACGATTGGGTTTCAAATCGATTTCCCATTTACTGTTGTTAATCCCCTAGAGATGCTCTTACTTAAATTAGCTAACTCTTAGAGCATTACCCCTTTCAAAATCTTTTAGAGCTTTAGCCAACTCATAAAGCATTACCCTTCCTTAGATCCTTGTCATCGTACCATTCTATAAACCTACTCTTGTATCTTAGCTAATTTTCAAAGCACTACCCCTTTTCAAAATCTTTTAGGTTTTTAACTAGCCCATAGAGTGCTACCTTTGCTTAGATCCCTCTAAGGTTATAGTCATATCTTAAGGTATTATACCATTCTAAATACCTAATCTCGTGTCTTAGCTAGTTCATAAAGTGTTATCCCTTTTGAAAATTCTTTAACACTTTAATCAGCTCATAGAACGCCATCCTTCCTTAGATCCTTCTAAGGTTATAGTAAGCTCTTAGAACACTAACATTTTAAAAATCTAGTCTTATGTCTTGACCATCTCTTAGGGTGCCTTCTTTCTCTTTCAAGATATATTTCATTGTTCACCAAATCCTAGTAGATTATGCCTGAGATAAATAACTGTAATGCTGCTTCAAGCAAGTTTACCCCTAGATAAAAAATAGTACATCTTTTTTGTCTTTATAGTAAAATTTTACTCAAACTTTATCATAAAGACAGGTAACTGTAGACACCTCATTTTAGTTGCCCCTTATAATTTTAGTACTTTTTAGAATAAAGGAAAAGGGTCTTAATTAAAAAAATACAAAAAAAGAAGAGAGAAAATTCAGAAAAATTTAAAATACAAAATGTTAGGAAAATAGTATTTTTGTGAGCCCCAAGTCAATTTTAGGGTCTTTAGATCAAATGAAGAGGGTCATTTTATTTTTTTAGGTTAAAAAGAATTAAGGTGCATATATGTGATTTAATGATTTTAAGTTATGTTTGAGAATATTAGATTTTTCTGAAAATTTAATATTCATATCATGGTTGATGCTAAGTACTTTTAATTTGTAAAAATGAAATTAATTTAAGTTAATCGTACCTTCAAATAATACTTTGATTGGACTTAAATTGATTGATTTATGAGAAGAGAAATAATGAAAGTAAATGACATCTTTAGGAATTAGTCAAATGGGGTTTTAATTTGGCAATATTGGAAAACCAATCTAGCCTAATTTTAACAACTGTATGAAATCAAATTGTAGAACATAATTGAGAAAATGACTAACATAGCTGACTAAGGGTGTATAGGCACATTTCAAAGGTTAGGGGTTCGACTTTGCTTGGAACCTAAGCGCCTTTAATTTTTTGCTTTACATATGCTACGTGTTAGCTTTTAATTGACTGATACTAGCATTTTTCATCCCTTTCTTGCCCTTTTCCTTCCCTTTCTCATGTTTTCTCATTTCAAACCCCTTTGTTCTTCACCATTTTTAACTTAATTTTCTTCATGATTTCACCAAATTAATAGTGAAATCATGAAGATTATATGGGATATTTCACATTGATACCAAGAACTTGGCCAAATGCATTTGTTTAGGTGATGAAATCGGCTATGAAAAATCACAAAAATAACAAATGCGAGATTCTAACTCCTTCACAATCTAACAAATTTGAGCTTTTGAGTAAAAATCAAAGATCATATTTAGTTCTAAATGCAAGATAACATGTTTCTTGAATAGAAATTCACCAAAATCTCCTTGAATCACTTGTTTCCCTCAAAATCAGAGATCACCAAAGCTTGACCAATTGGCCATTAATGACCTTACCAAGCACAAATGAGCTTGTTTTCTTATAAATAAGGGGTCCTAATCCCTTTCCTAAAATCAACATCCACAGAAAAAATCACAAAAAATACTTTCCTAATACTTTCTCTCTTTAATTGGCAACTCTCTTTCTCTTTTTAAAAAGTCCAATTTTTGTTGGTTTTTTAAGAAAACTGACTTCACTAGTAGCTTCATCGACCTTAGCAACTACCACTTTATGCCAATTGTAGCTTAAACCAAGTTTACCACTGCACTCGCCATCCCTTTGAAACCTACAACTGGTGCTTCCCTTGCGTGCGAAAGCCATTGGAGTCGCCAGAAACAAGCTCCACTCATTGTTGTTGTTACTTGTCTCCATCGCATGTGGCAAACGTGTGAGACCCGAGTTCGACTTGGTTTAAACCCACGAATCACACCTAATATCCATGGTGACTTGCTTTACTCTTAGGTAGGTTAGTTTTCTTTTCTTTCTTTTTTTTTTCCATTTATTTACTTACTTACTTTTGTTACTTTAGTTATTTAAAAAAAATAAATTTTCTTTTCATTTTTTTTTAGGAAAAGAAAAACTTTATTATTGTGAACTCATTTTTTTTCAAATTTTCTTGTCTACTCCTTTAAAGAAAAAAAAATATATATAGGTAATAAATATATATATAGAGATATATGTAATATACACTTTTTTCTTTCTTCTTCTTCACTTAGAAAAGTATATATATTTTAGGACCTTTTCTAAAATTTTTAAATCTGAGACTCTTTTTCTAAAATCCTTTTTAAAGTAAAATAAAATGGTTAAAAAACTTAAACTCAACTATTTTTCCTGAATTAAAATCAATCAACAAACTAAAAGTTTTATTAAATGAACTACGAAAATCTAATTCCGAATAGCGGGCATGTAAGCACTTCGGGCTACCTTAAAATATGGAAAAAATTATTTTTCCTATTTGTAAATAATTTTTCAATTTCTTCATTTTTATAAGTAGATGTGGTTTTATCTATTTATTTATTTACTTGTACATAGAATTATTTTTAGATGGTAATCTTGAAAAATAAATTTAAACTCGAAAGATTAAGGCGTTACTCGAATATGGTTTAATAGGGTAGCCTTTGAACTCGCAATATTCAGTTTATTGAAAATTTTTCAAAAAAAATTCAAAACATAGGCTACCAACTAAATTTGAATCGATCTGTTTAATTAGTTCTAATTTAATTACCTTTCTCAGTTCTATTAGGTAGCAATTCCAAAGTTTTTTTTTTAAATAGATAAATCGGATTTTCCTTAACTTTAGTTGAGTGTTTATATTAAACGAGCATACGATTTAGTTTAAATCAAGTTAAGAAAACCAAAAACCGAAAAATTAGGCTCGACAATACTTATATCCCTACTCTCTCCAATAACACTTAACAGATTAGATGTTTCATGATGTCCCTTTAGGTTGTGCGCCTCCCTTGTTTTTTATCGTATTTGAAAAAAAGGTGTTAAGTGTCACGCCCCGAAGCGGCAGAGTCGTAACAGCCCCGTCGTGTAAATCATCCTAAGATAGAAGTTGGCTTTACAACTGCTATCTTAGACTTAATCTACACAAGGCGTCTACGACTAACCCGCTTTGAAGTAAACAGTTTGTAATTTAAATAATTCATTTACCTAAGAAAGTGAGAAAAGTTGTATATAATCACTATAATTTAGTTATTACATTAATCAGAAATGAAAAGTAATAAAATATGTGTTGATTCTTTAATGTTTTTCCTTACTCCCCAAGATTCAGCAGTTGCTAGCTTCAGAGTAGTTGTTTGCCGCTTCTTAGCCAGCACTTGCACGACGTCTATAAGGATGTGAGCAACCACAGCTCGGTAAGTTAAGATGGAGGACTTAAAACTATACCACAAACACAACAAGGTTCTCAATCAACTTATTAGGTGCAATGCATATGCAAGCAAATGCCATCGCACGACGTTGTCCGGCCCGTTGTGAGATTAGAGAAATTGCGCCCGCTCTAATCCGAGTTGAGGAGTTGCCATTAATGCAACAGCAGCTCACGACCAAACCCAGGCTTGTGCAATGGAGACCTCGCTCCTCCCGCGATTACCTTCGAACCACTGACTTCACCCTCATCGCGACCTCCTCTCCTGTTACTTAGTTTGACTAAGGATGAAGAAGGGACCATTATGCAATCCTGCGTTATCTCTTTCGAAGGGGTCGATATTTGGCCGGAGAGTCTAAGTTCCCCTAATGGGTTGCCATGTATGTCCACTGATCATATATTTGATTAAGTACAGTTTATGGTGATCAATTATTTCATACAAATCATATAATACATGCCAGAGCAACAAACATAATCATAGCATCACCCATAATCAAGCACATGCACACATTTAACTATCTAACAAGCACAACCAAGCATAATCTTAAGCCTCCAAAATACAGCATCGTATTAATCCTAACTTACCTCGACTCCTCGCTCACTAACTCGAGGTCTGATTTGCTCAGGCTATCGCCGATCATCCTTATAACACAAACGTAGTTTCAGCTTTCCATATAATTATGATAGGTTCATTTTATCCTATAACGTTTATTGTTAGGTTTTGTTTAGGGTTTAATATGCTTAATTGTCTAGGTCTTAGGTCTTTTATAATTATTCTAGGGTTAGGGTTAGGTTCGGGTTCGATTTCCACATCAATTTCTAAATTAGGTTCTAGTTCGATTTATAAGCAGTGTTTTATATTCTAACCCTAGAAATTTATTTCAACCCATAATGTGAAATTAATCACATTACTTCCCGATCTCCTAAATACCATCATTACCTTTAGTCAGTGTTTATTTTACTCGGTACACTTAAATCCGTATTAGTGTACCGAATTCACTCCTAATGTGATAAATTTTTACATTTTTCATATAATTCCATAAATTCAAGTTTCCTATCAGATTTATTGTACATTTTTATTATTCTCAAAATATCAATTTTTATTATAATATTTTCTATTTATTATATTTCTAAAAATTACATATTATATATTGTTACCTTTTATGTACATAATGTACTTCTAATATTTCTATCACCCTAATTACCATCTCTAACATCAATTATCATTTCAAAATATCTAAGTTCATCCTAGATCAGGTTTTACACCTAATTATCCTAATTTACAAAATTAACTTATAATTTACTATGTTTTTCTATTACTAATTTACTATGTAATTAACCTAATAATTACATCTAACACTATAATTGCTACAAGTATCATACTCCATCAGATTTCAACATCCTAAAACATCTGCTTATTCACTAAGTCAGTAATTAATAATTTAATTACTTAATTAACCTTAAATTACCCATTTTATGCCTCATTTTAGGGCCTAAAAATTATCTAAAAATTTCGAAAATTAATTTTTTGAAAACAGGCTTCATAGCACTATTCTATATTATCTAACTAATCTATACAAAAATTTTGGGCTCGAAACTACACTCCTAAGGTTATTTATTTCTAAATCGAAACATGCTCGGTTTTGCATGATTTCTTAAGGACCCTATATCACGAGACATATTTTCATCAAAACAATATTTTTCCTACAAACTACATACAAAAATATTTCAGAATAAAAAAATTCATAATTTTCTAATAATAGTTACTATTTTTACAAAATTACATAAGAATCGAGCTGGAAATTAGACTCACCGATTTGGGTGGCTCTAGCCACTGTGGCCTTGTCGACCGGCCTGGGCGCTGCCACCACCATGTGGTGGTGGTGGCCATCCACTTCCAGCTGCTCGTCTGGTGTGAGTTCCCTTTAAAAGCCCTAATTACACAGTTTTTTCTAATTTTTTTCTAAACTGAATTTTTCTCTCAATTTTCGCCTCTCCCTATTTTTTTCTGATTTGTATCTATCCAAATGAGTTTCTGAATTTTTCTTGCTATTTATAGAGTTTTAATGTAATTATTGTGCATTAAATGGGACAAGACAATTATCTTATCCCTTGATTTTTGGCTTTTATGTTGTCTTAATTTAATTGGCCGAATTTTTTCTTATTTTTCCCAGCTACCATGACCCAATTCTGGATCATTCATGATTTTTCCTTATTTAATTATGAATTTTCTTTAAGTATTTAGTATTATTTTAGCACATTTCACGCATTTTAAGAAATTGCGCATATTTATACTTATATGTAAATTCATATACAGTACAAATAAATATTCATAAATATTATTTAGGTCATTCTATTATTTTTAGTATACATATAATCTATCTCTAGTAATTTATTAATTAGATTACACTTTTTGCCTTTTCAGTAATTAGCAATTATTATACTTAAAATTTGAAAATTTTATAGTCTCCTATTTTATTACTTATTTTCTTAAATTCACGTTTACAGGGTCATTTTTACTAATATTTCTCTCAATAGTTTATAATTTAGGCTTGATCGGATCTTTCAGCCGATCGAAACCTTGAGTGATTGGTTGTAGGGCTTACATTAAGCTTAACAGATTTAATTAACCTATCAATAACTCTCTTCTCAAACAATTAATAGAGATTGGTTTTCCTATTACATTTACTTTCACTTTTGAAGTAAAAAAGACAAAAAGCAACAAATGATAAACTTCATTCAAACAACATTATCTCTATAATTACCAAAAGAAAATTATTCCAAAAACTGCGAGAATTAAACTTCATTCTAGCAGCCTTCATATTGTGTTATTCTATTTAGTTAGAACGGTCCACTAGAGATAAGCCCAACTACGTTAAATGATGAGTTATTTTCTCAATTAATGGGAATAGCCTCTTAATGTTTGATACAATATATGTAACAACTAAACTGAAACTCCTCTTACTAGGGTATTATCTTAAGCAAGAACTTTGCCTTTTCAGCTAGGCATTGTTTGGTTTAACATCGTACATAGCATGGTTTTGTCTTAGGTGCCAACTGTTTCCTAGGAGATCACCTATCTTAAGAGTGCTTTTTATTGAGCATACTTAACTTTGAAGTTCTGACAATCTCCAAGCTATTAGTACACCAAAATGTGCCTTTATGATTAGAGTTTTGTTACGTTCTATTTAAGGGATTCGTAATAAATGGTCCATCTTAAACCATTTAAGGGGATGGTTGCTGATAGTCGACCCATTAGTGTCTAGATGTTTGGTTGGATAAGTTTAATATCAATCTAAGTCTTAGAGTTAATTTTTTAACCTATAACAATTTCCTATAGAATGGCATGTTTAGCTCGTTGGTGTTAGGTTGAGGTCATAAACTTTTGGCCTATATCCTTCTATAAGTACCTCAAGAGTTAACAACTTTGCCTCACTTGATTGTTTAAAGGTTTGGATCATTAGAATTGAAATAAGAAAAGAAGAAAATGTTAAGACAATTAATAAGTCAACTGGTGATATTTAAAGGACATTAATAAATGGAAATCAAATTTTTAGGTCAAATTTCACAAATAACCAATTCTCCAACCCCATAATTGGTTCTCTTAAACTTCCTAGAATGCTTATATAAGATGAGTAAAATAATAAGCTTAAAAATATAGTTGTAATGGGTCTTCTAAAAAAAATTAACATGGACATCCTGATTAGCTTACTTAAACCCCCAACAGAAAGTGGACCCATCTCCCTTGTAAGCCCATTACCTACATGGGTTTAGGCCATATAAGTAATGGACATAAATATTAAATTAAAACAAATGGGCTTAATTAAATTCCCCTTGATGCTTAAGATGGATAACCATACAAATTGGCTAAATTTTGCTAAAATAACTTAGCCATAACATAATCGACAAAAGAAACTCAAATGGGCATGATATCAAAAATCAATTAGACCCATTTAACCCAATTAGGGCCCATACTCTTTGGACCTTAATCCAAAGAACTTTAAAACCTAAGTAAATGATTAAAGGCCTTATCCCTATAAAGGGCCAAGACTAAAATTCCTAAATTGTACTTAGATCCATAACCCTTTATAGAGCCCATACCTCAAACAGGTGAGCTAACATAAAGTCTAAAACTTAATAAATAACTAATAAGATAATGGTTTCATAATAATATGGGCTTAACTCCCCTTTCAAAAATAATTAAGATTACTGAACCCTTAAGGATCATAACTAAATGGACTTTAACTAAGATAAGACCTATCAAGAAGAAATTAACTATAGGTTAGTAAAACATGGTTATATATCATTAAAAATGAAACCATAACACCTAATTATTGGTTAATTAGTTATTGAGCAGGATTATGACATGCTTATCTTTTCTCTGTACAAGGCTTGCGTAATAGGTATGCCATGACTGTGGGCGCTATTTATTGGAACCCTAAGATACCTTAAATAAGATAAAAACACAAAGATGGCCTAACTAATTGTGTGCTGCTTGTGCTTGACTGCTTAGTCCAGCATAATGACACCATTGGATTAGGTTACTTTTGTAGGTATTGTTGTAGGATGATATGGTTGATGAAGTTTAGGCCATTATGGATGGCTTAGCGAGTAGTTAATAAAGGGAACCGCGACAGTATTAAACGGTGGGACCCTTCATATGGAATTACTTTATATTATTTCTACGTAAAGTTTATAATTGTTCTCATAAACCCTGATGCCCCGAATTGAAATCGAACCCATGCCTTCTCCAATTACGTATTCAGAATCATGAGCACATCCATGTTGCGTGTTATGCTAAATAATAATATAATAATTGTCATCACTTGTTGTATTAGAATAGGCCATTGTGATATGCGAATACAACATCTAGTCACATTGTGCTAAGTTGTTCGGGGCTCATTCTCTTAAATCTCTTTAGGTGAGAATGAGTATGCCAAATAATAATATAACCCACATCTTGATTAATATTATGATCTTCTAAGGGATTATGATGCAATTGATGACATAGGAAGGGGGACGGTAGAGAGAGCGCTTCTATCGAGTTTTATGCCTTAAGGGCAAGGTGATGTTTTGGCGGGCTTACATTCTAGAGTTAAAAAGCGTTGTGATTCTTCATTAGTTAGCTATTGATAATATATGCATGTGTGGTATAATCATTTTATCATTTCTTTTGCATAAACTTTAAACCTTGAATCGAGGTTTTTTTTTTCTTATAAATTTAATAAAGATTCTAAAAATCTAAAATAGGATAAGAAAACATAAGGAGCCCTACTTATAACACTCGAGGAGTGTACGTAGTGCATTGCCATACCATTAGTAAATTCGACGCATGTGAATTGTCCTTACTAGGCATGAGGAATAGCTAATCTTGATTTTGCGTTTTTAACTTTAGTTTATTCGTAGCTATTTTCCTTTGAGCTGAGCTCCTTTCTTTTTGGCTCATCTTCACTATAATGCCTTAATCACGTTTTGTTAACCATATGTTGGAGGTTCTCGAATACTAAATCCATGGCTATTTTTAGAGTAGTGACCTACTTTTTTAAGTTGTGGCTTCAGCCATTAAGAATTAAGAGAAGTGACTCTTGAGCCTTTAGTTGAGCTTAATTGCTTAATAAAATTTTTCAAAGACTTGCAAGAACCTCAAACCATTATCAACTTTTTCACATCTTTCTTTCCTTTTTTCTTTCTATCTTTTTTGAATTCTTTCGTTTTTTTGGAAACCTTTTGCTTTTATTTTTTATTTTTTACAACTTTTTTCCTAATTTTTGAGAAGTCTTTCAAAGATTTTTTCTTACTTACCTTTTTCATAAAACTTTTAGAGCCTCTTTAAAATATTTATTTCTTATTCCTTTTCTTCTTAATGAAAGCCCACCTTTTTTCTTAAAGAAATGTAAATGGAATGTAAATGATTTTTAGATTTGTAACTAGCAACTTAAAAATTAACTAGGTTAGAAATTGCTATAAGATTGGTAGTTATGATTTTGATTTTTTTTTTGAAGAAAATTTTTTTGGATATTCAATTTTAAGAAAAAGTTTATGGATTTTGAATTTTTTCCTCTAAAATCCCTCTAGAAAACAAATCACCAATAGCATTGCAATTGTTGGTTGATTATTGCAGTAGTTTATTTAAAATGAAATGCATGATGCAAATGAGGTGGATTCTATAGATCCTCTAACCTTGTAACCTCTATGTTTCTAAAATTTAAGCCTTACGTTATATTGAAACCCTAGATGAATCGTATAATTATAGTTAAGTATTGTAGCAATGATATATACCACAACAATTTGAAGGCTACATAATGACATTTCATCTCAATTTTCTAAACAACTTAGATTTTTCTATATCTATGACTCAGAATTTCAAAACTTATCCCCCCTATTCTATATTTATACAATTTCATGTACACTAAACAAAAAAGTTAAGAAAAATTTAACTAAAAGCATAAAGAAAGTAAATAAACTCTTTATGCAAAACTCTACTTCGTGTATCCATATAAAAATTTTCCAAATGAAGTTGTGAGGGAAAAGGAAAAAAATAACATTAAAAAAAAATCCCCCAAAATATTACTTATGGGAAAATAATCTCAAGAGTATAACATTTAAAATCTCCTCTTTAAGAGGTGATTTTAAACCTTAGCAATAAAATCACCTTTAGCTTTTCCTACATCAACACATGACAAACACTTTTTTGACCATCAATAAAACTCTTTGAACATGCTAATATATGCCAATTGGTTAAATGCAAGTAGATACGCAAGCCAGATTCATTCTCCATTATGTACATGATAATAAGTTCACCTTTTTTCACTGTTTATGGAAGCTACCAAAGAGACACGACCACATGGACAATGAGGTCACTTCTTTGAATCAAGTTTGTCCTCTATCTCTTTATATATATTTTCACTTTTCTTTCACATTTGTGCTAAAATTCCCTCTTCAAGTGGTATACTCTTGGGATCGTTTTTCCAAGAGTGATATTTTTGTTTTTTTTTTTTTATATTTTTATTTTCCTTTCCTCGAAGTTGTGAAACTATGGAGCTTAAAATCTTATGATATTCATTATTTTTAATTTATATTAAGCCCAATTTGCTTAATGTAAATGAAAAGTTGAAGTCGGATGTGTTAATAAATTTTAACCAAAATACTATCTTTTCAAAAAATAAAAATTTAATATTCAGAGATGTTATAGTGGAAGCCATTACAACCACTAAGTAGGGTTTTTAAAATAAAGGGTTTGATTCATTTTCCTAAATTTGACTAATGAAATAATATTTGCTAGAAAGAATAAAAAAATTACTATTTATTTTTTAAAATAATTTTTTTTTATCTTTTTGGGAAAAATAAAATTTTAAACTTTTTATGTTTGTACTAAGAGGATGCTTATGTATTAGAATATTGTAGTTCTTTTTCAAAAAAAGTTAGTAGTTTGGTGTATTTTATTTCAAAAAATTTTCAAGTTTAAGATTTTATTTATTTATTTATTTTTTATAAAACCAATCACCATTGGGTGATTATAAATATTATGATAACCGCATGGCTACACAGAATTCTATTATCATTTTTAAATTTATGGCTTTAATTTTTCTTAAAAAATAATCTAAGTTGAATGCCTTAAATTTAAAATTCTTAACATCCTAACTAATAAATAATTTAATTCAAATTTTTTAATCATAAAAATTCTTAATTTTTGAAAAATCCCAATTGATCAAAGAAGGTAAAGCTAAGTCATTAAGTTTCATTTCTTCTATTTTTAAATTTTTAATAAAGTAATTAATGAAATAAAAGCAAGAAAAAGAAGGAAAATAACGGTTCATTTCTTTCAAGTTAGGAGTCGAAAATGGATTAGAGTTATGGGGTATGGATCACAAAGCGTGTTGAATAAGCAAAAAGGCATGGTGCCTCTAGGGGCTTCTAGGTAATTTAAAGCAAAGGCTTGTATTTCAAAGGGTCTGTAAGTGATTTAGAATCTAGTGGAACTAAAACCGAGTTTGAGTTTATCTGAAATGAGAGAATTTTAGAGAGATCTTTAAATGGACTTTAGTTTTCAACCTAAAAAGAGAGAAAACTCTACAGCAAATCAAATGGAGTATTCTTAGGTGCAATTCTTGGTGCTTTTCAAATCCATTGGCCTTATTTATAATAGTAACGTTGGATTGAAGGATAAAGTTCAAATTGGATACAAATGATTATGAACTCAACTTAAGCTTTATCCTTTTATTTTTTTTATCTATATTTGATTGTAAGCTAATGCTTTTGATATAAATTGCTTAGGTTAATCGGTTGTAGCATCAATTACAATAGATTAGGAAAAATTTTTGCTAAAAACAAGTGAAACCATTGCACCAGAGATTGAAGGCGTCATACACATATTACATGCATTAGGCACAAAAAAATTGCGTTGTGTCTTCAAAGATTCATACTCGATTCATCCCTATGCATAGGTGATAGTCATATCGCTTAGTTAGAGGTTGTTTTAATTATGATGTAACACATATTTTATTAAATATTCGTTTATCTTGGATGGATTTTGTAAGACCTATAATTATGTATTCGGGGTTCAATTTGTAGAATTTAGGACGATAGAGCAAATTGTCCAATCTAGCCTAAATTTTATAACGAAGTTAGAAATATTAGTAAAAGTGATTTCATGAGTTTAGATTTAGAAAAATAAATAATAAAATAATTAATTATTATAATATCGAATTATCTGTAAATTTTTCATTATTATTGGAAACATATAAAACGAGTTTTAATAACTAATGGATCGATTAAGATAAATTATATACATACTAAAAATCATAAAATAACTTAAATAATATTTAGGAGTATTTATTTATACTATATATGAATTTACATATAGGTAGAAATACATGTAATTACTTAAAATACACAAAATATGCTAAAATAATGTTAATTAATTAAATAAAATTCATAAATAATTAAATAAAAATGAGGAAAAGTCATAAGTGGGGCATGGCAAATTGGAAATGGAGAATAGAAAGCAACCAATTAAAATCAACCAACAAAAAAGTAAAAAAGATAAGAGATAAAGGACACTTAGTAAAGAAAAAATGAAGAAAAATCCTAAACTCAACTATAAAAATAGAAGACCTTCATCCAAACTCATTTTGGACATTTTATAATCTAGAAAAAATTAGGGAGAGGAGAGAAAAGAAGAGAGGGTAGTTTTACAAAAAATTAGAAAATTATAGTGTAAATAGGGTATATAAGAAGATCCCAATCTGACGACCACCTAGAGAAGAACATCCACCATCAAAAGACAGTGGACCCTACATTTAGAGCTATAGACAATGTAGAGCCACCGTTGGTGGCTGGAAGCTTATCCATTGGTGAATTCTGATTTCTCTTTCGAATTTATTTAATTTAGTAAAAATATGAAATATGCATGAAAATTTATGAAATTTGGTTTCCCTCAGTATTTTTGCATGTAGAATTAGAATATCAAACTAGTTTTTTTTTTTAAATTTGAAGTGCTTATATAGATTCCTTAAGAACAGACTTGATTCCAACGAATTTCGTATGAATTTTCAAAAATAGTAAATACTGTTATTTCTAGCTAATTTTTGGTGTAAATATTCCTTATATGATATATTTAATTTACATAAACATAAATTTTGATAAACTATACGTTTAGTATTTATTAAAATTATTTTGTTGAATCTTCCCTTTTTTAATAAAAAATAATAGGTTTTTAATTAAATTCCTTAATGAATCTAATTTTTAATGACTTCTAAAGCTTATTTATGATTTTGGAAATATTCATTTTAAATTTTATAATTTTATTTAGTTGTTTACCTAATTTAAGCTAATTTTTAGCAAAATTGGACCTAAAATTAGTATATCGAAGAATAATATATATATAACCATTTTAGTACTTTTCATGATCATAATATAACAACCATAATTTACTGATTATAATATGTTTTCCGTATTTTATTGGAGTTTGAGGCATTAGTTGTATGTATTATGCATAATATGTACTAAATATGTAGTTAAATAGTATATTTTAAGTTAATTTTGTAATTTAAGATTAATTATATATAATTTTTTATTTAAAATGTGATTGGAAATTTGATATATTATTGGAGGATGAAGGATGATATATATAGTGTTAGAAGTGTTAAATATGTGATTTAGGGGTAAATTATGTAATAATACATAATATGTAAATATAGGATATTAATTAATAGAAAATATTATAACAATAGTTATTATATTATAATAATATTAATATAAATAAATATGATATTAAATACAAATTTAGATAATCATACGAAAATGTAAATTTTTCTTACATTAAGAGTAAATTTGGTAATTAAATGAGGACTACAGTACATCGTGTAAACTAGAATATTAGATAGTGACCAAATACAATATCTAGGATACCCGATTATAATATGAGTAATTTTATATTATGGTTCAGAACAAGTTTTTAGGATTCTTATATAACTTATAATTTAGAAATTGACTCCAAAACTGAATCAGAACCCAGCCTAAATTAAAAATAACTGTAAGAGACTTAAAAACCTAAATAATTAAGTATACTAAAACCTCAAACTAAAGATAATAATTAGCGTTATAAGATAAAACTATTCTATAGTAGTTATGTGGAAACTAAAACAATATTTGTATCATAGGGATTATTAGCAGTGGCTTGAGCGAGTCGTATCTTGAGCGAGTAAATGAAGAGTTCAAATAAGTTGGGATTAATACGTTACTGTATTTTAGAGTACTAATTTATAGTACTCTTAAAATTGTACTTGAATTGTGCTTGTTAGATAGTTAACTATGCACATGTGTTTGTTGTTGAGTCGATAATGTGAATCTGGATTTTTGCTCTAACTTGTATTTGTGTGAATTGTTTGAAATGATTGAATCTTTTAAACAGGATCTAATTATATATATGACTTGAAATTCTAAATTAGACATGCATAGGAACCTATTAAGGGAAACTTAGGGTTCTTCGACCAATTACTGATCCCTTCGAAAATGATAGCGTTGGATAGTATAATTGGTCTCTTCTTCATCTTTAGTCGAATTAAATGATATATGAGGAAGTCGTGGTAAGGGTAAAGTAAATGGTTCGAAGATAGTTACGGGAGGAACGGTGTCTCTATTGTACAAGCTTAGTTTGGTCCTCAACTGTTGCATTAATGGAAACTCCTCAACTCGGATTATAGCGGGTGGAATTTCTTTAATCTCACAACGGCTTGGACAATGTCATGTGATGGCATTTGCTTAAATATGCATTGCATCTAATTAATTTGGTTGACAATCCTGTTTGTGTTTGTTGTATAGTTTTAAATCTCCATCTCAACTTATTAAGCAGTATTTGTTTACATTCTTATAGACGCTGTTACAGGTGTTAGCTAGGAAGCGATTTATATTTACTTTGAAGTTGGCAACTATCGGATTCTAGGGAATGAGAAAATACATTTGAAAAATAAATATATTTTTAAAGTCTTAGCTCTTGTTTTAAAATCCTCCATTTTCAAATAATGTATTACTTAGGAAATATAGTACCATGAAACTTTACAAACATGATTTGTAATATTTGAATCCTAGTGTATATATATATATTTTTTCATACTTTCTTAGGTAAATAATTTATTTAATTAATAAAATATTTACTTTAAAATGGGTTAGTTATGAATGCCTTGTATAAATTACGTCTAAGATAATAGCTGTATGATCAGCTTTTATCTTAGAATGGTTTGTATGGCAGTACTATAGTGACTCTACAGTTTTGAGGCGTGACGGATTTTTAACCCAAAATTAACTTTAGATCAAAATTGATTTAGCCTAAAGGTTCTTTAGAAATTTGATCTTCCTTACGAGGTAATAAATGAGTTTAGTATGCTTACGTAAAAGTAAATTTTTTAAATTGAATCAATTGACAAAATTTTAAGCTTTGGTTCATTCATGGTTTTGTGTGCACTAAAATTGATATCTATATAGAAATATTTAAGTCCAAATGAAGCACCACTTAAAGGGCAAATTCACTTATATTAATCTTATGCTTTTATGAATAAGCTAGTTAGACCTCAGATAAAAAAAAATGTTTTTTTTTTTCATCAAATAAGGTGTTCTTTTTCTTTTTCTTTTTTTAAATCGAATACTTGAATTCTATTGAATAACATATTTGTATTGTTATTTTAAAATATTTTTGGTTTTGAAAAATTACTTCTCATCTTGAAAGTTGTTTTTCACCACTAGAAGCATCTTTTCGTTCTTTCTTTCTTTTTTTTTTTTTTGAAAATTTTGATCTTACTTCTTTTATCAATTCTCCTTTTTTGGGATTTTTCTTATTTTCTCACTTTCAATGTTATTATTTACTTTATATTATCAATACGAAATCTTGTGGCATTTCAAGTTTGATGACATTGTTCTGTTTGCTTTGTAATTGATGTACGAGATGAAATTTACTTAATCAAATGTTATTATTATTGATGAGGTTGTCATGGACTTGAGGCTTATAGTTGTCATTATTAAATGCATAAAGGCTCACATCGAGAGAGATCGAGAGTGGACAAATGAGTCCAACAATTCCTATTTTGAGCACACAAAGTCAAATTTACTGAAGTGATCTTAATATATGAACTTAACTCCCTGATTTCTACCATTAACCTGAGTCAAGCTAAAGAGCTTAGTTCAATAATGTTATATATAATAAAGTATCTCATTCTAATTTGGATAGATGTACTTTAACAAGGAAAACATACTTTTATGT
Source organism: Lumnitzera littorea (assembly GCA_024138015.1). Lineage (NCBI taxonomy): Eukaryota > Viridiplantae > Streptophyta > Magnoliopsida > Myrtales > Combretaceae > Lumnitzera > Lumnitzera littorea. Next base: position 383,224 of record JAMXBB010000010.1, on the reverse strand, counting down.
TTTCTAATATAAGTAATCATTTTATTATTATTATTTTTTCAAGCATGAGTATGCTTAGAAGTGAATAATGTTTTGGCAATTTTTCTATAAAGTAATTTGTGCAAAAGAGAACATATAAAGCTATGGGTTGTCGATTTAATTCGGTATAAGCATTTCGATGTATAAGTTAGTAGTCCGAGGTAAGCGTTTGAGTGAATGAAAGTAACTAAACGAGTAGAGATTGTCTAGAGAGCTTTCTTATTAGCTTCTGTGGATATTTGCAAAGGAAGCAAATATTTATAACGGGACCGTAGTTGAACTACTTAGAACATGTATGGCTTTTGAGTATTTAGAGCATATGCTAAACTCGAAGGTAGTTGGATGGTTATTTCCTATAACAATAGCTGAATTGTTATTTTGTTTAAAAGTTTGATCACATAGACCGGGCCCAAATGATCTGGGCTCAAGGGTTCAGGCCTTGGAGTTCTGAATCCCAATTGGTTCGAGCTCCTTAGGTGGTGGTTTGGGTCCAACCTAAATGTTATCACAACCTGTAGATTGTAAAAGCGACTAACTTCAAAATAGTCGCATTTAAGGCGATATTGCTGGGCTCTTGGCTTAGAATAGATCGGATCATTTGTCCAGGAGAAGTTGAGCAAAAATCCAGTACGAACAAATAAAGTTAATTTTATTAAATTGGAAACCTGTCAAAGTCACCCACCATATCTACTCGTGACTTTCTTCACTAATTGGCAAGAGAGGAGGAGTGGGTCCTCTAATACTTGTAGCCACCCGTCCTTTCTCAAGTGGAAGTAGGCCATTGGAACTAGGACAAGAGCTAGAAGTAGTAGAACTATCAAGAACATTCAGCGGTGGTCGCTTACTCGAGCAGTCACTCTGCACTGCGACGCATGAAAGAATACTGGTACAAAGAGAGAAAGAGGAGCCTTGCCGTGCCGTCGGAGCGCGTGGCTTTTTTCAAGACGACAACAACAGCTGAACAACTTGCCCTTCTTCTTCTTCTTCTTCATCATCATCATCGTCTCGTTTATCTCAGGTATCTTTTTCTTTCTCCTCACAGTCACACTTGTTAGATCCTCGACTTCATCTTAGCTAAAATTTTATGTATGTTTCTAATTTTGTGGGAAATCGTTTTCCAAAGTCTCTTGATTGCAATTACTAGTTGTGAGTGGGATGTGAAGATGCCGGTGTGGTTTGTTTAATCATCAGGAAATTACAAAATAGGACAAACGGTTAGTTTCTTATCCTGATCACCACCATCCTGAGTGTTGCCGTCCCCCCCTTTGTTTTGATCATGTTTTCTGTTGCACGTCACTTTGTATAAGCCTTAGCTATATGCAATCTCTCTCCATTTATATATATATATATATATGATTCGACAACAGTATTTGATTGTAATCAATATTGAAATAAGTCCGGAAATCAAATTCCTTGGAACAAACACACACTTATCTCAATATGATATACCTGCCACTGCTACGTTGGGACCCAATTACAAAAGCATCGTGACCAAGTTGTTGTTGTTGCTTTTTTTTTTTTTTATTTTTTTCCTCTCCAACCTTGGGACAACAAATGACAGTTGAATATTCGAAAATATTTAACTAAATCGGACTGTTAACAACAAGATTGGGGCAAAAAAATAGTTTGCAATTTTTCCCGTTTAATTCTAACGTGTTTCTAGAGCACAACTTAAGTATCCGCCCAATTTGTTCATCTTCAAATGTGTGAAATTTCTTTTGCAGGATAGCTATCTATGACAGATATTGGGGACAGCAATGCTAATGTAGTTTCAGTCAACAGTTCTTTCACAAAGCTTCCTGATCATCTCCTTATTGAAATCTTCGTCCGAATCCCAATTTCAGAGTGGGTGCAAATATCTTGCGTCACTAAGCAGTGGGCTGAATTGTTCCATGGGGAATCTCTGTGGCAAGCTGCTCTTCTGAAGTCCTTTCCTTCAGCCAGCCATGCTCGAAAGTGGCCAGGGCCGATCCCCCAAGGTTTGGGGAAAAGGTGTTGACTTAACCTTTTCTTTCTTCCCGTCCATTCTTCTTCTACCTTATTTGACACAAATTAGTCCACTCGTCCAAGTCCATAGAGAAAGGCCCTTTGAAAGGTTAAAATGAACAAGTGAAAATTGAGAAATTGACACGCTAGAAAGATGTATGCTTTTCTCTTCTTGAGAAGATCGATCCTTTGATTATTTTTATCGACCAAGTATGGGAATCAAACCTGTTCTAGCCTTTGGGAGAATGGGGCTCGTGCAAACCAGCTATAATGTCATGGCAATTATTTGATTAGTTGCATAAATTTGTTTTTTGATTCCCATTCATGCTTTACATTAAATGTTATTTTGGTTATATATTCATATAAGTGGACACTAGATCTAGGCCTTGGCCAAAGAAGAAAAAGTGGAAACTTCACATGAAAAATTCCATGCGCTGCTGTTTTGGGGATTAACAGCATTGATGGTCATAGTTTTCCTTTATTGTCAAACGATCTGTAGAAACCATTCATATCATTTCGTTTCTGGCACTGTTATGTGCCACCCTAATATCTTTAGCTTTGCTGTAAATTAATATGCTTTGTAGGGAAGATTAGTTTTCCTATCATAGTTTCTTGTCACTGTCCATGTCCTGCCCACCATTTTTTTTTTTTTAACATGCATGTTGATTAATTGATGCTGTCCCCATTTGCTGACTTTTTATTTACAAATGGCAGCATACTTAGCTTTTTACATTTTAGGGACACAGAGTGACCAGGAAGAAGAAAATGAAACTCTGTTTTTGTTTATTTTGTGAAAGGTTTCATTAATTCTGCTTGTACATCCTTTTTTAAGACGGTGAAAAGTAGCTTCAGCTGCTGTGGCTGCTTTAAGCTGACATTTGACTGAAAACTGCTGACTGTTGTATCTTAGACATTGCCAGATATTTGATTAAACTATAATCTGCTGAAGGATATATGCTATCTGCTTCTTTTGCCTTTTTTTTTTTTTCAACTGATTTTCTTTCTGCAATATATGGCGGAAAATGTATAGATGCAAGGGGAAAGCATCTCTTTGCATAACTGAAGTGGTCTAGCCTCAAATGCACGAAGATCTCCTTATGGATCTGGACACAATGATCATTCTAATTCTTGTCCATTATGTTGTAGTTGACTTCAACCTATAAACTCAATGTGTTGCCCCATTGTGTCAGCAATGTCATGTTGTGATATGCTTTCTTAATTGTCATTACAGGAGATTCATGGCTTTGTATATCAGCAAGAACCTTTTCTCTCTAGATGGAGATATGGGAGAGATTGTGGGTCATACTTATCTGTTTCTAAAGGAAAAGCTTGAACTTTCAACTAGTGCGTCCTCTTCTGCAGTTATTCATGGGACTATGATTGGTATTGTCTTCTGCTCACAAATGTGTGTTATTTCTGGTTGTCCCTCAGGGTTTAAGATGAATGGTCATTCTTGGCAGCTGTGTTTTTTACTTTAGTGCATTTGGACAGTGATAGGTATCAGAGGTAGCAGACAGAAGTAAAACCCGTATGCTTTCTAAAGGAAATATATGCAACTTCACCTCAATATGTATGTGTTTACGCTGTTATGAATTGATTATCTTTTAAATGTTTTACTATAGTTGGCAAACAATAGAAGAATACCGAGGTAGGCCTTAAAATTATACGTACCCCTTTCAATCACTCTTTTTCATCAGTGATACTATGCTATGAAAGGGATTTAAAATCGTTCTCAACATAACGTTGGAGTTTGTAGGGTATCCATCATCTTCCTCTGATAAATTTCAGCGACTTAGGTTGATAAGTTATTGGCCAAAGATTTAGATTGGTAAGTAACCTTAAAATTTAGATCCGTACATAATTAAAATATTATATAGAAAAGATGAATGGCTTTGGTAATAATAATAATAATAATAATCTGATCACTGATTTTCAAGGAATTTTAATATGAAATATATAACAATGGATGCTTACTAAGATCTCTGATCTTCTTTTAGCACGTAATTAGCCTGTAGGCACTTTTCCATTTATTTATGTTGGCAGACGGCAAGTAATTAGCCTACTGGCATTTCTTTTGCCATTCATTTCTGTCACCTGATGGTTGGTTCTAGTGGCTTCTTACTGTGGACTTAATGCATTTGATCAGATCAGTTCATAGCTTGTGGAAAATCAAGAGACATGGCGCACGAGCTTGCTTCTCAAATCTGGCTTGCTGTTCTCGATAATCTGGAGGAAAATAAGCAGACATTTCTGCTGCTTAAACAACTTGCCCAAGAAGCTGATGTAAGGGGCCATCTAAAATAAGCCTTGTTCATTTGCAAGCGAGTCTTTAATTGGATAGTTTACAAAACCTAAGCCCGTTCCCTGACCCCTGATTGATGATGATATTAATTAGTTTATCAGATTGCTATTTTAATAACATATGAGGCTGATAAAGTAATTCACTGACTCTGGCTGTCTTTAGCATTCTATACATGTTAATATACATACCTGGCCTGGCCATTAGGTGATAGGTAGGTGAAGGGTGCTGTATAATGTCTTTGCTTTCTGGTTCTGGTACCTGCAGGTATTTCTTCCATATCCATATTCAAGGTCGATCAGAGTGCAGTGGAGAGTATTTGAGAAGCTGTTCACGGATTTCAGGGACTGCTTCAGTCGTGGGGACTTTTATGATGTACTGTCATGTGCAAAGAACAAATTTCAGCCAATTCCATCTGCATGGTTGGGCTACTAGCAGAGCAGACTAATAGCATACATACATAACCCACATAAAATGCAATGTTAGTTACCTCGGGGTTTTTGTACATAGAGGTTCCATGCTTCTTTGGAAGTTGATAGGGAGGGTAGATGTGTATTAACATGAATCATCAAAAACGTCATATTTCCTGAAAATCATTAATTCATGTGCTCATCCTTTCTCGGGTGAATCGATGTGGGCTCTGTCTAGCGAAGACGGGCCAAGAGGCCAAGACTTGTTAGGCTTATTTTTGGATCACCCTTCTGATAGGGGATCATGGGAACCGATGAGAATTTTGTCATGTATATGTTAATTTATTTTGTGTTATTTTGTCTTAGGTATGATATTATTATTATTATTATTATGTTTTATTTGATTGGATTTTTAGTTTCTTATTTCCAGCGTTTGAAGTATCTCATTTATAAGGATGTCAAATCTTTTATTTTTCAACATACCCCCACCGTGCCACCACCACCCCCGCCCCCAACAAC
>JAMXBB010000010.1:258409-377628 GCA_024138015.1 Lumnitzera littorea | reverse complement strand
CCCCCTCACACACACACACAAATAGATTGGTTGGTTATCTATTAGTGACTCCATATCGGCTCATTGTTGTCTTTGTGTTTATTTGTAGAGATATTGACAATGTAAATAATGAAAATGAAATTATTTTATGAGAGGTCGATGTGAATGGTGTGACTCCATTAAAAATTTGATGGTGTAATTCTAGTTGACTTACCTTTAACAAATTCATTATAATGTAAAGCTGTTAACAAAACTTAGTGGTGGGATGTTATCAAATCTTATTGTTCATGTATGACCTTCTAGGAAGTAAAAGCCCAGTTGAATAACAATGTTTGTAAGCTTGCTGATACTTACAACATTGCAAATGTGGTAGATAGAGAAAGCTCCTATTTACAAAATTTGGCCCTTGATCTCGATCTTGGGGGGAATCGTTTTTATGATCGTCCTTTTTTTTTTATGATAGATGATTAAAATTTAAGCCTCATTTGATATAATCATGGGCTATGTGCTTGGCCCGAATCTCCATAAAAATTCAAAGGGCCAAGCCCCACTCCCTTATGCAACATCTTCTCTTAAAATGAGCTTCAGACTTATGAAAAGCTTTAAGGCTTATAGAAGACCTAGTCTAATGGTTTATATTTCAGTGTACTAAATCAAATCTCTTTAAAATATATCATTGAATTGAATTGGGTTTTATTCCTTGAGCTTTGTGCTAACCCAAAAAGTCGATTCATACCATTAAGTTGATCAAATGTCTAATTATCAAAATGACTCTTTATATATTTTTTTTAAAATTAGAAAACACATTTTATTATATAGTGATTTCTCAACATTTTTTATATAATTATATCACCTTAATGGCTTATAATGGAATAGAATCAAAGAAAGGAACAACCAATTCATTTCCTTGTGTGGAAATATCCATAAAATTGATAATCTGGTTTTAGCGTTATATTTGGTTGCACCATATTTAGAATGGAATCGAATGGAACGTGTATCTAGTAATGTTTTTCAAAGTTCATAAATATCATCAATTTATGAATATATATATATAACAAGAATCATATAATATACATATATTTGCATACATATATTAGAATCTTGATGAATAATGCAATGAGGATGGAGAATTCAAATTGCTATAAGATAGAATTTTGGCCATCGGTGTCGTTATTCACTCAAGACTTAGGTAACGTTTGATTATGCAATTTTTATAAGACTAGACTAAACGAAAAATTTTGTCCGATGTTTAGTTTGTAAATTTTCTTATTAATTGGATAAAAATTAGGTTGACGGATTAGACAAAATGTCTAAATTTTGTCCTATTTGAATCATGTTATAAAAACGAAATTTATTGGACAAAAATAAAAAATATTTTATATTCCTAAAAATACTCCTCCATGTTATAATATAAAGTTAATGAACATTATTTTTATTAAATATTACGAAAAATATTTATTTTATATTATATAGATAATTAATTTTTTAATATAAATTTTATATTTAATATTGTACAAATCAAATACGATATAATAAATTTATATTGTTTGATTTTTCTTATACTTGTCCTACATAATTCTCCTTATCTTATCCAATTGTTATGACCAAACGCTATTTTAATATGATAATTTGTATAAAGAAAATATTAATATGTTTTTTTTTTTGTTAGATTTAAGGTTATTCATATAATTATTCATCAATAAGCATTGAGCAAAATCTTGATTCTACTCCTTTAAACTAAAATCACATTCCTTTGGAAAGCCAAAACCATTGATTTTAAGGATTCTTCTACAAATACTTTCAAGCATGTCACTTTAACGATTAGATTACATTTCCAAATTGATCTCTATGATTTCTATTAATTATTTATAATATCCTATAGAAAATTTCCTTTGTTTTCGTTTATACCGTTTTATATCCAAAGTTGTGTGTGAGTATATGCATTTAATTAACCACATTCGTTCTCTTCATGGAAATTTCATGGTGATTTATTTATTTATTTTTAATTTTTTGAAACTTTATAATGTATTGACATTGTTTTTATGGTGAAACGTACGAGTAGATACCATCGATAGGGCAAGTTGGAGTTTGATTTAATTTTCTTACAAGTTAGTTATTACTTACGGGAGAAAATTTGAATCCTATGTAGCGCATGTGCATATATATGCATGCAAATATAATATCTATTAAGTTCCACAGGTAGATTGTTTACGAAATAGCTAGGAGGATCATGAGAGATGAAACGGTTGACTAAAGCATACATAAAACGTAACCTTAGGATAGGGGTTAGGGCCTGGGCGGATGTAATACAATTGCTGCCGTTCACGTCACCTTCCTCAATTCTTTCTTTATTAATTTGGTTTCGGTTTTCCTGCCTTTTCCTGCTACGTCTCTGTTCATTGCTTCTTACGCCAGTTTATTCTTGTCGTCTTTTATTTATTATATATAGTATATAAAAAATATATATATATATATATATATGGATTGGATTGCGACGATATTTTCCTCCGATTTCTGTTTTATTTTATTTTTATTTGTCCCAAGTAGATACCAACAGGCAACATATGCCTTTTGCTGTCTCCGTGACTTCAGAAGGCGTTTCTTCTATAATTAACCATATATATATATATATTTGTATGTATATACCAAGTGCGACGCACGTATAAATGTTAAAAAAATAACAATTTATATTATTTAGAGCATGATATAATTATTGAATCAAATTGTACATATAACTAACAATTTAAGAAAGAAAAGAAAATAATGCATAAATATTTAAAAAAATGCTCAGAAAAATAAAGGAAATATACAAATTAGAGCAATATATTATAAATATATTTGTTAACTAAAATTTGCTAATAGCATTTGATTTTCTTCACCTACGAAGTCAATATTTACCTACAAAAACAGCAAAGGGAAAGCAACAATTAATTTATATTGTCATAAAGGAATTATGCACAGATGAGTAGTGAAATATCATAAAAATAAAATAAATTAAGGAAAAAACCTTCAAGCTTATATGTTAAAAGAAAAATACTACTAATCTTTCTAGATGTAGTGATTCAACATAGGTGCTGTGTAAGTCTTATGCTACCGTGACCTTAGAGAAACGATGTGATAATAACATACAAAAATAGCTTGAAAAGAAAAAAAGTAGAAAGAAAGAGTAAGACATAGTGTATCTTTTAAGATTACTATATAACAACAAGATAATAATTTTTTTTTAAATCTCTCAAATGAGGAAAAACTATGTAATACTTATAGAGTTAAATTTAATATTCATCAAATCACATGACGATTAAAATGAATTTTTTTATTAATAGATTTTTTTATAAATTTTGTTGAAGTGCATGATCTTTTGTGAGAAAAGTTTTGATGGTATGAGTTGGTTTAATGGTTGCTATTTTAAACCAACCATATTAAATCTTTTAAGTACTCTAAGTTTATGGATTTAACTATTTTAACCTGTCAATTTATCCAAAAAGTGATAAAAGTTAAATTTGGCTCATTATATGCTTTAATGTCTTTACCCTCTAAAAGCTTAAGAAGAGAAAAGGATAGTTAAAAACTTAAAACACGTGGACCTTTAAAAAACACCACTTAATTTTTTTTTTAAACCACAACCAATTCTATTTAAACTCTATCTCTAGGACCAAGTTTTGAGATTCACCCAACAAAAATATAAATATTTTTTTTAAAACTATATGTCAATTTCACATTATTTATTTCAGTAACATATTAATTGTATCATCAAAATTAAATTAACTTATTGATTTTTGTATACACGAGGCAAAAAATAAATAATTTCTAAAAATACATCCCTTTCGCTAACTATCAAATTGATAATTTTTGGAGAAAATGCAATAGGATAAAAAATCTTAAATGTATATTCAAAGTAAATTTATTGTTTACCAACTATATCAATTATCATTATAATATTTTTATTGCACATCATATTTAATATTTTTTAATGGAATGAAATTGCTGCATTGAGATGATTAATTCAAATCTCTTTCTTCGTGTTATAATAAAATATTATAGCTAAAGTAAATTAAGACAATAAGATATCAAAACATATGAGAAATCACAAAAATTTCGATTAAATATATTTATTATTATTATTATTTGGATGTTGAAATTGACGGCGGTCAAACTTTATATCGAGATAGAGGGAGAGTCGATGACGTGTTGGAGAATCCACGTGTCTACACCACAATGCTCAGTGGCAACGCCGTCATTTTGCTTTTCTTTCTTATTAATATTTTTGACTAATATTGAAAAACGCATGGGTAATTAAGTAATATATAAATATATCATTAATTATTGACCCATTAAGCTAATTGTAAAAAAAAAAATTAAAAAAAGCCCAGGGCAAATGTGGACGTATATGCGAATTGACATTTGTTTCCAAACTTTTATATTTTCTTTTTTTGTTATTTTTATTTTTATTTTTATATTTTTTTCAAGCAAAACCAAAACCCAAACCCAGACTCAAAGCTGAGAGTCTTAAAGCTAACTTGCATAATCTCTCCCTTCCTTCTCTAGAAGAAGCAGAACAATACTAAAGAAAGACAACCGGAAAGAAGAGTTGGAGTCTTTGAATTTTTATTATCATTACAAACAACAAAGGATGAGGACTTGAGGGTTTTTCTTGATGATTGAGGCTGTGAGGGAAGTAGGTTTGTGCTGTAGCTGGCAATAAATGGACTCTTCCTCTTCTTCTTCTTCTTCTTCTTCTTAGTATCTTTCTTCAACGTCATCGATCATCGTGTTTTCATAACTAAGTTTCCAGGTTATTTGTTGCTTTCTTGTTATATGGTGCGTGTTTTACTGCTCTAGGGTTTCCTTCTGTACTACATACCCTTGCTCTTTTAGGTTTTTCTTGTTTCTGTTCGATTTTGGCTGATATCCCGGACTTCTCTTTCTATGTATTTAATCTATATATGGTTCTTCTTAGTCTTAGTATTAAATATTTCTTGTATATGACTCACTGACCACGATCACTTAATTATGGAGAACGGTGAGTGTGGAGATGATCAAGGGTAATTTTGTATTTTAATTATACAAAGATGTAAGCTTTCCAAACGTAAAAAGGGATGCTAATACTTATATAGCGTTTCAGAAATTTCCCTTTTTAGCAATATCTTTTTCTAGTGAAATATGTTGTAACATCAGACATTAGATAGCCACTGTAAGGCTCTTCTTCCTTTTTCTTTTTTCTTTTTTCTTTTTCTTTTTCAATTAACCAAGAAGCTCAAACTCGTGATGCGTTCATCCCTATGGGATAATCCGTAACTCTTTGCATCTTATGTCGTCTTTCGTTGTTAATGAAGTTTATTTAACATTTATCCAAAAAAAAAAAAAAAAATTATTTATCAACTTAGCTCGATCTTGTGCAAGCCAATTAACAATAGGAATGCATTTGCAGCTTCTTTACTTACTGGTGGATTACCATGATAAATGCATAGTTTTCTTATTCTTAACAAAAAGAAGAATGGCAACCGAACTTCCTATGAGGATAGTGGAGACAAGTGGTGCTAGAGAGTGGCCTTCTTCCAAGGATTCCTCTGTTTTTGGGCCTCCGGTAAAAAACATTGCAGCTGAAGAGTTGGGTTTGCTTCTACGTGATCATAAGTTACTTGGGAATCAGGCAGGTGCAGTTCCTAATCGAAGTGGTAGTGCTCCACCCAGTATGGAGGGTTCATTTAAAGCACTTGGAAACCTTTTAGCACAAAAGAACGTCTCTCTAGATCCCGACCTGGCCAGCTTAACCAGTGCAATAGAGAATTGCGAGTCTGAGGAACAACTTCGTGCAGATCCTGCCTACATTGCTTATTATTGTTCTCATGTAAACCTCAACCCGAGGCTTCCTCCCCCGCTTATTTCACGGGAGAACCGGCGCCTAGTACGCCATATGGGTGGTTTCGGCAATAATTGGAGATTGACTTCTTTCGATGACAGTGGTGACAGGTCCTTGCATTTGTCTGGAAGTTCGCTGTTTACACATAAGGAGGAGCCCGAGGATGATAAAGCAGCTTTTCAAGATTTGGATGACACGACAGGAAGTAGTATATATACTCCTGGTGTTAACATGGTTTCCGTAGCCGGTCGTCACAAAAGTTTGGTTGATTTGATACAGGTTTGAAACTTAAAGTTCTCCCTTTTATATTATCATCCTAAATCATAATCTACACAAATGGTTTTGGATTTTGTTATTCAAATTGATTAGAAATCTTCCTTGCAATGAAGATTTTCAGGATTGATCATAATTACTTGTTGTTTGAAAAGAAGTCTTTTTTTGGGTTCACGTAACTCGATGAACTAGTGAAAACTAATATAAAACATGTTTTACTAGTAATATATTGTTGGGAAACTAATTATAAAGGATTGGGCCAGTGGATAAGGTTTAAGAACTCTTATGACAATATGCATGAAGTCTTGGTTCAAATCTCTCCAAGGACACTTAGGCATAGGTTTTATAGGGTGGTTCATGTGCATAGACATGGCTGATTGAATAATCTCTGTGTCCCTTCGCCTTGCAAAAGTGGAAAAAAGAAAAAGAAGAAAATGTTCGACTAGCTTTTATGTTTCTGTCACCATGATTCTTCAAGTATAGAATTTAGTTTCTTGGTGGTGTTTCTCTAGTGACTTAAGAAGTTACCTATATAATTGGTTAGCTAAATGTGCATTTGATTACTTTGCTACCTATATAGTAGAAATTATAATTAACAGGTGCATGGATTTTGTATGGTGGTTCATGTATCTGCAATAATTAGTTTGCCCCTCCAATGATGAACCAACCCACCCCCAATGCCCACCTTCACCGTCTACCCCCAACCCCCACCCACCCAAACAAACACACCCCGCACAGCCTCACCCACACAACCCCAAACCAAAACAACAAAAGACAAACACAACCCACGGGGCCCCCAGCCAAAAGAATTATAAAGTTGTTAGTGTAGTTCCTTTGATTATATTTTGTGTTTCTATTCCCATGTCTCATTAGGTCTGGAATTTAGTTTCTTAATGGTGTTTCTCCAGCTAATATAGTAGTTACCTCTAGCAAACAGTTAGCTAGATGTGCATATGATTAGTTATGTTCTGCACACACTTGAAGTCATGTCTGACTCTTAACAACCCCCACAACCCAACTCAAAAAAAAGAGAACCAAAACTATCATGTGTAACTCCTGGTTTGCAGCATCTTGTATTGAGGCTGCTCTCACAGATGAGCAGCTGACTGGGTAGCTATAATAAGCCAAGATATGAATATTTGATAGGATCCACGATAAGTAGCTTTTTGTGAAGGAAAGTGGTGAAGACTGACTGTGCTCTTTTTCTCTCCATTTCAACCTTTTTAATGGAGAGGAAGAGTGAAATAGCCTGTTCTTTGAGTACTCTTTGTCCACGCTCTGTCCTCTCTTTCGAGGTCAACCAGGAACTGGCAGCCTTCCTTCAATTAATGGTACATGGAGTAAGCTATGTCTTTGTTTTCTGAAAATCTGCAAAGATGCTTTTAATTAGAAATTAGTTATGGATAATATGGTCTTAATGTGGTTTCAAGCCTTGGATATACTAAGTTTGTTCATAAAAGTAAGTTGATGGAAAGTCCAGTGATTTCATTTATGTACCCACACTCCTGTCTTCATGTAGGAAGATTTTCCCCGCACTCCTTCTCCTGTGTATCGGTCTCGTTCCTCAAGCCACGTGAGTAGAGAAGCATTTGATTGCGATGTTCATGATATTTCATGCAATATCTCATCAATGAATATTGGGAAGGGATTGGAATCAGGTTCTGTCTCAGCTGGTGGTGTGGAAACATGTGCCCTTGATCCATCAACTACTGGGTTAATATCCAACAATGAGCCAATGCAAACCTCTTCTGCAGATGCTGTTGGAGAACCAGCAACTCCACAGAAAGAGGATTTCAACAGAAAAGAAAGCAAGTTTGGTAATAAGACCTCAATGGCTGGTTTGGGTCTATCTCAAATGAGTGAAAATAATGCGAAAATTCCAGAAGTTCAACAACCTAGTGGAAGGAACATGCCATTACATCGTGGGATCGCCCAACAAAATACTTCACTGCAAAACTCAATTGTCCAAGATCAAGTTTTACATCAAGGAATTAATCAATCACAGGGTCGCATGGAGAGATTCTCTCATGGTCATCTTAAATCTTCTTCTGGTGATGAGCAGGGGAGGATGCATTTGGTTGGGCATTCACCTAGTGTCTATCCAACTGCAGCGACATATATGACTTCAAATACGTTTTACCCTAATCTCCAACCGCAAGGTGTGTATGCTCCCCAATATGGTCTAGGTGGATATGCTTTGAGCTCAACACTTCTACCGCCTTACATGTCTGCATATGCTCCGCATGGTGGATTTCCTGTGCCTTTCAGTGCAGCATCTGGTACCAGCTTCAGTGGTCGAACTGGTGGTGTTTCAGGTAGTCAGGTGATTCCAAATATGGGTGATATGCATGGCAACAAGATATATGGACAACATGGTTTGGCATATCAACCTCCTTTCATGGATCCTCTTCACATGCAATATTTTCATCATCCTTTTGAGGATGCTTATGGTACCTCAACACATGTTGGGCGGTTTCCTAGAGGTGGTATAGCAGGTCCTGTGAATTCTTATATGCCTCATGGTGAGGCCACTGTGGCTACTCATATGGGTGATCGGAAACTTCAGTTTCCGGGTTATGGAAATTCGAATATTCCAAATTCAAAAAAGGGGGAGATGCCTAATAGCAATTATCTTGCAAGCCCTACAAATTTGGGTGTCATGACTCACTTTCCAGGCTCACCTCTTGCTAGTCCTGTGATTCCATCATCTCCAGTCGGTGGACTAGGCCCTGTGGGTCGCCGGAATGAAGTTAGATTTTCTCCAAGTTCCACTGGAAATGGAGGGATGTACACTGGCTGGCAAGGTCAGAGGGGAGTCAACAGCTTTGATGACCTCAAGAGAAATTCCTTTCTGGAAGAGTTGAAGTCTAACAACTCTCGGAAGTTTGAGCTTTCTGATATTGCTGGTCGTGTTGTTGAATTCAGGTAGTGTTCTGGATCTGATTTGACTGTCTCAGTAGCCTCTTCATGCAGTCTCTTACTCTATAAAAAACAGAATGTAATAACATACCTTTTATAGTGTTGATCAACATGGGAGTCGATTCATCCAGCAGAAACTCGAAACTTCCAGCTTTGAAGAAAAAGAAGCAGTTTTTAAAGAAGTTCTGCCACATGTTTCGAAGTTGATGACTGATGTTTTTGGGAATTACGTTATTCAAAAGGTTCTGTTCATATTTCATTCTTAAAGTTCACACTTAGTTGATATGATGAAAGTAGCCTCTGAATTTGATGAGTGGTTGCTTTGTGGTAGTTTTTTGAGCATGGTAGCCCTGAGCAGAGAAAGGAGCTTGCAAATCAACTCGCTGGACAAATGGTTCCTTTAAGTTTGCAAATGTATGGCTGTCGTGTGATTCAAAAGGTATGTTAGGATCAAAAGAGCGAACGAAGTCTAATGCTAATGTTTATTGCTTTAAGTAATTGATTGTGCATTCCTTATTTCAAACATTCAGTTATTTTCAGCTGAGGAATGCAAGTGCTTAACAAATGATCGGCAGTAAAACATTAGGATTTCAAAACTGCTGAAATTTGTGTATGTGTATGCCAAGAAAAGTCTGATTGTATCGGCCCTGGGTTGACAGAAAAATTTGCGAGAATTGGAATTGGCTTTGATATGGTTTCTGTTGTCACTCTTGTGAGAGTCAGTCACATAATTTGTTTATCACTCCTTTTAAAAATGAAAATTGTTTCCTAGTTGCATCAGCATCTATGAAGATAAATAATTGCAGGCACATGAAATGCTTTTCTTTTTGTGTTTGTTGCATGGTTAGGCCCTTGAGGTTATTGAACTCGACCAGAAAATAAGGCTGGTGCAAGAGCTGGATGGGCATGTTATGAGATGTGTACGTGATCAAAATGGGAACCATGTAATACAGAAGTGTATAGAAAGTGTACCGACTGAGAGGATTGCATTCATAATATCAGCTTTTCGTGGTCAAGTTGCTACTCTGTCTACTCATCCATATGGTTGCCGTGTTATTCAGGTAACCCTATTGTTTTATATATGTAGTTATGCACCTTAAATATGATGGTTCATGAGAATTTCACTTCTTCAACCTGTGATAGAGGGTATTGGAGCATTGTTCTGATGAGCTGCAAAGTCAGTGTATAGTGGATGAGATACTGGAATCTGCTTATTTACTTGCTCAAGACCAGTATGGCAATTATGTTACCCAGGTTAGTATTTACTCCTGTGATTCTGGATATGCCTCCTTGTGCCAAGATATCAGTATATGGTTTACTGTCTTCAAGATGAAGAGAATTTAGATTGGTTTCTTGTTGCAAAGAGGCAACAAAGTATTAAGAGAAAAGGGGCTTGATTAATGTTCAAACTTTACTGACTATAAGAATGGATTGCAATTGATGAGTTCAAAGGATGGTAAGCACCTCAACCTAAACCATGGAAAAGGCAAATAAAATAAGGATTGACAAACAACCCACGTAGGCAGCTTGAACAATAAGATGCATTTATTGCTGTAGAGTGATGTGTAATAATATAGTCTATCCAGGTTCTCCTTTAGTTCCTTAGGCTTCTCATCTCTGTAATTTACTTCCAACAAGAAAAAAATCACTTTTAGATGTTATCATATTATTTCCTGAAATCTCATTTCAAATTCGGAATCATCTGCAGCATGTTTTGGAGAGGGGAAAATCTGAAGAGAGGAGCCAAATTATAAGCAAACTGACTGGAAAGATTGTGCAGATGAGTCAACATAAGTATGCTTCGAATGTTGTTGAGAAATGCCTGGAGCATGGTGATGCTGTTGAGCGTGCGCTTATGATTGAGGAAATTATTGGACAGTCAGAGGAAAATGACAATCTGTTGGTATGTATCTGTTTCTTGTACTGAACTAGTAAGAGAAATGTTAAGTAAGATGTGCAAGTCCGTGTATTCTTCTCTCTGATATTTTGGCTGTTAATGTATTTCTTGTTCAGGTAATGATGAAGGACCAGTTTGCGAATTATGTGGTGCAAAAGATTCTTGAGGTTTGCGATGATAAACACAGGGAAATATTGTTGAACCGGATCAATACTCATCTTCATGCTTTGAAGAAGTACACCTATGGGAAACACATTGTTGCCCGATTCGAGCAGTTGTTTGGGGAAGGTGTGCATGTTATTATAGCCATGCTTACATATATGTAGAGAGTACAGACGTATCCTTCTGGCTTCCAATGCATGTATTTATGGTGGAAAAATTCTCTATTTTCTCTCTCTCTCTCTCTCTCTTCCTTTGTGAGGATGGTAAGGTGGATATGGCATTTACAATTGGGGTGGCATCCTTGTGGATATTTATGTAACATAGCCTGACAGTCAGGCATTTCTACTAATCAATGCCATGATGTGGTTTCCATCGGTCACAAGACTAACAGTTGCATATTAGTGTCTTGATGATTGTGAAGTTTTCCTGCATATGGTGAATGCTTTGCCTGCTGCTGATTATTGGGTACTTTCTAATATTGCAGAAGGTCAAAGCGCAGAGTCCACAACTGGTTAGGAGTGGTCAGTTCTCAGTTGGAAGTTCTACAAGGAAGGCAGCTTGGGTTTTACCATCCGGGGCAAGCAGAAAAAGAGACATCATTTGCTTCTTATGCTTTTGAAATGGATGCTGTTACCTAAGAAGAATGAGATAGGAAGGGGGAATGCAATGTGGGGATTAGCGAGTAGGAGAGAAAATGACACGACTCTTTATGTCACTTAATGTCTCTGATAGAATTGATAAATTGTAGTTACAATTGTAATTATGTGGCCTTGTACAGAAAAACTGATGGTGTGATTAGTTTGTGTTTTATGTTTTATTAACTTTGGAGTTGGGTAAAGGAGATTACTGCTTCTGCACGTGTAGCATATCAGATGATTGAGGGTGCCGTTGAGGTTTCAGTTGCATCCATTCTGAAAATTAGTGGAACAAGGCATTAGATGAATCGATCTAGAGAGTGGGATGCAGCTGCTTGTGATATGGTGGGGAACGGAACGTATGATCGATTTCTTTTCCTCTACACGAGCTTCTCTTGCACATCAGGATTTATTAGGTTTTAAAAGGCTGTGGCTGGTAACCTGAATTGGGCAACCGTACCAAATTTACGATCCAATCTCCATCTCACTATTATTAGTTCACTTGGATAGCCATCCTATCTGCTTATTGTCTTCGGCATTCGTCTGATGATTTACCTCATATCCGTGTAGAGAAGAAGCGATTTCTATCTAAATGCGAAAAGAAAATGCAAGTTAATGACGATATCTTGTTAAAAATTAACGGGATATGCTTCGAGTCGGCTTCCTCGGGGTCACAGGAGGAAGCTCCAAAAGCTTTTTTGTATTTTTTTCCATTCTCTTCTCCGGAAAGCACGCATTCCATCGTACAAGCCCTAGCCCTGCTTAACCTGCTTGCTAATGGTAATGGATCGGTTTATTCGCATTCGATTTGATTACTCCGGTTGTTTATGGAATTGAGTTTGGGATCTACAATATTTGGTTAAGGTCAAACTCAAGTGTAAATCAAGTCAAAATTGAATTTTGATTAGAATTTCTTTTCACTGAATGTTAAACGCATCTAGTTAATCTTATTCCTATATAAATCTACATTCAATACCTGATTTTTCCTTTAATAATGTAAATCAAAGGCCAGCGTCATATGGAAGTATGTGTTTTGACTAACTTGTGATTTATTAAGTCTGTCATCATTCTTATAGAAGTCCCTTATTGAAAAAATAAAAAGGGTAGGGAAAAGTCTAAAAAAAAAAAAATCCCAAAATTATTATCATTAGAAAAATAATCAAACATACACCATATGAATTCGGCTTTTCAAGATGCGAATTCATTTTAGTATTAAATTCGGATTTTGAGAAGTCGAATTAATATAACTTAAATAAAGTAAGCTTTTGAAAAGACAATTTCAATTATTTGTTTAAAATCGACTTTTCAGAAGTAGACTTTGTGCGAGTGATAGAAATCGGCTTTCAAAAAAGTGGAATTCAGTTCAAATTGCTAAATTCACCTTTTGAAAAGTCGATTATATCAATAAATTCCACCAAATCCATTTGCAACTCTCATCCATACATCAATTCACCTGTAAATCTCTTTGATACATCCAAACACAATCTCATCCGTCGTAACTTAAACTCTTGAACATTTGCACTACTTTTCAATTACATCTTATCTATACATCTAAACTTTAACATCCACGAATATCTTCAATTGCATTTGACAGCAACGAACATCTCAAAAATAATATATATGTAGTTGCAATAAACATGTTTGAAATAAAACATGTATTATATAAATATAGAAAACTTCCATAATTCCCTTACCACACATTTTCAGTCCCAATCAATAGCCATCAACCCAAAAAAAAAAAAAAAAAAAAAAAAACGAACAAAAAGATTGGATAAAGAAGTTGCAAATCATAATTGCAATAAGTATTAAAAGTTTCGTTAGTTCAACATATTCAATATGTATATATATATAAAATCTGTATAAAATGCCCATCGAATACATATAGTCATGCTTAGTTAAGGATGTCTCTAGTGTTAGCACCTATAAGCAGGTATCTCCTCTTAAGCATCTATTTGAGTAGGAGGCTAAAGCTGCTTCAACTGATCACGATTTATTTGAGTAATCTATATGCCATCTTAACCTGTGCTTGATGGGTTATGCATAAAGGTCATGTGCATAGGTATTGGAGAGGGGATTGACTTGAGTGAGCCCTTTACCCATCTTATTAGTCAAATTTGAAAGTCGCCTTTTGAATGGAGCAAGAGATATTTGTGTAAGAGTGTTAGAGCTCTCCCTTATAGTCGGAGTTTGATACTGAAATGCAGGCTGTAGAGGGGATTTATAAGTAAGGGGCAGTAGGAGAATAGTGCTCAGATGAGTGATCACCTTTAATATATAATTGTCCCCATCAACGTGTCTGTACTCTACTTCGTCTATGACCCTGATTACAATCTCGTCCTCGTTGATGTTCTATTTAGGGCACCTTATGTGGTGGGGAGTCATCACCCTCAATATGAGAGCCTAATGGGGGTACATTATTTGGTTCTTACAAAGTGACATCCAAAAATCGATGAACAACTTTGCTAACCTTCGATTGCTTAGTAAGGATATACTCATATGTCATATGTAATTGCTATATGATGGAGTTCCTTTAACTTTCATCATAAAAAATTTTAGATTATTAAATATATGTTTAGAATGCTTATATTTTATAACTATTTTATATTTTTTAAAGATCTTTCTTATAGGTATATTATATCTTAATAATTTTTGTTAATGACTTGAAATATAATTACTTAATGTAGGTGTATAATTTGCTAGTATATTATAATGCATAATTTATGCAGCTTTATTAGACAATCTCTCTCTCTCTTTTTTATATAATAAATTCCATGATATAAGTGGATTCATTAGGTATATGTTTTATTTGGACAAAAGGGAAACAAAAAAAGAAAAAATAGAATGCCGGAAATCGTTTGTTTTATTATTATAAGGGTTAGAATATGTAGGGGTTTCTTCTTCCCTGCCTTGCCTTGTCTTGTCTAGGTGGTTCTTTCATTCCTTTGGCGCGCATTTTTCTTGTAATAAAAACCAAACCCTAATTCTAATTCCGATAAATAGGATAACAGTCTCAAAGTAAAAGTAGATGGGTTGGTGTGTGATCGCATGAACATGCTATCGCGTGCTTTGCTTTTATTTCATAAAGTTCAATCCAATTAACATTTTCATCTGGAAAATAATAAAAAGAGTAATGAGGAGTGAGTGTGTTGCTGTTGCTGCTCCACCCACAACCACAAGGGATATCTTATTGAATCGATGGGCTAAAATCAAACAAGAAGAAGAAAAAGAAGAAGAAGAAGGAGATGATCTTGATGGAGACGGAGATTCGAAGCCCTCTCTAAGCCGTCGTCTTAACCTCCTCAAGGAGCAATGGTTTTATTCCTTTTTCCATCCCTCTTTTTATTCTTTTCCTTTTACTTTTAATACATAAAAGTTCAGTCTTGCTGGAATTTCAATATATATTTAAAAAATATGACTCTCCTGCTGCTGCATCATTCGTTTTACTCATTAAGCCAAGCGGTCTTTTAGCTTACTTAGGTTGTCATGACTGAGGATTTCAATATGTAATGATCAATTTATCCATGAATAGCTTCAATTCTTATTATGTTCAGTTTAGTATTGCCACACTCTTAGATTGTGTTTGCTTTGGGCTTGAATTGCGTTGCTACCTCCCTCTCTAATACATCTACTGTAGTGTCAATAACATTTATGGTTATAACACTAAAATTGCATCCATTTGTGCCAGGTTTGTGGATACATTTAATAATTTAATACGCGTACCTAAAGATAATCATATTTGGTGTGGCTCCTGGGATTTAATGGGCCCGCTTCTTGAAACATTCTACAATTATTTCAAGGACGAGCGGCCCAATTCTCCTCTTAGGATTTTATGGAAAAGGATATCTCAGGAGTCTAGCACTTGCATCCGGTGCATTTCTCACCATCATCAGGCTAAAGAGATGTACTCCTTGGAGTATGAGTTGAGTACCATCGGCCCTCTTCTTGATGTGCTGCAGTGCTTGGATGAAGAAAGGGTGACACTACATTTGAACCAACTTAACGGAAGGCTCGCAAAAAAGGAGTACCTTCCTGAACGCGATGATGCTGAGGTTGTTAGTGTTATGTACGAGGTATCTATGCCTGTGCTGCTTCCTTTACTTTAATTAATTTATTCTTTTTAACAGAAACATATTAAACTCCGACTACCCACAGGCATTGCAAAGCTTAAGATCGAGTCACTTCAAAATTGATTCCTTATCAAATTGGTTTTGATGATTTTTGCTTGAAATTTGTTCCCTTGACAGTGGATATGATTTTTAGTCTCTTTCTTGTTTGATCCATGAAGAGTTTCGATGAGAGTAATGAATACAGAGGCTCTCAACATGTTTCTTTCTCTGTCTTAACTCGCTTCACACATTATATGCTGCAACTTTCTTTCATTTGCATGCTTCTTGCCCATGGATGAAATCTTGGATACATGCTTTAATGTTGCATTCTTCTGGAAAGAAGTTGTGATATATATGCATAAATTAATTGTTTGAACATTTTCGGTTGTATGTTGGATGTTTTGACATCTAGAATGGTTAGTGTTTTTTTTCTGTTGAGAAAATTGGTATGACATCAGATCATTTAACTCTCAATTGAGGAAATCAGAAAGTTTCTGCTCTAACCAACTGGTATTGTTTAATTATATTTTACTCCAGGTCTTAATGCATCCTGTTCTGTTGGATGATCAGTCATTGTTCACTGAGTTTGAGGCGTTCGTTGAAGCGATCGACAATATTCATGAACTGACATTGGATGAACATCAGCAATTTCCGGTAATTAGTTTCTCAAATTTGAAAATTATAGTCTCTTTTGAACAGAAATCTTACATATAATCACGTCTAATATAAAACTAAAACTTCTATTAGGGTATCTATGCACTTTTCTTTTTCAAACGAAGAGTGCGTGCTGTTGCTCATCGGTTGGCTGGACCTGTGGGTAAAATGAAGTAAGGCTTCCTAATGTAATTAATGATCTTTTTTTGGATGATCAGAGTTTTATTTAATTTATCA
Organism: Lumnitzera littorea; assembly: GCA_024138015.1. Taxonomy (NCBI): domain Eukaryota; kingdom Viridiplantae; phylum Streptophyta; class Magnoliopsida; order Myrtales; family Combretaceae; genus Lumnitzera; species Lumnitzera littorea. The sequence goes on along the minus strand of JAMXBB010000010.1, from coordinate 360,906 downwards.
TTACGTGGAGATTTGGACAATTCATGAGTGGCTGATTTGAGTTGTGTAAGTGTCTGTGAAAATTATGTTTAAACTCTCATCTTCTACACTATAATGAGCATTTAGTTTTAACTTGCGTTGTCTGTATACATGACAAGGAACCTTCATTAATGAATGAAATATTCATATATCCAAAACATTTAAATGTTTAGACTTATTACACATGGTTAAAATAGACTTCCAAGATCCCACCAGGTCAAATGTATTACCTCAAAGCTCCATCAATGCATATTAAGCTCTCTTCCTGTAATTATTATGATTTTTTTTTTTTAAATGAAGTATCATTTGAAGGAATGAAAGGGTAAGCTACATAATAAGAAGGCTTTCCGAAATTGATCATGCATTTCACATGAAAGCAAAAATATGAAAAGATGAAAAATAATTTTTCTCTTGGTTCTTAACAAGTGTGCCCTGGGATCCATTATCATTTTCATTGTAATATTCATCTGAGCATATTACTTAATCTTTAATCCGCTATCCTGACTTTATTTATAAGATACAGTGAAATATAACGAACCACAGCTCCTTTATGTCCATAATAAATCAAGTTCTCTAGTAGTACAAACAACCGCAGAATACATGGCACCCTTTGGGCTTCCTATTCATGCATTTGTGGTTTTAAGTTTTTTAACATAGCAAATTAACTTAAATTTCTGATTTTAAGGATTGACCTAGTGGGTAAGGTTTGATAACTATCATGACAATTTGCATGTGATCTTGGTTCAAATTACATTACAGACACTTCATGGGGCTACCAACACAGTGTAAATTATACTTAGTTGATGAATGGGTCTTGTGGGGTAGTCCATGTGCCTAGAGATAGCTAGTGAAATTACAGCCGTGCCAAAATAAAAAAAAACCTTTACATAACTTGCTTAATCAGGACATACTGTACGGCTGTTGACAGTTTTCACACAATTATTGATTAGCTAAAATGACTGAGAGACACACCCATTGTTGTTGACATGCAGCAAAATGTTAAAACAAGCCATGAGGTGGCTGAATTAATGGAACTTTGCATTTTGCAGTGACTGGATATGTAATAAGCAGCAGAAGCTCAAAAAACTTGAATACAAATAACAGTCAAACCAAAGCTGCTTGATTTCTATTTTACTTCTGCTGTCTTGCATCCCCCCAAACCAAAGGACAAAAGATGACAGACTTACAATTGGAAGTTTAATAGTGCGAGTATATTAGGATCTCTGAACTTCTAGAACTTGCCATTCCTGTTTGCTTCGAACAATTGGGGTTGGCTTTGGTCTTAAAATGTTATCTGGGTATAACAGTTTGCTAAATATTTGAGCATCTTCTTGGAGCATTTTCTTGAGAAATCACCTTGCTGTCTGGGTGGAAATTAAGTTGAGGTAGTTGCAGTGATTGTAGCAGAAAGCAAATTTCTTGGAAAAAGTTTGTTGATTTTCTTCGAGTTATGTCTTCTTTTTTCTCTGACATGCTAGATCGGGTGTCATACATCTGACATCTTGGGTGATTGCATTTAAAGTTTATTCTTTTATTCAACATTATGACTGATAGCCTTCATCTGCATTAGTATTTCAATTTTTTCCGATTCTCATGGATTATAACTGTGGATACAATGAAGGACTTTTTGCTTTTGCTAGGAGAGCCATTGACTTGGAACCTTTGCAGCCATTGTTAAAAAGGTTTATTGGGTCTTTGGATGCAGAAGTCATCCAATCACAAATTGAAAGTTCGAGGCCTAGAGTACAAGTAGATCGTATCAATGCCTGGCTAGGAATTAAATCACTGTGAGTCATGGTGCAATAGAAATATATACAGGAAACCCACCTTTTTGGATACTGTGTCATGATCCCTTTTTTTCCTAATAGTGTTTTTTTTTTCCTTTGAAGGCTTGGTTTTTTGGAACCTCCAGCTTTGGAAGAAGGAATTTTGGAATGCTATCCAATTTTTCTTGATACTGTGCTTAATCAAATCAGCAGTGATTCTATAGTTTTCTCTCATGCAGTGACTTGTTTAAAGCTACTCTTTGAAATGCTTGGTAGGTTAATATGTCCAATTATGAGTCAGAAGCATGTATAATATCCTTGCCACTGTCAGAGAAAATAATATCTCCTTGTTCCTTTTTCTCTTTTCCTTTGATCTTGCTTTAAGGTTGTAAGGTTTGGTTCAGATCTGCCTTATCTCCAAGTGTGATGCGCAGCACTCTCTTGGGCCAGTGTTTCCATACAGGAAATGAGAAAATCCACAAAGACATCTTTGAATTGTTCCCGCCCTTTCTAAAGGCTTGACCATATCTTTCAGCTTGATAATTGTTTGAATTTTTTCACTAATCCTTCTTATTTCTACGATCTGATTTCCACCTTTTGTAATCCTGTCTCTGCAGTCACTTGAAGCCTTGCAAGATGGGGAACTTGAGCAGCAACGGAGAAACATTCTTTACTTTCTGCTCCATCAAGTGCCAGTTAGCAGAAACTTCAGTGTTCTCACTCAAAAGAAGGCTTGCCAGGTTCTTATATTTCTGTAGGCTATCAGAAGACCGTAGGATGTGAAATTTTCTCCTGTGCAGCAGCTTCTCTTTCTTTCACTCATTATCATTTTTTTTTTCTTTCCCTCTTTTTTTCCTGGTGTTTTTAACATACTTTCCAAAGTATATGTTGCACTATCTCACCTCTCTTGGTGTGAATTTGTTTTTCAGATAGCCCTTCTTATTGTACATAGAGGCTACAAGATGAACCCATCATCCCCCCCTTTTGATTGTTCACATATGTGGTTTGTAATCTCTTTCCTTTCATCTTCTATTGCCACTTTGATTGCTTTAGCATTTGATTTTTGAGATGTTTAATTGAACAGGGGTCCCTCACTAGTGTCTTCTTTGAAGGATTACACTCTTCATCCTTCTCTACGGCAACCTGCTGTTGATCTCTTTCAAACAATTGTGGTGTCAGATGCTGCTGCCTTGACTTCAATACTGTTTTCAAACATGAGTGAGAGCAAAATCAAGTTGAATGATGCTCAGAATGATGATCTTTCATCTGATGCTTTTTATGAAAGGAAGGGGCAAAGCATATGGAATGAATTGAGTGAACAGACTATGGTTGTCTTTGAAGAATGTGAAGGATGGATGTGCATCCCCATGTTATGGATTGATGTTCTGCTTGAAATTGATCCAGGAGTCCTTCCAGTATCCATTTCCAAAGCCATGATGTGGGCTCAATCACATATTTGTTTGGTAGAGCCTGCAATGAGTGAAGAGCCGATTCAATCTTGGCTTCTATCTAATGCTACAGAATTATCCTCTGCATTTGGGTGGAAAGTCCCAACTGGTTCTGATGATGGTGGAAATGGGAAGTTGTCTAAAAACTCTGTGGAAGTGTCAGCAATGTGTCTTCCTCTGATTAAGACATTCAACAGGTCCCTGATTCATCCTTTGTTTAACATGTTAAAGTCTTGAGCAGACTTTAAGATTTTCTTCTATCTGCATTATAAGTTGTCCAAGTCTATAAATGTTCACATATAATGCATAAATAAGTAGGGTATTATTGCAGAAGTAACACATATGGAGATCCTTACAGGTTAACTGCACATTTTGTGGTTCAGATAGGGCAAAGTGAACTTTATAGGCAGTGGACTTGGGAACCAAGGATGAGCCACAGCTTGATTATTTCGCTCACCGATCCCAATGATGTATACATTGCTTTATATAGCTGAAGTTGTGTCATTACTTTGAATTTTCAATTTTTGTTTTATCTGTTGATAATTTGTACTGCTTGATACCTACAATTTTGTTGGAATGCAGAATACAAGGAACTTTGGCAAGTGTATCTTGGAACAAGTTACAGAGAAGAGAGGGCTTTCTTGTGGTTTGAAGTTTATTTGCTCTGACAAATGTTATCTGTCCTTTATTCTATCTGGCTTAAGGCATGCTTTTAAATTGGTAAGTTTCTAGGGAATGAGCTATCTAGGATGCATGATATTAACCAGATTAAATAAAGTTGAACTCAAGTCTAGCGTGGTAGCTGTGTTATAAGCTTGAGATTTTGTAACCTTGAGATGATAGAATTGACTGTGTTTGCTGGTTTCCTTTAGTCTTTGATTTTGTCTTTTTTTTTTTTTTTTTCTTTTGATAGTTTTTCTTATATTTCAATTAAATGATAGAATTGATGGAATTTTTATGGTTTCCGGTAGTCTTTGATTTTTGCCTCCTTTTCTATTTGTTTTGTATGATTTTGATTTTATCATTTGAGTGCTTGATCTTTTGTTACATTATAAATTCTAGCCTCTATCTAGTACCATTACTCCTTTCAATTGCCGATCTTTGATTTATATGTAGGTTTGTTCTGTTTATTGGAAATACACACACAAGCACATCAACAACAAACTTTTTATTATCAAAGAATGATATTGTGAAGATGGGAAGTTGGTATGCTTGAACAGAATTCATGATTGAGTTTTAGTAAAGGTTCAAAGCTTTTTGTGAAACCTGGAAGTCAAGAACACTGCCAGAAATGCTGAAATCAAAATCGAATCATTTACAATTTTAGGACAGAAAATTCTTATATATCAACCAATGTTTTCTAGTAGTAGATTCCTGGAGGTCTTTTTATACATACAGGGAAAAGAACATACAAAATATAAAGACTGTAAAGACAGAGGAAATTGATGAAAATTGTAGAATCTGTAATGCATGGTTTCTCTAATAATTGTATGCTACAAGGAAGAATAAGTAAATGATTTAATTCCAAGACAAAATTAAGCTTTTCATGAGCTATGTGTCCTGTTATCCAATAATTGAGGAAGTTCACCTACATTTATCCTGGGCAGTGAAATAGGCATACCTCTTAAAAGGAATCGATGTAAAAATTTTAGGATATTTGAAAGTAAAAGCAATTAATGATCAGTACTGGGAATATCTGAAAGTGAAGATAATCAATGGTTAGTCTTTGATTTCGTCTCTGTAATCTAATGTTACTGCTGAAATTCTTCCAGGTGCAGCTGGATCCTGTGATCCTGAAGTTTCAAGCTCTACAACATATTTATTTCCTTCTCCGTAAGCTTCTCAAAGAGGATTTGTGGTCTACTTCAGATATTAATGGAAGATTGCCAACAAACTCAAATGTGGAGAAGATTTCTCTGCAAGGTGGATTTCTGGAGCAGCCATTAAACAGTTCTTTGACTGATAACAGGAGTGCCCCTCTGTCAAATGTTGACTCTAGCATGCAGGAGAAATTTCGCCGTTTGCTGTGTGAAGGTGCTTGGCCTTCTATACAGAGATGCTTGGTGGAAGGGAAGTCATCTATAAATTCCAGTGTTTGTCAGGTACTCCATATATCCTGTTTATGATTGTACGATGATGAGCGACATTGCGTAGCTCTTAAACTTCAAACTATAACATCCACTTGATTAGCCTGTTCTTCTAGGGTCTTAAATCATTATTCTCGCTTCTAAACAATAATGTTGTCTGGTTAATCTTTGTCCTTTTAGATGACTTGTATCCGCATACTGGAGCTCCTCCCTGTTGTTCTAGAGAGAATTTGTCCATCACTTGATTTAGTATCCATGGGCTCTCAAGTAATAGTGGAGAATATACTGAATTTTGAATGGCTCAAGGATTTGATTGATTGGGGGAAGTCATCACTCAATGTCATTATCGTGTATTGGAGAAGAACAGTAAAATCTTTGCTAAGTCTTCTCAAGGCGCTCTTTAGTGATGCTTCATCACTGGTGATTGATTCTATTGAAAATCTCATCTCATCTGGTGAGTTGTCCATAAGAAACTCTAAAATGAAAATTTGGTTTCTTTTCTGTCACCCTCCTTTTTCAGCTGATACTACAACATCTTCTTTTTCAGATTGTGTTATTTTGGAAAAGGTGAAGGATGAAGTATCACACCTTGTTGTTATATTGTCAGAGGAGGCCAAAACTGTCGTTGGAAAGGAAAAAGCATTCCCAAAAGTCCTCTTTTGTCAAAGCTCTCCATTTGTAGAGAAAGGCCCAGCCCTAGAAGAGCTAGCTTCATTTGGAGATTCTGATATACAGATCCTGGAACCAGCAATTGTGTCTCACAAGAAGGATCCTTATAACATTGTTGTTCTCTCAGATGATGAAGAGGATAACCACAAAATACCCACTCCGATATCACACAGCAAGTCTTCTCATGAAGTCAAATCCACTCCGATATCAGGTAGCAAGTTTTCTCATGAAGTCAAATCCACTCCGATATCAGACAGCAAGTCTTCTCATGAAGTCAAAGTGACCATCATGGAGCGAAATGACTCCATACCAGATGCACATACAATTGCTACTGTTTCTGGAGAAAGTGGATTACAAATTAAGCATGCTACGAAGATAACTTCTGGTACTCAGCCATTTACTATTTTAGAAGTGGATGCCAATACTATGCAGGACCTGCCTTCTCAGAGACAGAACTTAAGTAGTCGAGCTGCCAAACCAGGGGTTGAGCCCCTGCTCAAGTCACAAGTAATTATTGGAAAGTATAAGAGACCAGATGCTGCCTTCAACTTGGAGAAACCTTTGAAAAGCAAAATCGCAGCAAAAAGTGTACCTAGTGAGAGTAGTAAGGTTTCTGAAGCTGATGACCAATTGTTAAAAGAACTGATACCTGATAACACGAATCATTCCCTAGAACTACCTAAAAGCTTGACAAAACACCATCATATATCTCTAGGGAAACCAAGTGCCACTTTACCCAAACGCCAAGTTATCCAACTTAAGTCACCAGTTCAGAGTAGATTTGGAAATTTGCACAGGCTAAATACTGGAGTTAAGAGGCTTAAATCACCACGGCTGGATGAGTGGTATAAACCTATTTTGGAGATAGATTACTTTGCAACAGTTGGATTATCTTCTGCAAGTGATCCTGGCAATTGGAATCCTAAAAATTTGAAAGCTGTACCTCTATGTTTTGAATCACCAGAGCAGTATGTTGACATCTTTCGGCCCTTGGTTTTGGAAGAGTTTAAAGCTCAATTACATAGTTCCTATCTTGAAATGTCTTCTTGGGAGGATGTGTGCTGCGGAACTCTCTCAGTGCTCTCTGTTGATAGAGTGGATGATTTTCATTTTGTTCGCTTTGTCCATGATGACAATGATTCTGCATCTTGCAGAAGCCTGTCTGAGAATGACCTCATGTTATTAACAAAAGAGCCTGTAGAGAAATCTTTTAATGGGATCCACATGGTTGGGAAGGTATATTCTTCTTTTGTATGCTTATGCTGCACTTCTGGATTTGTTACAAAGCAGCATGATAGCTATTTATATGATCAACATCTCTTACAATTTATTTCACGTCCATTTTCATCAATGCTGTGGTGTAAATTAATTTCTACAGAGGATTTCTTGCTTCGATGATTTTGGTATGGTCTAATTAGTGACTAAAAGGTCCATCAATCTATGCCTGTTCTTGCCAATAGACATTACCTTTCAGTTTATTAGTTAGTCCCTGGAGACGTGTGCTTCCCAACACTTGAGTCTTTCTGTGCTGCACAAGTGAATACTATTTGGCTTCCTCTATAGTTCTTATTTGGGCAGAAATCATTGATTCTTTGAACCTTGTGTAGCCTCCATTTTTGGTCAAAACTGCGATTCTTTCCATCGTACAATCTGTTTGTCATATACAAATAGGGGAACATAGCTTCGAACACATTTTCATTTGGCTTGATGTTGCTATTATCAATTTTCTGCTAGACCATAGGTTGTCATATTGATGGACATTACAACCTCTGCTGAGATGTTACCTGTGTCTCAGGTGGAGAGACGTGAGAGAGACCACAAAAGGAAGTCCAGTGTTTTTATAAGGTTCTATCTTCAAAATGGTTTACCGCGATTGAACCAAGCAAGAAGACTTCTTATTGAACGCAGTAAATGGCATGGAAGTCATATAATGAGTATCACTCCTCAACTTCGTGAATTTCAGGCATTATCTTCAATAAAAGACATCCCTTTGCTGCCAATTCTTTTGAACCCTACCAGTAATTCTCCTATTATTAAAGATAAAAAAACAGATCTTGGTAAGCTATCTCAACCATTGCGGCGGATCTTGGAATCATCTTTCAATGAAAGTCAACTTCGAGCTATTGCTGTCGCCATCAAATATATTAACTTAAAAAAAGACTGTCAGCTCTCTCTCATCCAGGGTCCTCCAGGTAGATATACTATTCCAAACTTTTTAGGTGAAGCGGAGATGTTCTATATATGGTCCATATTTTATACTCATTTTCTTACTAATTTATGAGTAGGTACTGGGAAGACTCGAACTATAGTTGCTGTTGTTGGTGGTTTGCTTGCCTCCCTGCAGGGGACAGTGGATGCAAAAGGTTCTTTGTACTATAAACAGAAGCAGAGTGATACTTCATCTAACAAATCTCGGACAAGAGTTACTGAGTCAGCCGCTATAGCAAGGGCATGGCAAGATGCAGCTTTTGCTAAGCAATTAATGGAGGAAGCACAGAGAGTTCCAACGCCTGGAGAGCATCCTATTAGAGGAAGAATACTCATATGTGCACAATCAAATGCTGCAGTGGATGAACTGGTATCCAGAATATCTAGTGAGGGTCTTTATGGATGCGATGGAAAGATGTACAAGCCTTATCTTGTAAGAGTTGGCAATGCAAAAACCGTACACCCTAATTCCTTACCTTATTTCATTGATACACTTGTTGACCAACGCTTGGAAGAAGAGAAAAAACTGACTGATGATCAGAATGATATGTCCTCTGAATCATCTGTGCAATTGCGTGTTAAATTAGAAAAGGTAGTGGACTCTATTAGATCCTATGAGGCCAAACGTGCTAGTTTAAAGGGTGGAAATGTAGATCATCAAAGTTCTCTAGAAGCTTTGGAGGTGGACAATGGGGCAGAATCTTCTGAAGAAATTGAGATGAAGCTAAAAGAATTTTATCACCATAAGAAGCAGATATATAAAGATCTAAGTATTGCTCAGACACGGGAAAAAACAGCTAATGAAGAATCAAGGGAACTTAAGCACAAACTGCGAAAGTCTGTTCTGAGGGAGGCTGAAATTGTTGTAACTACATTAAGTGGCTGTGGTGGGGATCTCTATAACGTCTGCTCTGAGTCTATGGCGAATCATAAATTTGGAAGCTTGTCTGAACATGTTCTCTTTGATGCTGTTGTTATTGATGAAGCTGCTCAAGTAAGGAAAATCCCATTTTTATATCTCCTGTGAAGCCTTTTTATCTGGGTGTTTTGATGCATCTCTTTATACGGTCCAGGCACTTGAACCTGCTACTCTGATTCCTCTTCAGCTTCTGAAATCAGTGGGTACCAAATGTATTATGGTAAGGGATAGGAAGATAACTGATTTATGATATATGTGCTGTATTGGTGACCTTATTTAGAGAATGAATTTATATATGAAGGTTGGTGATCCTAAGCAGCTTCCTGCAACTGTTATATCAAACATTGCCAGCAAATATCTTTATGAGTGCAGCATGTTTGAGCGTCTTCAAAGGGCTGGTTACCCTGTCACAATGCTCACAAAGCAGGTAACAATGTAATGCTTTTGTTCAATTATATTCTTTGTCAGAATTTATGCTTAACAGTACATAAATTGTAGTTCAAGTTCCTTGATCATGCTGACCAAAGGGTAAAAGAAAAAAAAAAAAAAATTTCACATCATTAATTCATGCCCCATTAGTAGTTTCATTAGATCAAACCTGCACTTGTAGCTGTTGTTATAATTAAATACGTGTATTTCATTTTATCCAGTAATCAAATGTATATTAATTACATAACTTTACATGATGATATAATAGTATTATTATATGCAATTCTATTAATATTTGAAAGTTATGCTTTTAGTGTTTGTATATACTTTATTATTTCCTTTTCAGTATTACTCATGTTAAGAATTTTAATATATGTTTTGAATTTATTCATAGCAATTCATGATATATCTGTGTTACACAATGGTTTATTTGAACTTTCTAATTGTGAAAGTTGTTAGAGGCATTGCTAGTCTATTAACTATGCTGTGGTGTTGGGATTGCATTTCTAATGTTCAAATAATCACCTTATGTAGAATACTCTCTTAATAATTACATGAGTCTAGAGAACATAAAAGGCCAGGATGACCATGATGGGTATGATGGGCTATACTAAAATCCTCATTGTACATCTTCTATGGTACTACTTGTGGGTACATTATTGGTATAAAGGGTTCTTAATATTAGGCGAGTTCCTGGTTCTTGAACTGATTGACTTGCAATAATGCCTGCACCTTCTCCTGATTTCATTAGATTGCCATGAGTAGGACTTCCACCATTACATAATTGACAAATCGATAGTTTTATTATGAGGGTGGTCCTCACATTAGTTATGTTTGTAACAAGCTTGTCATATATATGTGATATATATGCTTCAATTTGAGGGAAGGATAGAGTTTATGGTTGTTGTATTTTGTTGTTGAGTTTACATGGTTTCTGAATTATGTTTGTAAACAGTAAATAGTGAAAAGTGTTTGGTTGAACTTGAGTTTTGTGTGAAATATGTTTACACTTGAACTCTTATGATAAAAAGTTTATTTCATTGTAACATCATTTTTTTCTCATGTGTATATCATCAATAACTGCATCGGTCACATGCACATTATTTCTAAAGTTATTATGATATTTGGTATCTTAACTTTGAGTCCTTTAGCAAGTTATGGCTTGAAGTTCTTGAATGCCATATTTAGTATCTAATTGAACTTTGAGCTACTAAAGTTGCTATGTCACATGACTTTTTACCAATGTTAGATTAGCAAGCATGTGAATCTGAAGAAAAATGAAGAAGATTTATTCTCAATTCTGCATTTAAAGTCATAATAATATTTACATGAGACAACCTATTTGTAGATAATACTAAGATGGTTGGTATAACAAAATTATTATACTAATCCTTACTACCTAAGAACATTTATTCTATCAATTGACAACAATAAATGCTACGAACAACAAGAAATAATTAACTATTCAAAATATATCTAATTCCTACACTCTCCTTAAAGCCAAGAAAGTGTTATCTATCATTTCTAGCTTATTTGAACTTTATAAGAACATTTGCTTTCATAGGCACTTTGTAAAAATATCAGCTTCTTGTTAGGGAGAAGGAGCATGTTGTAATTTAAGTCCAACCTCTTCAATTTCAAATTTGATAAAATGATGATCTATCTTGACATGCTTCATACACTTATGTTGAATTGGACTCTTAACAATGTTCAATGTTGATTTATTGTCACTATATACAATAGTGTCCTTAAAATTCTTTATGTAACTCCCACAACAATCTTTGAAGTTAGATGACTTCACAAATTTCTTGAGCAATTTCTCTGTATTCTGCATCAACACTACTCTTTGCAACTATTGATTGTTTTTAACTCCTCCAAGTCACAAGGTTTTCTTAGAGCCTAGTATAGTATCCTGATGTTGACTACAATTAGAAACATCTCCTACCTAATTAGCATTAATAAAAGCTTCACTTCTTCTATTATCAGTTATCAGTCTATTGAATAAATAGGCTTTTGCTAGGAGTTTTCATGAGATATGTTAGAATATGATTTACTCTATTTATGTGATGTTTGGTAAGAGAATGCATGGCCTGACAAGACTAATAAAATAAGCTAAATTAGATCGACTTAAAGATAAATATATGAATTTGCCAACAAGTCTCTGATGTTGACTTTTATCAACTAGAGTATCTCCTTTAGGGGCATAACTCTTCCAGTATTGAGGTAATGTGGTATTTAAAGGTTTACATCCTAGCTTGCACGTCTTCTTTAGAAGCTCTATGATGTGTTTTTTCTAGTTAATGACAATACCTTTCTTTCTTTTGGCCACTTCCATTCTTAAGAACTTTAGTCTCCAAGCTCCTTAGTTTTAAATTTATCTTCAATGTTTCGCTTTAATCTTGTTATCTCATCAACATCATTATCATTGATGATAATATCATTAACATATACTAAAAGAATTTTTATCAATTGACTAGTGTCCACTTTAATAAACAAGGTATGCTTAGCTTTACTTTGATTATACCTAAGTAGAACCAAAGTATTTCTAGACTTTGTAAACCAAGCTCTTAAGAACTATTTCAAACTACAGGGGGATTTATTTAATTTGTAAACTTACATGTACTACCTTCAGATGTAAATCCTAGTGGCAATTTCATATAGATCTCTTCTTCCAAATCTCCATTTAAGAAGGCATTCTTAACTCCAATTGATACAGTAGCCAGTCTGAATTCACTGTAAGAGATAAGACAATTTTGATTTTTGAATATGTTGGGATACAGCCGAGTCATATAAAGAAAATTAGGATGATCAAGATGTTTATGCCACAATGTAATATTAGACCCATCCAAAATGGAAACTAAGGTGTTTATTTCCCGAATTAGAACTTGTTCTAGAGACATAGTGAAGACTGTTGTGTTTGTTAGTGTCAATTATTCTTATTGAAGATCGGTTTTGTAAGACACAAGAAGTTGACGAAAATATTACTCAACAATCTAAATTCTTAGTAAGTTTACTACTAATAAAAGATTATATTATAGCTCAAGAATAAATAAAGTATCTCTTAGTTCCAAACCAGCTACATATATTGTACCCCTTCCTTTAGCTGCAACATGGTCACCATGTGCTGTTGAAATTTTGCTCAAATTTCCACACAAGCGAAGAGACTCAAATAAACATTGGGAATTGCACATTTTGTTAGATCTCTTGTATTTATAATCTAGCTATTACGGCTAAAGCGTTAAAAAACATTTAAAAAACTATTTGATTGAGCAATGGTAGTTGATGATTGCTGCTTAATAACCTTACCATCACTTATTTTTTGCCTAGCTTAATAGTTGTCGAAGCACGGCGATTTGATTTATTGTAAGAGAATTCATTGAAGGAATAGAATTCTAAGTTCTACTGAGAGAGTCTTCAAGCAAGTAAGATCGAAGTTTAGATCGTAGTGTCAATTCTTCGATTTTTTGAGTGGTGTCCTCACTCATTCTAGATTAATCCTAGTCAATAAGGATTGATAGGAGATATGATACTATGAAGAAAAATAAAGAAGATTTATTCTTAACTGTACATTTGAAGTTATAGTAATTTCTGCATGAGATGACCTATTTATAAATAATACTAGGATGGTTAATACAATAAACATTATTACATTAACCCTTACTACCTAGCAACATTTATTTTACCAATCAACAACAATAAATGCTACCAACAATAAAAAATAATTAACTATTCAAAATATATCTAATTCCTATAGAATCCAATCATTGCAGTTTTGTGTTGTTTATTCTTAAAAAAAAGATCTCTAAATGCTAACTCAGCCCTTAAGTAGTAGAAAATGCATATTTTAATATATTTTGAGATAAATATTTCAAATTTATAATAAAATACAAAGAAAGATATATCAGAAAAAAGATATATTTTGAACTTAAAAGAAATAATTTTATGCAGCCTTCTTCTTGCTTGGTCCTGACCAACAGCAAAGCAACATCAGCTATCTTGGCCAACATTGGCAAAACAAACATCAGCTACCTTGACCAATTGCCAGCGAAGCAAACATCAGTAACCTAGACTGATGCCAGTGAAACAAATCCCTACTAGCTTTTGACCAAGCGGCTTACCTCAAATCATATGCACATCCACCTTCATACTCACAACATTTAACATTGGGACCAGAACGAACACACATCACCACATGACACCACCTACCATCGAAACGCTAGCTATTCAGACAATATCAACCTTGGAGTTCTTCCCGTACCCCAACTACTCACAGGCTTCCCCTCTTCATCAGGGTACCATAGCTCTGCCACTACTTATCCTAATGCACTAACCAAAGCTTTATGTCTCTTGCAAATACCCAACATAGGCAGCTGTGATCAGCTGTTAATTCTTTTTAGTTTTGTTTTTTATTCAATTTATTTTAGAATGTGACTATTTTTCTTCTTTTTTTCCCTTTTTCCCCCTTTAAAACTATAAACTGATGTGGCAAGTCTTAGATGGAGTTTGTTCTTGCAGCTTTCTCTCACCCCCCTGGGACTTTCATGAGGCAAAATTTTCAGACTGCAAGTTTTTCATTAATAAATACTGTTGTTGCAGTATATGTGACATGATAAGTCCAGATGTCACAGAATATGCCTAAAAGGTTTTTTCATATTGCAGTACAGGATGCATCCAGAGATATGCAAGTTCCCTTCTGCCTACTTTTATGACAAGAAGCTGTTGAATGGTGATGAGATGCACAAGAAATCAGCAACATTTCACAAGACCAAAGGGCTTGGTCCCTATATATTCTTTAACATCATCGATGGGGTGGAACTTCGTGGTAAAAATTCTGGTGCATTATCCCTTTACAATGAGCAAGAAGCTGATGCTGCTGTTGCATTATTGAGATTTTTTAAGAGGAGGTGTGCCATTTTGCCTCTCATATTTACAATTTTGCATCACTGTAATTTGTTAATGAATTTTATTTCCCCTGATTTGGCCGTTTAATTCTTTATTTGTCCTTTAAAGGTATCCATCTGAATTCAGCAGAGGAAGGATTGGCATCATTACTCCATACAAGTGTCAACTTGCCCTCCTGCGTTCTCGTTTCCATAATGCATTTGGGCCTTCTGATACTGCTGAAATGGAGTTCAATACTGTGGACGGTTTTCAGGGCCGTGAGGTTGATGTACTAATACTCTCCACTGTAAGAGCACCTAATACTCGTAGTGCAAAAACTGGGATCAGTTCAGGTGGTATTGGATTTGTTGCTGATGAACGGAGGATGAATGTAGCTTTAACAAGAGCTAAGCTCTCACTTTGGATTCTGGGTAATGCAACAACATTGCAGAGTAACCGTACTTGGGCTGCTCTTATTGAAGATGCTAAGGAAAGAAATTTAATGGTCACAGCCAAAATGCCTTATGAGTCTGTGTTTGAAAAATCTTCATCTTCTGTGGTGCAAGTTTCAGTTAAGGATACAGGAAAGGTAAAGCATTATAAGAAGCTAAGTTTCACCAACCCACATGACCGAGAGAGTAGTAGAAGAAGAAGAACTGGAGCAGATAAAGATCACATTGATACAGCTGCTATTGATCACAGAAGCAATACTGCAAATTTTCTTGATAATTCGTCAACTGATGATGCACCTAGCAAGAAAAGAAAAGCACATGGTAGTTGGGATAAGCGTACAAAGAGGAATTACCAAGCTTTGGTGGCTAAAGATGGCACACGGAAGACAACAGACATGGATTTCAGACGTTCACAAGAACCTTCAAGAGAGAGGGATGATAGACGCAAAGAGCAGAGCCAAAGAATTCATACTTTGGAGAGATCAGGGATCCCATGGAAGTCAATAAAGATGGATGGGAAGAAAGAGGATAACACTGTTGGTTACATGGAGGAAACTGAATCTAAGATACATAGCAAAGATGGGAGCCTTGATGTTTCCACTTCTTCAGTACAAGGCAGATGTGAAGAGAAACTAGCAAGTGATAGCAAGATTACAATGCAAGATGGAAAGCAGAATGATTTAATTGCTAAAAGGAGACAACAGCGTGAAGCTATTACTGCTATTCTTCCATCTGCTCTAATCTCCTCAAAGAGGTCTGAAGTCTCTGAAAATTCCATCAGGAGACTGCATTCTGTGAAATCAAGTTTGAGTCAGCGCATCCAACCACCCAAGAGAAGAAAAGGTAACATCTTGGTGATTCCTGCATTTGAGGAGAAACCACCTGATGCTGATTTTATCATTATCTAGTTAAGAAATGTGACACTTTTATGCTCTAACATGGCTTACTATGTAGCATATTCTATGGTGCTAATTTTTTTGAGTGCTGTTGCTGTTGATCGTATAGGTTAGAAAGACATGCATTGCAAATTTAAAGTCCTATCTCATTTCAAGGTGATCCAAGCACCTAATGCCTCTCTGCCAGGTAAAATCAAGTTCTTTTTAATTGGGAACATTGAACTCTTTTTAAAATTTGTGATTTTTTGGTCATTCCTGTGCAACCTTAATGGTTTCCATGGTTTAGTCAGTCTTTTAGCTTGCTTTGTTTTTAATCACCTTCTATATTTGTTTTTTTGATATGGTTTATAACCAACTTTGTTGGTTTTGTCTAACGTGCATAATGAGGATAGTTACCGCATTATTCTAATTTGTAGTATGTCATTATTTTATCATCAAGGTGCAAATGACTGGTTATTTTCCAAAAATCTGATTTTTGTCTAGTCATAAATTTCCACCAGTTGTTGCTTTGCTGCATTGTTTGTGGAGAAGTTGCAAGATCAGCTTCTTGGATCTCTGTTGAGGAGAGCATCCTTCAGCTTGTTGGAATGTTACCTTCCAGAAGTTTTTTTTAGTTGGCCTGTACAGAAATGGGGTTTCTGCCATTCTATGCAGCTTTGACTGTATAATAAGTGGGAAAATTTGCAAGGTTGGCTTCATGGATACTCAAGGAAATGATCATTCAGGTCCAATGGGTTGGTCAATGCATAAGGTTTATCTAAAGTTGACAGGCAGTATATAGTTGGATTTTCCTCCTCATTTCTAATATAATGTTACATAGTGGTGGCAACTGTATTAACGGGTAGCACCTACTATCCCAGAGGAAGTGGAAGGACCCTTACGGACCTTGATCTTAATTCACACACCGGTCACCATTTCATTTCTTGGACTAAGGGGACTTCAGTCAATCATCTTAGCCTCCTTTTTGTTAATATGATGTAAAAGCTAAATTTTAGTATGGAGCCAGAGCTGAAGTGATTGGTTTGTTAATTTTCTGTATTCAAACATTTTCGGCATGGCAAATTTTGTCCTAGGTGATGCTGCAGCTTCCCTATATGTATATGCTGATATTGAAAATCCAGTTTCGATTTCAGAGCATATATAAGATGGATGTGCTGAATATCATTCTTGATTGCATATTTCAACACATCTTAATTTCTCTGACAAGTATCTAGCTGTGTTTGGCATGGATGATTTATATGATCAAGTTGTTAGTTTTGATGTTCATAAGACAATGAGGATTGGGATTGTGAGAATACTGGCCATATGGGCAGAATTTATATAGTAATGATCTCATTCATAAGCCCCAATCCCAATGTGATGTATGGACATGACATGGCAATTTGAAATCATGTGTGGGACAAAGTATTCGCTATTCAAATAGTCGGGTATCGAGTGATTTGACTCTTTCCATGAGTAATGCTGTTTGCAAAACTGATGGCAAAATCAAGAAGGCATATATTATTATTTTTTCGCTGCTATAAAGCTGTAAAACATCGATGTGGACACTATTTGCATGCATTAATGTACGTTTTTGCTCGATGAAAATATGAAGAATTTGTCCGATGCTGCGATTGGCTTTGCTCAATTTGGGATGGCAAAAATGGAGCTTAAAGAAAGAGGAACAAACCAATTTAACATCGATATACCAGCTATTAAACCATTCAAAAAAGAAAAAGAAAGAAGGGGAAAGAAAACTAAAAGGATCTTCATACCACTTTGTCCATCAACACCTTATAATCCGGCATGGACAAAAGAAGGTGGAAGGGATTTAACGAACCTAGTGCGTTGGGGTCTTAACATACACGGCTAAGCACACCTTTAGGTAGAGGTGGAGTGTTAGTGTTGTTGTTTTGATAATGGCTAGTGAGCTACATCATCTTCATCAGCTACGCCACCAACAAGCAACAAGGTGTTCCTTTTCCGAGGGGTTTTTGTTAGCCGCTTGACTTGGGCAATCGCGTAGCATTCAACCGATAACCAGCTTTTCTGTAGTTGCGAAGGAGCATAAAATAATGGTTCTAGGAGGACGGTGTGTTTTTCTTCATTCTTAGGAGGTCTGGTTGAGCAAAAAGATGTGCTTACTACGGTATTGAAGGAAGGAATTGCTGTATACAATTGTAATTGGCGTACTCCTTCCTTGGCAAAGCGACAATAAATGCAAACCATAGGAATGAAAATCTACTTATTCCATTTTTTTTAGGCAGAAGGAAAAAAAAAAAAAAAAAAAAAGATGCTCCATACGTTGTGGCATTCTACCTACATTACATACATTATTGCCGATGACTTTTTAAAAGGAAAGAAATAGTACATATATCTATCAACTTAACTAAAAGGTGATGCTGCGACTTCCTTGTATGTATATGCTAACACGGGATTATCCGGTTTTGATTTCAAAGCATATATATAAGATGGACGTGCTGAATATCGTTTTAGATTTGCATGTATCAACATATCTTGACTTCTCTGGCGGATGTGGTTGGTGTAGATGGTTTATATGATCAAGTTGTTAGTTTTGATGTTCATAAGACAATGAGGATCTAAGTAGGATTTATGAAGTGATGATCTCGTTCATAAGCCATAAGCCCCAAGCCCAATCAAAATGTACGGACATGACATGGCAATTTGAAATCATGTCTGCTAATGTTAATATAATACACGAGACAATGTACAATGTATTTGCTATTCAAATAATCGTACATCGATAAATTCGATTCTTTCCGTGAGTAATGCTGTTTGAAACACCGATGGCAAAATAAAAAAGGCATGTATTATTATTATTATTATTATTATTATTTTGCTGCTATAAAGCTTTAAAACATTGATGTGGTCGTAGTTGACATTATTTGCATGCATGAATGTACATTTTTGCTCAATGAGCCAAGGAAAGGAAAATATGGAGAATTTGCTTAATTTTAGGGTGGCAACAACGGAGCTTAGGGAAAGAGGAACAACCGATTTAACATTATTTCGTTTGATATACCATACCAGCTATTAAACCGTTCAAAAAATAAAAAAAATAAAAAAAAAAAGTAAAAGTAAAAGGGAGGATTCTTATTCTGTATATCCTTTTTCCTACAAGAACTTAAAAGGATCTTCATACTATACCTAATGGTTGTTCTTTTGTTTTCTGATTTTCCTACAATTGTTAAGGATTTGTTGAAAGTCAGCTTCTTCGCAACAAGGGATCTGGAGTCCTCCTTCCGGTTGTTCAAATCCAAACTCCTCTGCCACTTTGTCCATCAACACCTTAAAATCCGGCATGGACAAGAAGGTGGCAGGGATAATGAACCTAGTGCGTTGGGGCCCAACATATACGGCTAAGCAACCTTTAGGTGGAGGTGGAGGTTGTTGTTTTGATGATGGCTGGCGACCTACATCATCTTCATCATCAGCTCCACCAAGCAACAAGTGTTCCTTCTCCGAGGGGTTTTTGTTAGCCGCTTGACCTAGCAATCGCGCAGCATTCGAGCGATAACCAGGTTTTTGTAGTTGCAAAGGAGCAGAGAGTGAACAAAGGCGTAAAATGCTGCTGGGACGATGCATCGCCACTTGCCACACTGTGTTTTTCTTCATTATTAGGAGGTCTGGTTGAGCAAAAAAGATGTGCTTACTACGGTACTTGGATTTTGGATCTCTTTTTAACTATTGAAGGAAGGCATTGCTATATACAACCATACCCGGCGTACTCCTTCCTTTACAAACCTTTACTGGTAGCAGCTTTTTATATACCAAAGAAAGAAGACAATTAGCACCAGCACCAGTTGCAATAATGAAAAAGCATCACATCTCATCACATCACATCACATCAGAGGCACTAAAATTTAACAAAAAAAAAAAAAAAAAAAAAGTATATAAGATTACGATTGGTTAAATGGTCTCAAAGCCACATAAATACATTCATAGGGACAACACTTATGAGGAACATGTATGCATGAGCATGAGATCTGCTGCATTACGATGATGAACGCATTGAGCATCAATGCAACAGCAGTTCCTTATCATACGCGCTTAGAATGAAAAGCTTTTTCTCATGCACGACGAGCCATAAACGAAAGAGAAAAAGTACAACCTCTCCCTCTTAATTTAATTAAATCGCTAGTTGTTTCCAGCTCTTCGATACAAGTGAATGAATGACAACACACAGGTTAACCGAAAATAAATGCAAACCATAGGATTGAAACTCTACTTGTTACCCTTTTTTAGACAAAAAAAAAATAGAAGATGCTCCATGCGTTGCGGCATTCTACCTCTATATATATATGGCTTCTAAGATTAGATTTTCGATGACAAAAAAGAAAAGAAAAGAAAAGAAACAGTACATATATCTATCAACTTGACTAAAAGTAGTTAAATCCTGAAACACAACAACCTATCATATAATTAGATTTTTTTTTAGGAGGATATTATATGTGACATGATAGGTTTAGTTTATAACATGAGATATATATGTTGTGATATTTTACTTTATCTAAGAAATCTATATTCTTTATACATTATATTCCATCTTCTACATTCCCAACTATCTTGTATTTTAGAATAAACCACACATCTTATAAAATAACCTTGACCAAGATAATCAAAATCTATATAACAATAACTTAACCCATAATTAATTAACTAAATGATGTCAGAATACTTCGCATTATAAGGAGTGAAAGATGTTTGAGAAATAAGTTGCTAAGCATGGAAAGGGCATCTCTTACCACTATCTATAAATCAGTGTCATGTTTCAAAGTAGTAGAGTCGTAACGGTCTCGCAGTATAAACTATTCTAAGATAAAAACTAGCTATACAGTCGCTATCTTAGATCTGATTTACGCAAATCATCTACGATTAACTCGCTTTGAAGTACATAGTTTATAAATTAAATAAGTTATTTACTTAAAAAAGTATGGAAATATATATGTACAATAAGATTCAAGTATTATAAATAATGTTTATAGGGTTTTATTATCCTATACTTCCTAAATAATACATTGTTTGAAAATGAAAGATTCTAAATAAAAGCTAAAACCTTAATAATATATCTGTGCTTCAGATGTATTTCCTAACTTTCCAAGATCCAGCAATTACTAGCTTCAAGGTAATTATAAGCCGCTTCACAGCTAGTACCTGCAACAAGTTTATAGGGATGCAAGTAACGACAACTTAGTAAGTTGTGATAGGAACTTAAGACTATATAACAAATACAAACAGGATTATCAATTAAATTAATTAGATGTAATGCATGTTTAAACAAATACTATCGTACAACATTGTTCAACCTATTATGAGATTAGAGAAATTGCACCCGCTTTAATCCGAGTTGAGGAGTTTCTGTTAATACAACAGCTCATGACCAAACCTAGGCTTGTGCAATAAAAACACTACTCTCACGACTACCTTCAAACTATTAACTTTACCTTTGCCGCAATTGATAACTCTGATTCTAAACATATTTCATATGGTGATTTTATAGCATTTTCCTCACATTTTTGGTTTTCTTTAAAGAAATTAATACTTAATTGAGTAAAATGTTGATTTCAGGGTTTAAACGCGTTCTAGGCTCAAAAACAAAGAAAATGAATCAAGTTTCACTCAATTCCGAGTTCAAACGAAGAAGTTATGAAGTTTTGAAGTTGTGCAGAAATTTTGTCTTAGTGCAGAAAGTTACACGACCTGGGGACACGGCCATGTCCTAGGCCGTGTCTGGTGACGAAAATAAAATCCGTATAATACATATACAAAAGGATATCTTAGGGTTTAAAAGGAAGAGAGACATTATAGAAACGGAGAGACACAAGAGACGAGAGGAGACTTGAGAAGAACATCAATCAAGAAGCAAGAACAACATCGATTTCAAGATTAGAGAGATTGTTCATCAAATCAAGAGGGGTTTTCATGCTTTATTTTACGTTTTTGATGAAACTCGTTTTTAGATTCGTCATGATAGCTTAGAATTCGAGTATTTAGGATTATGGAACCTAGGGTTTCATGTAACCCTTGAATTGAATTATAATTTCAATAAAGTTTCTATTTCTTCTTGATTTAATTATGTTGTTTAATTATTGATTGATAATTCTAGAGTATCAATATATGATATTATACATGTTGATTGAGAAATTGCATGTGTAATTAGATCTTAGCATAATTGGAGAGAATTACATGTATACTTAGAGATAAGATACATGTTTCTTCCGGAAAGTTGATTGTTTGTGTGGGAATTCATTATACATTAATGCAATTCTAAGTTATATTACTAAGTGAAGAGATTCCGGTAAATAATTTAGGATTAGGGTTAATATGCTTGAGAAAGATATTAGCTTTAATTGTGAATTCCTCCGGTTAAGAATTATAGAAACGGAATTGAATATATTTTAAAAGGTTACATGTTAAACTCTAGGGGAAGTAATTCCTAAATACGTTATTAATTTCTTGAAGTCGTTTATAGTTTATTGCTTTCTAATTTGCGTAATTAAGTCTCATAAGTAGTTTAGTTGCTAATTTCAGTATTTTTAATTCATTCAATTTATCACAATTTTCCGGTTAGATAATAAAGCTAAAGTTAATATTAGTACTCAAAATCTCTGAGGGATCGACTCGGACTCACATCCGCTATATTAAAATTGATAGGTACGCTTGCCTCGTATCAGCAACCTCCTCACTTGTCACTTAGTTCGACTAAGGATGAAAAAAGAACTAATTATGTCATACAGCACTATCCCTTTTGAAGGGGTTGGTATTTGACTAGAAAATCCTAATGTTCTCCTAATGGGTTGCTATATAAGTCCAGTTTAAATTTGTGAGTTAAATATTTGATTAAGTCTATTTTAAGGTGATCAATCATTTAGGTTTTGATTTAACTCAATTCTACCCATATACATATTAGTTATTATTGATTCATCTTTGGTTAGCTTAGGGTTTGGTTTTCAAATTTGATTCTGGCTTAGGTTTTTAAATTAGTTCTAATCACGAGTATTACACATAAACCCTAAAAATGCGATTCGAACACAAATGCGAAATTCATCACATTAGGCTTGAGTATCCTAATTATCACTTTTAATCCTAAACCAGTATTTTATTTTTCTTAGAACACTTAAATTCTTATTAGTGTATTGAATATATTCCCAATGTGAGAAAATTTTACATATTTCATATAAATATCTAAATTTAAGTTTTTTATCAGATTTACTATATATTATTATTATATTATCGATTTTTATTTTAATATTTTCTACTTGTTATATTTCATATTTCACATATTATGTATTATTACCTATTATGTACATAATACACATATCTAATATCCTTATCACTTCAAATATCATCTCTCAACTTCAATTAGCATCTTAAAATATCTAAATTTATCCAAAATCAGATATTATACCTAATTATCTTAATTTACAAAATTAACTTAAAATGTACTGTTTTTACTTATTACATATATATTACATAATACCCAAATAATTACATTTAACACCCTAAATGCCAAAAGTATCACACTTCATCAAATTTCAAAATTCTAAAACATATAATTATGCACTAAAACAGTAATTATCTATTTAATTACCTAATTAACAAAAAATTACTTATTTTATGCATCATTTTAAGGCCTAAAAATTATCTAAAAATTTTGAAAATTCATTTTTGAAAAAAGGTTTCATGGCACTATTTTAAATGCTATAATTAGTCTACATAAAATTTTTAAGCTCAAAACTATACTCTTAAGATCATTTATTTCTAAATCGAATAAAACTCGGTTTTATGCGGTTTCTTAAGAACAGTATATTTATAAACATAAATTTATCAAAATGAATTTTTTCCCTAAATTTACATACTTAAAAACCCCAAAATACCAAATTTTATAAAACTATTTAGTATTTTTAATAAAATATAAAAAATGGGAAGGAAAATCGAACTCATTAGAACTGGTGGTTTCGGCCATCGTCGGCCGCCGTGCCCTTGTCGGCCACCATACCCTTGTCGGCTGGTCTGAGCGCTGTTGCTACCGTATGGGGATCTCTTCTAAGGCTTTAATTGCACAAATTTTTGTAATTTTTTTTTGTGAAAACCTTAATTCCTTCTCAATTTCAGTATTCTTTAATTTTCTAAAGTTTCAAACTGACCAAATGAGCCTCTATAAAAATTTGGCTATTTATAGAGGTTTTAAGGATTTTTTGTACATTAAATTGAGGTGACATGAGCCTCATCTTATTCTAAATTACCTTTTTTGTTGTGTTAATTTGGCTGGTTAATTTTTTTCTTTCTTTCTCTAGTTGCCACGACCACTTTCTAAACAATTCTACATTTTCCCATAATTTTCCTTATTTTTCTTTAATTATTCATGTATTTTCTTTAATTAATTAACATTATTTTGGCATGTTTCGCCTATTTTAAGTAATTTTGCGTATTTCTAACTACATATAAATACATATATGGTATAAATAAATACTTCTAAATATTATTTATTTTATTTTATGATTTTTAGTGTGCATATAATTTATATCTAGCTATTTATTTGTTTTCGGAATGTATTTTATATATTTTTGATAAATAACGGGTAATATATTTAAAATTTGAAAATTTTATATTCTATTATTTTATTACCTATTTTCTTAAATTCAAACTTATGGGATCAATTTTACTAATAATCCTAACATTATCATAAAATTTGGATCAAATCAGACAATTTGTTCGATTGTTCTAAATTTTACGAATCGAACCCTGAATAGTTAACTGTGGAGCTTATAATAGGCTTTCAATATTTCTTCACAAATCATTCTAGCAAGTTTTCCTCAGTTGCGATAAGAGATAAAGAAGTTGGAAGCACTCTTAATCAAGTAAATACTTTCTCCTTAATCTTTTATTAAAATAAAACATTTAATTCACAATAGTAATTAAGGTTCATAAGTTTGTATAAAATTTAATATCTTTAGATTTTTGATATTTGACATTCAAGATAAAACTTCAAATAGAAGATAATTATTAGTGTTTAACATGAACATTTTTATTGATTTATATAGGAGATGAAAGTTATATAAAGCATATAGAATCACATTATGAGTCAAATGTAACGACATTAAATCTTGATGATATCGTACGTTAAATGCATAAAACATCCATCCTAAGTGTGTGATTTTCATCCTTTATTTGAATAACTTTAATAATATTTATTCTCAATTTGCATTTAATAACATTTTTTCTACTTAAACCATTAAAAAGTTTCATAATCTTCTGGAACTTAAATGCAAACACTCATCCTATAGTGTGTAATTTTCCTAAAAATTAATTAGAATTAGAATTATGCAAATTTTACAATAGAAAATTTGATTATAAACATAGAGTTATAATTCATTGTCTAAACCACTTAAGATAATAATTTAAAAGATCTTTAGAAAGGATCTTCTTGAAAATTTGAATTAGGAATTGGGTAAAAATTTAAAACCCCACATAAATATTGAAATATAAGAACCCCAGTTATAAGATTTAAGGGTTTAGACCCTTAATTGAAATATAAGTACCTTAATTGGATGATTAGGTGGATACTCTAATACGATAATCAAGGAACCATGATTGGATTTATTGTGTTGAAACTAAAGTAAGAGAAACCGTAGACACATTAGCTAATGGTGACCACCCTTAATTGCTATCACTTTGGTGTATACCTCTTTCTTAAGGCTAATTTTGTTAATAAGCTAACAATTATTATGAATATTACAAAGAATAATAGAAAGGTAAGAAACAAACATAAAATTAAAACTCATAAATAAATAAACTAGATAGTAGATAGAAGATTAAATAATTAATTTATTATTCTAGGAAGATTGTGGAGAAACATATTATGAGAAAGGTTTTGCTAACAAAAAAGAGGTGAGTAGTTATATAATTGTTTGTTGTTTGTTCTTGTAGGATCAAAGACAAAATTGACCAGTAATTATTTGGCTATTAAATTCTCTACACTACTTTTATAAGGCCGTACTAAAAAATTTTTGGCTAAAAACCCAAACTCAGCTTTCATGACCTTTAGAGGGACGATTTCTTGAGATGATGTGGTAGTTAGGTACTTAGCTAATGATTATGGCTCAACTGGTAATCGGTATGAGGAACTTTAGTTGATCTAGGTGAGTAAACAAGGAGGAAGTTTTAACAGGGGATATGGGATGCCTTTTCAACATTACATATGGTCCATGCTCTTAATTGCATGATATGGGTGCGTACTTTGATCATATCCTACATTTATTGAGATGTTGTTGTCATTTTTGTTTAGCAAGTGTGTGGAAATTCATGAGCTACTCCTAAACACTGCCAACACTGCCCAAGACTGTCTTGTAAGATTTATATTTGTTTTTGCATTAAATTTTGGTACATATATGTGGTTTATAATATTTTGCATTTGTGTTGATGTAGTATAGTAGTGATAACCTATGTGATTGTAATCCTACATGGATTGTAGAAGACGAATTATATTGGCTTATAAGGCTAAGGTTGAAAATGTCATGTTAATACTAGTTAGAAACTTTTAGATTAAGTAGTTGAAAAAATCTCATTAGTGTTAATTAGCTTTGGTTATTTACTACTTTTGGCCTGGAGCGTTACAAATGGTATTAAAGCTTACCCTTTACTAGTAGGTGGACATTTCAGGAACTATTTTGACTTGGTTTGGAGAAAAGGTTAGAGGATGTCGGAGTGTCACTAGAGTGTGATCTTGGCATACTTCTAAGATGACCTATGAGTTGAAGGTGGCAATAATGAACTGATTGATAGGTCCAATTGTAAGATCTTGTGACAAGAATACTGCGTACATGTTTCGGGGGGAAGTAGGGGTTATGATACCCTACGTTTGTAGTCTCACATAGATTTTAGGAGAAGCATTGTATTGGTTTATAATGCCAAGGTAGAGAATGCCATGTTAACATTAATTGTAAACTTTTGAATCAAGTGGTTGAAAAATTATATTGTGATACCCCATTAGTGTTTATTGGCTTACTTATTTACTACTTTTGGCTTGGAGTATTAAAATAGTTATTTGTTGGGTGTTTGCTTAGCCTATTTGGGGGAATTGTTTTTCTAGTGATAATAATTAAACTTAAAGACTTGCATAATCCTATTGAGATAGGAATGTGTGGTAGATTAGCCATGTCCATTAGGTTTAGGAAATAACAGTTTTTGTGGTATGAGGGCTTAGGATTAGAAATCCAAAATCCATTAAAAATGCATATGAGATGTAACAAAATAAATAACATAATTAGAAATAAATTACTGAAACACGAGATAAATTATTAAGAGAAGAACTAAAGATCAATGAAGTAGAACTTGATTAGAGGTTTAAAAATAATAGCTAATATCAATAATAATAACTAATTCCATGTGCATCATACAAAAGCCTTCGAACTGCAAAAATATAAAGTACAAGAACAAAAAATGAAAAAATAGTAAGAATACTTTAATGGCAA
Source organism: Lumnitzera littorea (assembly GCA_024138015.1). Lineage (NCBI taxonomy): Eukaryota > Viridiplantae > Streptophyta > Magnoliopsida > Myrtales > Combretaceae > Lumnitzera > Lumnitzera littorea. The sequence continues at coordinate 333,659 of JAMXBB010000010.1, read as the reverse complement.
ACCTAAAGGAGCCAAATGAGAATTCATGAAGTCCATAATACCAAATTCTTTAGATTGGAAAAATAAGGATAAAAATAGCAAAGAATCAAATTTATGTACATAAAGCAAGATTGTTGACACAATAAAAGAAAGACTATAAAATATTGTGTATTTAAAGGCTTGAATATTATTTATTGTCTCATTTAACTAAATAAATGATGTTACGAATTTATAAGTTTATTACACTAAACCTCATGACAGTAAAAAAAAAAAAAAAAAAAAAAATCAAAATAAAACTTAAGAAACAAGACTTATAGAGTAAAAGACCTATAAGTAAGGAAATTTCCTTAAAAAATTGTTCACTCCACCTATTAGTGGGAAAACCATAACTCTAAAAATCTAAAATATGAACAAATAAAATAATGACAACTACTAGGATGGATAGAAGATATCACCATAAGAGGCTTTAAAGGTCAGCCGGTTAGGTTTGGTCGATTGACTCATGAAATTGCAAGTCGACTGTAGTCCCATAGGATAGCATTGTGTCATGAATAAAGCTCTTCGATCTTTTTTTCCTTCTTATGTACTATTCTATCTATTACTTCTCTCTTTAGGTTCAAAAATCAAAACTTTCCCTAAAATCAAACTTAAATATATCACTTTATCTAGATACGTGTTGATTTTATCTTCATCTACTCTATTTCCCAACACTAACAAACATGGATTTTTTTCTCTTTAGCAAACTTCTCTCTTAAAAGAAAAGAAAACCGCTTTTTTCCTCCCCTATAAAACTCACTCTTGCCAATTGGCGATGTGCTACCTACCCCAATGCCAATGATCTAATCATCTCTTAGCACCAGTAATTGGTACTTTACTTGATCCATATTATTCCATCATAAAACTCCTCCTCAGAACCAGTTCATAATTTTCTCTCTTTAGAAACTCAATACCCATAGGTTTTTACTTCCATAGTTTGCTCACTCAAACGCTGATTTGTTGGAAGAAGGAATGCCGCCAGGTAAAATTTTAAGAAGAGGGAGAAGGATGAAAGTGGATGTAGTCTCCGATAATCCATGGACTAGTGATCTTTGATCACGAGAATTTTCCTCACATTGATGCATAAGGTATGATACAAGACCTCATATGCTAATAAGAAAGTTCATTTAGGTTGTAGAGTAGATGAGACATTCTTCAAGAGTTTGAGATTGATGGGAAAGCATGGTAGTATTGAGAGCAAGTTGACAACTTTGGTAGATTTACCAACTTAAAGGAGACATTCATTGAGGCGGTGATGTTGTTTCACTCGAATCGAATAGGTGAATATTCGAAAGAACGTGATTAAGTAGAAAATAATAAGCATAGTTCGAAGGGGGTTTGCTTGTTTTATACACATATACTTACGTGTTTGGAAAATTGGTATTTTTAACCATATGATAGAGGATAAGCAAGTGTCAAAGTGGAATGATGGTGAGTGGACTAAGGATCTCATAAGTTTGGATTTAGGAAAAATAAATAATAAATAAATTAATTATTATAATATTGAATTATATGTATATTATCCGTTTTTTTATCGAAAACACGTAAAACGAGTTTCGATAACTAATAAATTGATAAAGATAAATTATATGCACACTAAAAATTATAAAATAACATAAATAATATTTAAGAGAATTTATTTGTATCATATATATATTTATGTGTAGGTAAAAATATGTGAAATTACTTAAGATATTGGAAATATGCTAAAATAGTGTTAAATAATTAAAGAAAAATAAAAAAAATCAAAGAAAAATAAAAAAAATCACAGAAAGTAAGGAATTGTCTAGAATAGGGGCGTGGCATGTTGAGAATGAAGAAAGAAAATTAACTAATTAAATTAGAATAAATAAAAAGTGAAATGGAAGAGGATTAGGGACAAATGTTATGTAAAAATTGGAAGAAAAAAATATCAAAGCAACTCTATAAATACCCCAAACTTCAACTAGAACTCATTTGGTTAGTTAGGAATTAAAGAAAATTAGAGAGAAATCAGAAAGAGAGAACTAGGTATTTTTAGAAAAAATTTAAAAAATTGTGTGTAATTAAAGCTTGTAAAGCAAACTCACAACCCATGGCCACTTAAAAACGAACCACCACCACTACACCATTTAGCCAACACACTAAGAGCCACCCTTGGTGGTTAAAAGCCGATTGGACATGTGAATTTGATTTCAACTTGATTCTTGTTTAATTTATTTAGAAAATTATGAAATTTTGTATTTTGAGGTTTTTATGTATGTATATTTAGGTAAAAATATTAGTTTGATGAATTTATGTCTGGAAATATATAGTGCTTAACAAATCCCGTAAGCTTGAGTTTATTTTCATTTAGAAATAAATAGCCTTAATAGTGTAGTTTTGAGCTCGATTTTTTTGTATAGACTATTTAGAAATGTAGAATAGCGCTATGAAGAGATTTTTCAAAAATGAATTTTTGAAATTTTTAGATAATTTTTAGGCCTTTAAATCATATATATGATTAGTGATTTTAGGCTTGATTAGTGATTAAATGTGTAATTACCGATTTAGTGTATAATTAGGTGTTTTAAGATGTTAATATATAAGAAATTTAAATTTAGTGGATTATATGAAAAAAGTAAAATTTTCTTGTATTGAGAGCAAATTCAATAGTTAAATTGGGATTATGATGTACCGTACAGACTATAATATTGGTTAGTGGCCAAAAGTGATATTTAGGATATCTGAGTATGATGTGATTAATTCCATATTATGGTTCGGAACACATTCTTAGGATTTACATAGAACACTCGTAATTGGAAATTGAATTAGAACCTAATTTAAGAACTGATTCGGAAATTGAATTAGAATCTAGCTTGAATTAAGAATAATTGTAAGAAACCTAAAAACTTGAATAATTAGATATAATAAAACCCTAAACTGAAGATGACATAAAGAATCGTAGAATAAACCTATATAAGATAGTTATATGAATACTAAAACAACCTTTGTAATATAAGATTATTGAAGATGGCCAGTGTAAATCATACCTTGAGTAAGTAAGCGAGAAGTCCAAGTAAGTTAGGATTGATACTAAACTATATTTTAGAGTACTATTTTATAGTACTATGAAACTTAGGATTATATGTGATTATATTTTATTAGATAGTTGATTGTGTGCATGCTTACGTATGCGTGTTTTTAGATTTGATTATATGATTCTGATTTGATGTTTTAGATTGAAAATTGTGTGATTTGTATGAAATACTTGAACTCCTTTAACCGGATCTAATTAAATATATGATTTGTAAGTCTAAAATGGACTTGCATAGCAACCTAATAGGGAAAACATTTAGAGTTCTCTAGCCAAATACCAACCTTTTCAAAAGCGATAGCGTAGAATGATAATAAATCTAAACAAGAGGATTGGTTGATAATTATAAGAATAATGTATAATTATTGCATAATATATGTATACACAAATGGATGAAATGCAAGTACAATAATGATATTAAGGTGTTCATTCCCTACAAATCAGAAACTAGTGGTCGGAAAGGGAATTAAGATGATTGGAATTACCATTACTTGTCAATTTAGAATTTATATTGAGGGAATGATATTAATTCGAAAAAAGTTGTAAGATATGATTAAAGTGGAATTTAGAAGAAAAGCTACTAATATAGATGATGAGAAGTTTTGTTAATATTTACAAGTGAGAGATTAAGGAAAGTACTAACAAGTATCGAATCTACTAGTAATATATAAATGTTTAAATGTATTTCTGAAGATTAGTTTGTGAATATTTGAATTTGTGGGTAAGTTAGCTAAGAATCGAACTTATAGCTGAAATCCTATAGTAGATCTAGTCTTTGACGACCCATGGACTAATGATCTTTGATGGAGAGAATTTTCCTCACATTAATGCATAAGGTATGATACAAGACCACATATGCTAATAAGAAAGTTCATTTAGGTCGTAGAGTAGGTGAGGCATTCTTCGAGAGTTTGAGATAGATGGGAAAGCATGGTGGTGATGAGAACAAGTTGATAGCTTTGGTGGATTTGTTAAATTAAAGAAGACATTCATTGAGGCGATGAGGTTGTTTCACTCGAATCGAATAGGTGAATATCTGAAAGAACGTGATTAAGTAGAAAATAATAAGCATAGTTCGAAGGGGGTTTTCTTGTTTTATACACATACACTTATGTGTTTGGAAAATTGGTATTTTTGACCATAGGGTAGAGGATAAATAAGTGTCAAAGTGGAACGATGGTGAGCGGACTAAGGATCTCAACCTTAAACAATGATGTAACATATATGGCTTGGATACAGTAGATGCAGCTTGTATTAGAGAAAGTGTACAATAAAGGGAATGCCTAATACCACTAGGCTGTTGTATATTTTTTGGTGGTGACATTGTTGATATCCCTAGGAGATGAGGGCATTATACTACAGTAAGCACAAATGAGTAACTCTATTGGTTGCATCGATTAAAGACTATTAAAATATGATATTAGTTGGGTATTATTGGTTGCTATTTTTATTTGAAATTCTATGTTCTTTAACCCTAATTCTAAGATGAAATTGTGCTACTAAAGCGTAACTCCTTTAAATACAAAGGGTGAAAAGCTCCTCTGAATATGATTGAAAGAGAAAATAATTCTTAAATCAACTTCTTTCCCATTTGCTCCTAAGCTAATTGATACGTAATTTTCATATGGATTTAGACATCCTTATTTAATTCAAAGACAAAGATAAAAGAGAGCTCATAGAAATAGGTACATAGAAGAAATCTTTAACTACTTTGAGGGAATGTACATCCTTTGTCCATGTGGAGAAGGAGAACTTTCCCTCCATTTATACATGATATACCATTTTAATTGTTGTATTAGATCATTAATGTTACAAAATAATCTCTGTCTTTATTTTTGTGTAAATAAGAAGTGAACTCTCTAAAGGCTTTTGGATGGGAAAAGAACATGCCTACGGTATTCTGCTAATGCCCACAAAGGATATATATTCCTATAGGCTGCATAATGTAACATACAGTTCTTCATGAATACACCTGTGATTTCCTGCAATGCAATATCAAGTTGTTTAGTGCATAGAAAATTAAAGCAACACAACATTGTCTTTAAAACATGTTTGTGGTGTTGTTCGAGCGAAATAAGGTAAAAGAGTTGTTGAAAACCTGCTGTGGAAAATCCCCGCTTTCCATTTGGGAATTGATGATTAGCTTTGCAGCACGATGAAGTGGAGTTGGATCCCTTTCGGCCTTGATATAACCAGAAACTCAAGATAAGAGGTGTATACGAGAGGAACAGGCATTACGATACCATTGAAAAGAAACAAGATAAGGAGATGAAATTTAAACTCACTAGATATAGTATTGGCATTCATTTGTAGGTTAACAAAAATACATACCTGGCCAGAATGAATGAGACCCATCATAGCCCATGAGGTATGTACTAGATTTGATCTGTTTCCTTCAAGAGGCACATATACCTATTTCATCAAATTGTTAGCTTCACCTTGAATTCTTAGTTTTTCCAATTTAGAAAATTCGTAGTAGTTAATGGTGTCTAAGAAATACACGCACCAACTTATGGGAGTCTATATATAAAGTGAATTTCTATTTTGACTTGATCTTAAGATTACCTTATCTGGGCACGATCTATAGCTTTCACCCCATCCACCATCATCTAACTGTGTTCGGAGAAGAAAAGCTATTGCTCTATGCACAGCTTCACAATTATTATAGGTCTTCCCAGCAGCAGCTAATCCTCCTAATGCAAACCATGTACCATATGTGAAGCAGACCCCCCAGTTTCCATACCTATATAGTAAGGCTTGATCATATTATTTCAATCTTACTAACGATTTGTTACTTTGAGAAATATCAGACTGTTAGAAGAGAAAAAATACCATGAACCATCAGGCATTTGTATATTTTGAAGGTAACGTATAGCGTTTGATATGAAATTATCGATTTCTTTCTTCCTGTGCCCAGGGTACAACTTCTTAAATAGAACGAAGGCTTGGATAGCCGAAGAAGTGCATTCAACATATTCATGCTCGATCACAATGTCAGCGAAAAATTCTGTTGGATTAAGTAGCTGCATGAAAATAATTCATTAGAAATAATGATTAGTGAGGATAATGTAGAAATAAAAGAGGCATTAAAGTCATTAGTAAAATATACTTACTTCCAACCAATCTTGAGCCCCTGCAGGTTCCCATGCGGCTAAGCCCCCATTTTCACTCTGTAAGAAATAACAAATCCTAAGACAATGAATCTTGTTTCATATTTATAATTAAAAAGGCATCGTACTTTAAAAATTGGCCAAACTAATCCTAATGTATATAGATAAATTTCATTTTTGACTGCAAACCTGAAGAGAAAGTAGGACATTAACAGAATCAAATAATCGCTTTGCTTCCATGTGTTCACCAACAAGTTCTGGTGGCATTAATGAGAAAAGCAAGCAACACTGTATCATAGAAAATGTTAAAGTGGATTGAATGGATGGAAACTATAAGCCTGAGAAAGTATGGAGTTGTTAGGTTCTTAATGAATATGTTTACCTTAAGACCTTCTGCGGTGCAATCAGATACTTGCCATCCATGATCTTGATCAGAAAATGTCCAAGAACCTTTAGAAATGTGGCGATACATGCTCTTAAAGTCACCGGAAGGGTTATCCTTGACCTTTACGTGATTTGAATAGGTTCATGGATTAGTTTGTGCATCATGATTGGCCAATAAATAAAATCCATTGTTTTTAGTTAAAGTAATGAGTAACTAGGTGGAATTGAATCAAACCTGAGATTTCTTAATGAAGTCGTGACCTTTTGCAAGTGTTGGTAATATTTCATCTGTTAGATTACTAGCAAGCAAAGCTTGGATAGCAAAGCCAGTGTCCCACTCTTGGCTACCAAAACTCTATACATGAAAGGCGAACAACTATTAGTGCATCCACTCATTAGCTTCTCTCATAGAACATGCAATTTTTACTTAGATCTTTTTGGAATCTGTATGCACTTTTCACTTAAATAAGGATGAAATGAGTGTGTGGGGATTTGAAACTTCCAGCATTGCAATAATACCATGTTAAATTCTAAATTTACAAGCAGCTTTAGAGCTTGTGTTGTTTTAGATTTATTGGTTGGCATAGCATGCGAAATTTACTTAAAGTTTGTTTTGAAGAGGTAATTCACCTGCATCTTCATTCCATCCTCGGCAACCCACAAGTAATCGGGAATTCTAGCCAAATGCTTCTTGAAGTAATCACCATTAGGATCTTCAACCCAACAAGCAAGCATACAAAGTACCTTCTCAACACACCCAATGGTGATATATCGACTATTCTCATCCTCATAGTGGATGTGCTTCATTGTCACCTCAAGAGCCTTTGCTCTCAACTTATTAAATGGCCAACGATTGAGAAAAGGCTCTGTACATATGTATAGACTATCCCATAGTAAATCTTGTATAAGAGGGTGGGGATAGTATAAATCCTCCTGCATTTGTTATATAACTTTTGTTTAGATAAAATTCATATAAAGGGGAAAAAAATAGATTGAATCAATATGATAATGTATGCTTCTAAATTGCTTTAAATATGTATGAATATTATTATTGAGTTATAAGAAGTATATTATATATTATAGTTTCATATGAATATTAACGATGTTTGTACATTTCTATAGAAGAGAATGGGATTTGGAAGGAGTTAGCTTCCTTGAATTTGGAATACAGTATTATGTACCAAAACTTGTGTCATATTGCATTAATATAAATATTGCAGTTCCCTCCATAAATAGAGCAAAAGTTGGAAAATCCTAGATCATTTAGTTCTAGCAAATCATCACTAGGTAGTGTAGCATAGAGGAAAAAGAGGACCGAAATGAAAAAGAAGGGACATATGTGATTCCAATTTTCTTTGTGTTGAATTCCTAATTGAGGGGGTTGTTAGAATTAGGTAAGCTAAGACTAAAAGTTCAGGTGAAGAAAGTTGAAGCAAACAATAATGAGTTTAATCGTTTGAGCTCGACTCAAGAATTCAAAGCTAAAATTCAATTTGAAGTTCTATTTAACAAATTCATGTACGACTCGATGAAACGGATTTAGGCTCGAGTATTCAAAAGCTTGCGTTACTTTTCATTAAATTTATATTGAAGTTTGAATTTAATAAAACTCGATATATACTTAAATTTGATTTAAGATTTAGCCATATCTTTAAATTTGAGCTTGGCTCCACAGTCTATTTGAGTAGCATAAACTAAACTCAACTATAAGTGAATCCATCTTGAGCAAATGTTGGGTAGAATACAAATAACTCATCATGTGGCTTGATTTGCTTACATCCAACTATGAGTACGAACTACTTCATCCATAAATACATTTCTTTGCATAAGACGTTACTTTTGGACAAAACTAAAAGGAAAGAGTTTTTTAAAATAACAAGAATTATATGTATATATATATAATATATTAAAGCGAATAAGGTTTTTTAATTGCTTTTAGTGTTTTCTTTGCTTATATTTTTATTAGTTTAATAAATTAATAAAAAAAAAAAGAAGTAAAGGAAGGTGATACGTATTAGTGAGATAAGTGGAAGTAACTATATATATATACATATATATATATTTTAAAATATACCACTTGATATAATTCAATTCAGTTATTGTGTTATATTAATAATTTTATTGTACCACTATATTTAATTTTTATACACGTAATATGGATACGTATTTATAAATATATATATAAACATATGATTTATACATTGATGGATGCATAAAGCAGTCTATAATTTATGAAGGAAAAGGAGCGTAACCATATGAAATAATTTGTGGGGATCGCATGTCGATGTCGTAATGGGAAATGGAAGAGAGTACCTTGGCACAAAGATGACGAACTTTTCTCCAGTTGATGGTATGATAAGGTTGAGCATGCAGTTCTTGCCTTAACTGTTGAACCAACGGGGTGATGGGGCCCACAAACTTTTTTCCATATAAATAAGACATGGGCATGTATACCATTCGACAATAGCACCACATTTTAGCTGCATCCGTATCCGTATCCGTATCCATATCCATATCCATGTCGTCAATATATAAAATAAAATAGTTAATTTCAATGCGCTATGTATTAATATGATCAATCAATAAATATTAGTGATAATTAAAATAATTATATTTTGGAGAAACCACAATTTATTTTTATACATATTATAATTTTACTAATATTTACTTATTGATAATTTATTCACATGGTATCTTAGTTCCATTTAGTAATGTAAATAAGTTAAGTTACTTATGAGCTACCCGAATTCGACTTGGCATTTACTCGAGTCTGATTCAAGAAAAGTCAAGTTGAATTGAGGTTTGAGTTTTATAATACTTGACTTGATTAATTTGTAAGCTTAATCGTGCTTGAATTAAATATAAATATAAGTTGAGTTTAAGTCAAGTTTGAACATTAATATAATTATAAATAGAAAAAGAATTTTTTTTTTTTAAAATCGAGCTTGATCGAGTCGAGCCTGAGCTTATTAGATATTATTTTGAGTCAAACTTAAACTCAAAATTCTAAACCGAGCACGAATTTAGCTTGAGTAAGTTTGTGTTTAGACTTAGTTTTTTATATCTTGAGTTGGTAGATTTATAATCCTAATTTCATTAAAACTTTTATCGTACAAAACGTGTGTGAAAATTTCTTTCAAACATTGACCTAACTAAATCAACGGAGCAAAGAATTGTGAAATATGCAACCACTAGTTCTACACAAATGTCCAAATTTCCGTGGAATTCGATTGACAAGTAAATACGTTTTCCATAGATGAGGTTTTCTTGATAATTATTTATAATTTTGGACTCACAGGATATATACAAATATTTTATTAAAAATAAATGAATAAATAATCGAGATCGATGGCGTATGCTATGCAACAGTATCAAAATCTAAAAAAAAAAAAAAATCCTGCAGGCTGTTGCTGTGCCGTGGATGCTTTTATTTTTTTTTCTTTTAATATATATATATATATATATATTTAAATTTAAGAAAAAGGAAAAAAAAAAAAGGAAAGAAATAGGGGGAATCAAGAAGTGAACCTGGATGCATAGGCAGAAAGGAAGGGAGAATCCAAAACTCAGGGGGCATGGGGTTGCTTCCAGACCAATCAAACAGACCAAGTATCTGATGATGATATATTGCAACAAAACACAAAACACATTTTTATCTTGTAAAAGAGCCACATATACATATACATATACACATACTCTTAATACTAACAAAAATCAACGATACAATTAAAAAAAAAAAAAGAGAAATTGAAAAAGTTTAATATAAGTTACTGATAGCCAAGTCTTTCCCCAAGAAGGGATGTAAGTGACACCACCATGGTCAAGAATCCACTTGCGAGCTCTGGGACACGCATCGTCTTCTCCACCGTCCGGTCCTTCTCCAAGGATACGCATGCATATGTAGCTTAGTGCTGTACAAAACATGGTGCTGTGTCCTTCAATATGCAATCCCCACCCACCATCTTCATTCTGCTAAACATATAAATATAATTAACAGCATTCCTTAGCTTTTTAAATGTATAATAAACATTGATTTCCAGGTTCACCTGATGGTAATAAATGTATCGAAGGATTTCCCGCCGATGCTCTGCTGGAAAAACAGTATTAAGGTGGCCTGTAATGTAGAGGCACATGACCTGGTGATGGGGGAAGCAAATTTCATTTGTAAGTTCGTCATCATTAGTTAATAATATGAACGCAAACTTTGCTCGATTCGATTTGTTGAATTTAATCAAAACTTTTTTTAAAAAAAAAGAGATGCTTCTTAAGTCAGTATAGCTGAGTGAATTATAAATGTACGAAAGAGAAGAATATGTGGAGCTGAGCTAACGGAACGGACCAAGGGAGGGAGGAAGAAGAGGGGACCGGCATTTTCAGCAGGCCAATGGCCATCGCTAGCTTGTAAAGCTGAGAAAAAATGGACAGCCCTCCTCAAGGCAGCGGTTGCGGTGTCGAAAGTGATGTCATCTCCATCCTCCACCTTGACCTGAGGGATGGTCTGCTGGAAATGGTTGTCCCTGAGGAACTGCATCCGCCAGAGGAGGTCTCCGCTGGGCTTGACCCGATGGCGGTGGGTGTAGAAGTGGAGGCGGGCATCCTCCACCTGGTGACGCTCCTCGGGAGTTCCAGCCTCTGGATCGAACTCCCATACCTGTCTTCCCACGAAATCGTTGGTGCTGTACAAGTAAGGGTTCTTCTTATCACCTTCGGCGATCTTAAGCCTCCACATCTTTCTATCTTCTTATTCTGCAAATGCAAATGACGATTACGAATCTAGGGTTTTCTTTATATATATATATAGGAAAAGGTGCTTTCAATCTGTACAGGCTCAGCACCCACAGATAAAAACATGTACATAGAGTGGGAGGCACTACTACCAATTGGTGTCATTTATTCAAAATGGGAATTATTGGTAGTAGAAGAAGCAAGAATTATACATAAATACATACATACATACATAGATATAGATATAGATATAGATATAATAGAGAGGAGAGGAGAGTAACCTGGTTTTTAATATATATGAATATGTTGATTTATGATTGATGGATGTGGGTTTGTTTGTTAAGGTAAAATAAAGGTGATGAGCAGCAGATAAAAAGAGGAGATGAGATGAGAAAGGGCGTGAGACTGACACTCTCTCTTTCAAAATCTGAATGAAAAAAATATATGGGACGGAGTGGGAGGGGACTGAGGAGAGGATTTGCGTCTGGAATATATATATATATATATATATACTCTGAGTCTCAGCCTAACTAATATTTATATCATGTAGACTGAGTGAGAGAGAGAGAGAGAGTATAGAGAATGCTAATGAGAAAGAGCACGATCACAGAAATGTAGTGTGAACATGACATATTATTATATTTACTACTATGTTGTCTAATACGCGTTGTGGTAAAAGATAATATTATAAAAAAAATAAACATGAAAATAAACCTAAGCTCTCATTATTACCAGTGCAGCTACTTTCTAAAATAGCATCTGATCTGATCCTCATGCAAGGAAGGAAAATAGGTTGAGGTGAGATGAGACGTGACGTACATATAGGACTTTTTTTTTTTTTTTTTTTTTTTTAAGTTAGGCAAATTACCATATGTACTATGTTCAAAATAATCAATAATCAAATGCCCCACTATAGATATATTCGGCCTGTCCCCTATCTAGCACGACAGTTAATATATATATATATAAAGGGTAAATTAAAATCATATCTCCTATAAGTTATAAAAGTTATGAAACATAGCTAAAGAATTTATGTAATATGCAGATGATAAAAGTTTGAATAATGATGATTATTAAAAAATCGAAAATTAATATATGTAGTACAAAAACAAATCACTTGTTATAGATAGTTTATTGACTATACAAAGGGGGGAAGGCACTCACTCTCTCTCTCTCTCTCTCATTAACATATTTTTGTGTAAAGAATTATATAAAATGAATTACTAAATAATATTTGCTACAATAAAATATAAAAGGTAACGGGTTTCAAAATTATATTAAAAATGACAAAAATATTATGGAAATATATCATTGATACAATGAAAAATGATATATAAAAAAGGGAAGAATTTGTGAAACTATATATATATATATATATATGTGAGATAAACCCCTCCCTTCAAATTACTGCATTTATGCCCTTACAAAAATATTGATATTAAAGTAATTTTCCTCTAATACAATATCAAATTAGTTATTTACATAAATATACAATATCTAATTAGTTTTTTTATTGAATTCATCATTTGATTTGAGGCTGTTGATTTAATCATTATTTTGTTGATCAATCTCAATCAAATCAAATAATAAATTGGTTTCACAAAATAATTACGATCATGTATTTATGTAAAAGATTGATTTGTTATTGTATTAAAGTTATTTTTTTATGCCAACATATAGAAAGAGAGATGAAAGGAATTTTCATGTAGCGTTGATAGTTTCCAAGCACATCACTATAATTTGTCCTCGACAATAAAGAGAATATAATATGAATTTCACATAATAATCTATGGATCTTTTGTTACGGTTAGTAGCAAAACTCTTATAGTTTATATATATAATTATAGTTTGTCCTTGACAAAAAAGGGAATATAACATGAATTTCACGTAATAATCTATGTGATCTTATGTTATAGTAGCAAGACTCTTATAGTTTATAACTTGTTCTCGACGAAAAAGGGAATATAAATCTATGGATCTTTTGTTAAAATTAGCGGCAATAATTTTGGAAGAAGGGGATGAAACAAGAACAAAAGGGATTCACCAAAACAGATCCTTTCCCTTGCCTTTTTTGGAAAAAGAAGGACGATTTCGAGATAAATTATACTTTTAGTCCTCAAATATTGCAATTTTTTATAATTGAGTCCTTATTTTTTTTTTTTTTAATTTCAGTGAACAAAATTTATAAAAGTTTGCAAAATGGTCTTTTCTTAGTGAATTGTTAATTTTTCTATTAACAAATGATTTTTTTTTTGTTACTTTTAAAATATTTAAAAACTGAAATAGAAATAAAAGTTCGAGAATTCAATTAGAAAAAGTAAGAGGACTAAAAGTAAAAGACGCAATTTACCTCCTTTTCTTTCCTTTTTTTCCTTGACAAAAAAAGGAATATAACATGAATTTCACATAATAATCTATGTGATCTTTTATTACAATAGAAGACTCTCATAGTTTATAACTTGTCCCTGATAAAAAAAAAAAAAGGAATATAAATCTGTGGATCTTTTCTTACAATTAACGTCAATAATTTTGGAAGAAGGGACGAAACAGGAACAAGAGGAATTTACCTAATAAAATCCTTCCCCTTGCCTTTTTTCGAAAGAAAAGGATGATTTCTAGGCAAATTACTCTTCTAGTCCTCAAACATTACTGTTTTTTCTAATTGAGTTCTTGATTTTTTTTTATTTCAATCTATAAATCTTCTAAAACTTTGCAAAAGTGAACTGTTAATTTTTCTATTAATAAATGATTTTTTTGTAAACTTTTAAAAAATTTGAGAATTGAAATAGAAATAAAAGTTCGAGAACTAAATTAGGAAAAGTAGCAAAGTTTAAGGATTAAAAGTAAAAAGTGCAATTTTCCTCCTTTTCTTTTCCTTTTAGGATCTATATTTTTATTTTTTTTTCATTTACGACCTATTATAATATATATGTATATATATTTGTTCATTTATGATATGGTTTTTGATGGCACTTGTAACATAGAAAAAGAAAGATCCTAATTTTGCTCCTTTTTAAGAACTTAGGTTTCGAAATAAAGGAAAAAAGAAAAACATAAAATCCTAAAATGAAAAGTTAGGAGAAAATTTTGGTCTCTTAATGTACTTTTTCCATTTTGGTTAACAAATACTTTAAACATTTCTTAACATATACAAATTGCATTAAATTTTATAATTTTTCAAATTATATATAATAATAGTCTTTTTCTTGTTTTTCTAACTAACTACATTATATATTACAGTAATTTAAGAGAGGAAGGATTCCAACTTGGTCCATCCATTTGAGGGCTTAGTGTTAATTAAGCAATTGTATAACTTATTTGATATTTATTCTAATTATTAAATTAAATAAACAATAGTAAACACAATTAACTATCATATATAATTTAATGATACTATGTGAAATTAATTTGTACATTATTATACATTTGTAAATTGAAAAATATAAATAATGATTATATTTATAATAAGATAAATAATTTTTTACTAATACTCTATTTATAATATAATTAACTATTTTGATTCATTAAGTTATAACCCATGATTTTTGCTAAAAAAATTAACAAAGGATGAAAAGGAAAAAAATGGAAAATTATACTTTTAGTACATAAACTTTGCCACTTTTTTAATTGAGTTCTTGAATTTTTTTTTTATTTAAGTCCTTAAACTTTTTAAAAGTTTGCAAAATAGTCATTCATTAATGAAAAAACTACCAACTCACTAATGGATGACTCTTTTACAATATCTTGAAAAATTTGAGAATTGAAATAGAAAAAATAAAAGTTTGAAGACTTAATTAAAAAAAGCGGTAAAGTTCGAGGACTAAATGTTAGCAATTGTAGCCTACTAACCTATTGTTAATTGTGTTGTGGATGTTGGTGTGATGTTTGGTGATGATAGAATTAATAAAAAGATTGAAATTCTTGCTTATTTCGAGATAGTTAATTTTCTTATCAATTTTCAAAGAATAAGGAATCTAAGAATTTGTGTGAAAAGTTCAATTTTTTCTTTTTTCATTGATATATCACTATTTATAGAAATATATGATCTAGGATTTACTTGTTATTACTACTAACTAATTTTCCCTCAAAAAACAATCACTAAAATTATATTTTAACCACTAAAAACCACAATTTACAATCTACTAAATTGCTAAATTTTAAATTGTACAATTAATATTAATTTTTTTTTTTTTTTACATTTGTACCCTAGTATATTCTTAAAATGTAACAATTTCTCCTTTACTTAAAACCAATCTTGTCCCCAAGGTTGAAGTAGAAAGAAACCAATCTTGAAAATCTTTAATTACAGCATCCGGAGGTCTTGTATACCATGCTCCTAAATCTTGTTCAATTCAAATGACATGAAAAATCTTTTTTACATGAACTTCACCAAAAACGGTAACAAAGATACATATCTTTCTTTCATTTAAAGCATGGATAAGGAAGTACGATCCTCTAGTCTTGTAGCTATTTTGATTAGTACTTATGAAAATATCGTAAGAAATATCCTTCATTTGTATGCATATCGTAGCTTTTATTGAATTTAATGTGTAGCCATCCTCTACTATGAAAGGAGCATCTTCCCATCTTTCATTGCGTATATGAAGAATTAGAGAGGCAAAGGCTAGAATTTTCAAGTTGTTTGGATAACTCCATCTTAGAAAATTTAATAAGGAATCTGTCTTAAATACGCATACTCCCATGGATGTAATAGGGAGATTTAACTTTTTGTAGGGACAATCCAAGCACGTTGGTATCCATTTGCCTCACTTTCATATCATAACCTATTAGCTTCTTTGCAAATTAGATAATTTGGTCTATGTTATCTATCTCGATCAATCCATAATTCGATATACATCTTTCACTAATTGGGGCACATGAAATTGAAATTTCAGCGTTCTATATGACTATTCGTAAGGTTCATACAGTCCACATTATTCTCTTGAGTATAGGAATCTAAGTCTTGATCATGTTTACATTTGATCTCTACTAGCCGCTCTTTCATTGTGTCCTCTTATTCTCCAATCATTTTATCTCTTTCCACTTCTTTCTCTTCAACCATCGAGGCATCTAATTTGGATACAAATGAATTTTTCAAATCGGAATTGCTCTTACACTTGAAGCTACTAATTGGTAATATTCTAATTGTTTTAGCTTTCATGGATTCTTGTATTCTTTGCATACATTTTACATTTTCAACTATTGAATATACCAATGCTTCTAATTTCTCCATTGTTATTGGTTCCATGGCTTGAGTTTGTTTAGCTATAGTTAAAGAGAAAATGAGAGCATTAATGTTAGCAATCGTAGCCCACTAACCTGTTGTAAATTGTGCTGTGGATGTTGGTGTGCAGTGTAGTAATAATGAAATCAATGAAAAGATTGAAATTTCGGTTTATTTCGAATTAGTCAATCTCCTTACTAATTTTTAAGAATTTGGTTGAAAACTTTTCTTTTTGTTTTTTTATTTGATATGTTATTATTTATAGAAATACATGATCTAGGATTTATTTCTTATTACTAATAACAAATTTTTCCTTTAAAAACAAGTACTAAAATTATATTTTAACTACTAAAAATCACTATTTACAATCTACTAAATTGCTAACTTCTCAAATTGTATAAGTATTATTGATTTTTTTTTTTTTTAAATTTATGCCTTGCTATACTCTTAAAATGTATCGGTAAAAGTGTATTTTTTCGAGAGAAATACAACGGAAGGGATTAATGTTTAGGAATAGGTTCAAATAAAGAATCAATATTTTATAAAATGATTCAAATAAGGGATTCATAATAGTCAATTCATAAAATTATTTAAACCATTTTATGATTGTAAAATGTTAATTCCTTAGTTGAAAATTTTAAAATATTGATTATTTATTTGAACATATTTTTGCCAAGAAAAGGGTTTTTCTTTTTTTTTTTGTTATAGGTTTTCAAGTAGTGGTTTTTACCTAATTAATTATTGACTTAGAGACTAGAGTGAGAGAGATTAATGATTGACAAAAGCGATTAAACTCAACTGGGTATTGTAGTTGACATTATTTAAAATTTGTTTTTGGGGGAATTTACTCCGGGAATTCCAACTACGGACTACGGACAAGAGAAGAAGTTGGGGCAAGAAAGAAAACGTGCTTTTGTTGACCCTCCGAATCCGAAAAGTGGGCCGCATATGTGAAGTTGTGGAATATGGAATGCAACTGATGACAGAAAGGTCAAAATCAATTTTTTAAGTCCAACAAGTGCTCCTCTTATTGTATTTACATATGTGAATCCACGAAATCAGAGTGTGAGTAATGGCAGAAGTGCCTTTGAGTGCTGGCCAATAGAGAGAGTAAGTTGTCTTAGGATTGGATGGCAGAGGTGTTTTGACTTAGAGGGTCGGGCCCCCTCATGGCTTTGACATGACATGAGGCTTGCTCGTATTGGATACAAGAGGTTGTAACATTTATGTTTTAGGATTGGTTTGAGTTATATGGATTTAGGTTTACAAACACAATTGCTTTTTAGATGTGAACTCGTTAGTATATGGACATGAAATACAAACTATGTATAGTGTGAGTAATGGGAGTCGTCATACTTCAATAATATTTTCAGTACTGTTTTGGAAATTCGTCCTCCTTCAGAAAAGATGACGATGTCTAATCAAGTGCCTTGGACCAGACGTTCTAAGTTGCAGGCTATCACCAGTCAAGAGATAAGAGCCCTACATGCAAATGCTATATTTTCCTCCTTTGGGCAAGGAGAATCTCATACGCATGTGTTTTGTCTTATTTTCCGCCATCTAATATTAATTTAAATATCAAAATAGTCAAGTTTAGAAGAAACTCTACTATCCATTCTAATTGTGTGTTATTGTTGCAGGTGAGTTGAGGCACAACACTAATCTCGAAGAAAAACGCTCCTCAATACATTTGGAATTTGGATGAACATCTGTTATTTAACTTGCGCGATAGTTTGAGTAATTATATGAGTACCGGATAAACTAAAAGTTCTTCGATGGATGTTTTGGTTGATTTCTTTCCTTTGTAACTTATATGATAATAAAATTTTTTTTTTTTTTTTTGACCAACTATGGAGAAGGGGGATTCAAATTCTGATTTATTCTAATAAGAGATCAACGATGATGCTACAAAACTCTAGTTATAGATAGTGGATTAAAATATAAAATCTTTTCCTGTTTTTTTAGTTTGTCATTATGGAGGATATCTTGGAAATTTTACTTCTCTGTCTAATTGTAACTTTTTTATTAAAAAAATAATAATAAAGAAAACAGAAAATTTCTATTCGGCTTTATGGTGATCCTAACCTAACACTCTTTATGGATATAATATATCCTTCTTTGGCAAGCGTTGAAATCATTGACACACTGTACCGTAGTTAGTGTGTGTGTGTGTGTCAATGTTAATCTGCCGAAAAAGATAAAAAGAGAGTGGGCATGTCAACTTTGACCCAACCGCCCCACCACAATACAAACCTCTGACGATTAGTGCTATGCTAGGACTTTATATGAATTTAGATTTGTTTATTTTCAATTCTCATTAACACATCACCATCGCAAATTGGCAGCTGAATTTTGTTGACCACTTGGTTTGCTTTTTACATCTTTTGAAATCTATCTATTACAACTACATTTACATACATAACGTGCAGTGCGACAAACTCTCTCTCTCTCTCTCTGGCCTCTAGGTCGTCGGTCATCTCATCAGGTGACAACACTGACAATAGCCAGCTGTGTTGTGTTAATTCATTCAATTCCCCATTGCATCTATCAACAAAATCATCCTCCCCGTTGTGTTTCCACAAAATAACCTATTTTCACTCACCATTGCATTTGCATCTATGAACTCAAATTTATAAAATTACTACGTAATTCGGGCTTCAATTTATAAGGTACCATCCAAAATTAATTACAAGATCCTAAAAAAGTAATCATATTAAATAAAATTGCAATTTAAAAAAGCCCAACTGATTTAAAGTTAAAGAAAAGACCGATTATAGATATATATTAATACCATTAATTATATAACAACCACCACAAAACATCAAAACTAGTACAATTACCCTAAACTAGCTAAAAGCCTGTGCATGACACAAGTTTTGTTTTTAAAGTATATATCGTATCGAAAAAAATAATATATATGCATAAAAGATTATAATTTCTAATGATGTATTCATTGATTTCAAATGCATATTATATGGTGGTTTCTTATGTGTTTTTTTTTTTTTATAAGCCTTTCATCAAAAGATGTTATGTACAACTCTTTATATTATAGATATGCAAAGTTATGTGTCAAGGGTTGCTTACTTTCATATTAAATCATGTAAAAATTGCAATCCCTTCTATTTAAGCACCATGTTTTTACATGAATGATATATCTCTTTAATAACTATTACGGAAAAAAAAAAAAAAAAAATCTTATTTCACGAAAAGGTTTTAAGTGACTAAATAAAAAATTATAGACTGTCACGAGGTAATGCTAATTAAAAGTTACGGATGATAAAAATTTTCAAAAGTGGATAAACTTTTATGTTTCATATGGCATGGACGAGTATGTGCATGGCAAATGAGTAAAAGGAATATGTAAACATATAATCTCATCTTTTGTTCAGACAAATATCTAATTTATTTCTTGTGTTGCTTGGACAGGCCTTCACCCTCTCGATGAATTTTCTATTTGTTGAATTTTAGTTTAGAGTTTGCTAATAAGGAAAGTGTTATACATAAGCTATAAATAAAAAAAATTTAATATAAAAGTATCATGGGAAGATACAAACAGACAGATGCTATTAATAATGAAAAGCAATGTTTACTCAAAAAAATAAATAAATAAATAAAAGAAACGTAATGAGAATGGCAGTAGAGAAGATAAGTCCAGATGACGTATTGTACATGGATAAATGTATCAAATTATGAAGTTTATATCAAGTGTTCCTTTATTATAATTTTCATTAACACTTCCGTAATGAATAAATGTATTTGCAATTGCTGTTTATATATATATATATATATATAAACTACAGAAGATACGTACAAAAGATCTTAGAATAGTTAAAATAGTGAATTATGAGTTGATAACTTTCCACTTAATTTTATTTAAATCAATGTAGACCACATAATTATCGACCGGTTAATTAAAAACGGTAACACTGTGTACAAAATAAGAAAAAAAACAAAAGATACATGGATCGTTTGATGTAAAGTAAGGATATTACGGATGCTAACGTTTTGCTTCTTACAATAGTACATATGATGAGACGAGAGAGTGAAAATTGAAAAAACTCATTCATACTGCCATGTCACATTAGGTAAAAGACATAAAGCAACAAAATTTCACAGTTAAGCATTCATACATAAACCATATATATATATCAGTGGATAAAACAGTAATAAAGTTCGGATAATAAAAATATGAAGTTCTTAAAATCTTCTCCAGCTTCATACTCTGGTGATAAATATCCTTCATTCTCCAACTATAGACAAAGTAAAATATGAAAATAATAACAACAATAATAAAATGTTTGAAGCAAAATATAGTGAGATTGTTAAGATAGTGAAGGAAAAGGTGAATACATTGAGAAATGGAGGAAAGGAGAGAAGAGTGTCAAGATTGGGGAGAAAAACTACGGCATATTTGGGCAAAGCTGATTAAGCTTTCTTTTAAAAGAATTAGCCAAAGGAAAGAAAAAAAAAAAAAGGAATATGGGCAAAGACTTCAACCGAATATTATGAGTAAATACAAATAATCACTGAGTTGGATAAATATAGAGGAAGATAAATTAGAAGGGAAGGGAAAAAAGGTGAAAAAAAAAACGAGAGAAAGAAGGGGAGTTAGAAACAAAATTGGGCGATTACACATAATTATGAAGTGAGTCCACAATTACATCTGTTGTGAAATAACAAAAAGGTACTATATCACAAAATTATATATTATAATAGAAGCTGGCTATGGAACCTTATTTGGAAGCGGAAAACTTGTACCACACTCGTATAAAATGGTTTTAGGATTGCCATAATTATTTTGTCTAAGAAAATTAAACATATTAATGTATAATATATAATACATATGTAAATCTTAAATTGCCTAGCTCAGATTAAGGATATATTCATTAAACCAACAAAAAAAAAAAAAAAAGATCTAATCCTTACTCTAGCACATGGGACTTTATATATATATAATGAAATGACTAATATAGTTAATATATTATTTATTAAGTATAATCTAGAATAAAGTTACTAAAAGCCTTTTAGCCTGATAGCACTAACGTTGTTCTCTAATGGGATGGACATCGCTCTTGCTCCATCAAAACTTGAAAACATAAAAAAAATTTATGACAAAGTTCACATTCAATGTCCATGTGTTTCCCATTTGACACCTTTCCCTATGTTTTCATTTTTAACGGTTCTCGTAGGGTATATGTCAATTCTTTGTTATTTCATAATAATTAATTTAATAAAATACTACCATCCCATGTCACGCTCCAAAAAGGTAAATCCGTAATAGTTTCGCCTTGTGAATTATCTTAAGATAGAAACTATCCTTATAATTGCTATCTTATACCTAATTTACACTACGCATACTCGACTCTACCCTTTTAAAGTGTCCAATTCAATACATGTTTAATATAAACTTATAGAGTAATCATTTTGAAATAATTTGTTAAAAATAAATTTTGTAATTTGAGAATAGTGGTACCTATGGGATTTACAAAATATACCTATGGGATTTACAAAATAGTGGTAATAAATCCCATAGGTACCTATCATTTCACATACAGACCAAAATATTGAAAATTATCAAGCCCTTTGAAGAATCTTATATAGCTTTCTTTAAAAGATAAAAAGTTAATATTAAGAGTAATAACTAGTCATTTCTTATTCCATCTCACTCCCTGCCCCATTCTACTAGTGTTTTGATGTTGGGTAGATACTTGTAATCCATTTGAAACTAATAAAACAAACTATAAGGGAATGAGCGACAACTTATTCAATAAGAAGGGTGAAAATAGAAGTATACACTTAGTACATCACAAGCAGGGTTTTCAACCAAGTTAGTTAAATGCAATGCATATATAAGCAAATGCCATCATACGATGTTATCTAGTTTGTTGTGAGATCAGAGAAATTTTACTCACTTTAATATGAATTAAGGAAATTGACGTTGCGTACTTGCTAATCGAGACCAAATCGGGGCTTGTGCAATGAAGAATATCTTCTTTCCGTAACTACCTTCTAACCATAGCCTCTAACTTTATCGCAACCTCTTCTCCTATCACTTAATTAGACTAAGGGTAGGGAAAGGACCATTTCAACCATCATCATCGAAAGGAATTTGTGTTTGGCCCAAGATTCCTAGCCGTTACTGCTAGTGGGTTGCAATGCATATCAAGTTAGATATTAAGGTAAGTTTAAGTTAGTTTATTATTATTATTTTTTTGTGATCAACCAAGCTTAAATAATTTAAGCATAATAATCACAAAACAACCGTCTTATGGAGCTCAGCTCCCATCATAGCAGATCGAAACCTAACCACAAACGCTATATATGCACAAATAGCTAACTACAATCATAAGCCAATACATATCAAAGTCCCCGGATATTTTAAAATAATATCTCAAAATGCTGTGAACTATTGATTTCACTTACCTGTCATGACACTTACTGTAAAAAACTCGCATCATCAATAGTTTGATAATTGGGAGACCCTATATATACAAGACCTAAATTCAGTTTTTGTAATAATTATGAAAATATTAAAGTTTTATCTAAAGCGGCTTTATATATAAAGTATATTATCATTTTCCTTATATAATAATATATAGTTTCATTATATCAGTCAAGTTAAGTTATTAAGTATTAATAATTTACGCAATTATACTATCACGTATAATATATCATTCTGATCATATTAAAACGTATTTTTAGTCGTTTAAATCACATTTCGATTACAGTAGAGTCATAGTAGTACGTAAATCAGTAATATTGTAGAGATATAGGTTATATTATCTACATTTATTTGATTTTAGTAAAAATAGTGTCGTTATGCTCGTATAGACTTAATGACACGTGTTATGAGTCCTAATTTTTAAAGATGACTTTTAACGAGTAATTCAAGTTTTTAATACAATTATACATATCTAATCAAACATTATCATACTATACGTAATTTATGTTATTAAACCATATTTTACCTAATTTGTTAATGTAATCCATAATATAGGTATTATCTAACTTTAATATCTTTATAGCGTATCTCGATTATTAAAATATCATTAAATATATTAAAATATATAATTTTTATCCAATCTGACCAATATACAAATAGATTGTTTTTATTCAATTATTTATCTTATTTTAACCTATTATTACTAGAATTGGGTATCGGTTCGTTATTTAAGCTATTTTACTACGTAAATTTGTAATAAATAGATTGAGTTATCAAATAATTCCTTGAAAATTTCTATAAACTCGTAAAAATATATAGAATTCAGTCATCACTTAGTTTCGTATTATTGATTCATCACTTATATATTCGAAATTACGATTTTACTCCTAAATTACACTTAATTATACAAATATGATTCTTTTTGTATAAAATTATTTTCAACCTATCTTAACATCATGATACTTCATTAGAAATCAATATAGGTTAATTTCACCATTTAATTTCATAAATCCTATTTATTTAACATTTTCAGTCTAATTTTGAGCTATTTTTAGGCCAAAAAATACAATAAATGTTAAAAGTATTCAAATAAAAAATTGGGCTACATAGAAATTATCTATATATCATAAGTATCTTACACAAAAATTTTGAGCTACAAACTACATCATTTAGTGTATTTATTTTGAATTTCAAATTTTAGATGAATAGTATATTTGTTAACCAAATACATTAAATATTCCTAATTTTATAAAAATAAATTTACGAAATAAAAGTACATATAAAATAACTTAAGAATTAATTTTTTCACATTTTTCCTAATTAATTTAATAATTTTTCAAAAATAGAGAAAAATAGGGTAGAAACTTTGAACCTAAGTTTATCGAAGCTCTAGCCACCATTTGCTAAAGAGACGTTGTCGGTCGGCCTAGTCGGTGGTGGCTCTGCTAGGTGGCAGCAGGGCTCTATATCAAGTTATCAGATGGTCGGGGAATTGTCCTAGTTCGATTCTTGCTCTGTTTTTGTTCTAATATTTTTTTATTTTTCCTTTTTGTAATTTAGGCTCCTAAACATGTATTTGTTGTAGGGGAGTCTTATTTATAGTAATTAGGGTCGGTTACAATTTTTCTTTAATTATTAAGTAATTTATTTTAATATTTTTCTCCAAAAACGCATAGTTGAAGGTGTTATTTTTTTATAAATTTACTTTTGATGCAGCCGTTTATTCTTTTTAAACTACTCCACATTTAATCTAATCATATTTCAAGTCATTTTCTTTTTTTTTTTTAATAATTTTTAGATAATATTTTAAGGTATTTTATATTAGTATTTAATGATTTTTGTTAATATATGGGTATATATTCGTACACGTAATGAGAAATTATATACGTATAATAATGTTTCTAGCATATCTTTTATTTTTAAGATAATTTTCCAATTTAATTTTGCAATTTTATCGCTCATTATGCATAATTATATTATTTTAGGTTAATTTACGAGTATATTTATTATATATACCAAGTATACTCATAAAAATACGTGTATACTCATATAGTATATTATGCTATATTATTTTTTTATTACTTAATTAACTTATCTCTAAATCTCTATTACATTTCAAACTCGGTTTTAGGGGTTTTAATCATTTTTATATTATATTAAGTAATCATACTTATAGGGGTAAAATCGGAATTTTAGGTAATTATTTTCAAAATCCAACTTTACTAAATCACTTCAACTAACTTTTCTATTTTAATTGTAAAATTTAGGTTTAATCGTAAAATTTAGGTTTAATCAAATAATTTTTTCCAGAAGCCTTAAATTTAGATACAATTACCCTAGATACAATTACCCTAAATTCAATTTTAGGGTCTCATATATAGTAAATTTTCACTATTTTAATTGTATTCTTAATATTCTTATTATATTATGAATTTTCAATTCTACGAGAAATTTTTTATTAGGATTATCATATTTCTCGTAAATTTCTAGCCTAATTGGTTTACTTTTCTAGATGCTCTAGATTGATTATTGACCTTAATCGTGGATAAGGTTTTGTTCTAGTATTCAAATATTCATGTCTTGATTGCTGATTTATGAGATATCACATCCGATATATTTAATTAGAGAATACAGTAAAAATACAAAAGAATAAAGAAAGAAAGAAAGGCTTGAAAAAAGAAATTGGGAAATGTTAAATTACATATATGTCTTGAATTAAATATACATCATTAAAATCAATATGATCATACAAAAACAAAATATGAAAAAGAAAAGTGATGAAAGAACATTGCTCGTCTTCTTCCTTGTTGAGACCTCTATCCCTTTCAATTGTTAGAAAGCAATTTTCCAACTGCTAATACAAAGAACATGACTGCTCAAGAGAACATCAACAGAGCCACCCATCTTTCAGGAATATTTGCATTAATTGATGCAATTTTGTTACTAAAGTAGTTGGATTCTTAAGGACATATCAAAGCCATGAGAAATTTCATTGAGCACATGTTGAAAAGAGAATAAAGAATAATGGAGAAGGTGATTTGATATACCGTAGGCACTGGTGGCACGATCCTTAATAGTGTAATAAAAATATAAGAATCATGGAAGATCTGGAATTTAGGGTTCTATATAGATAAAAAGATGAATTTAAATGATTTTTGTGTTTATATAGAACATAAAAACAAACGAATATGAACATAATTTATACTAGAGATTAATACTGAGTATAAAAAATGAACTAGTTTGTAATTAGAATTACAATTGATATCGTATAGAATCACTAGACTAACTACGAACTACTAAAAGGAATTTGATATAACTTATAAATCCTAATAGTAGGTTTCCTACAATCCTAAAGATTAATGAGAATGCGAATAATTAAAAAGGAAATAGATTTACTCAAAAATTCATGAAAGACTCAAAGTCTTACTCATGTTTCATTCGAAAAAGGATACGAAGAATATTAAATAATCTGTTACATAAGAGACCTATCTATATAGCTAGAAATATAACTTTAGAGTGTTAACAAAATAGGAAACTATTACAATAAAATAGCATCAAAATAAGCACCTAAAGAAGCTAATATTTAGTAAATAACACAAAATAAAGAATGGGACATACTAAGTCTATGAGCCCATATGGAATTGACTTAAATTTTTTTTGTGTAACATAGGTCGATTATGGTTGGTTAATCACCCTTAGGTTGACTACCAGATCGACTATGCTCCTGGTCCTCTTCTTGTCGTCCTTTAAGGTAGCTTTTCCTTGGTTGACCTTGCTTAGTTAACCATCTACACATCTAGTAACGTGAACTTCTATTCAAGATCGTCTAAAACTCTTATTTCTATTGTTGTTGGGTCATCGAAGATTTTCCTTCAAATCTTTTCCCTTTTTGATAAAAGAAAATCAATCATGTTAAATCTCCTTAAGGCTCATAGGAAAAAAGACATGAAAGCATGACCATCTTTCTTGAAGGTTTAAGTGTTTCTACACCAATCAAATATCACCCAATAATCATATGAGTAGTGTTCATAGGAGTAACGTCATAGACTACTTCATCCACATATTTCACAGTAATTAAAGGAACCATGACTTGTTTATATGTTGAACTACTTCTTGATTGTTGAACTAGTGAACACCATATGGTTAATGATGCTTCATAGCTTATAATTCCAAACTTTTTATGGAATTGATAGATATGATATTATTGCAGCTATTAGCGTCTACAACCAATTTACAAGTCTTGTATCAATCCATGTATATGAAACAAATTCTCTCATCACCCTAGATATTCCCTAACCCAGGTACCTAGAATTTTTGGTAATTAATGTAGATCCATTCACAACTTTTAGTTTCATCTTCCC
This sequence comes from Lumnitzera littorea, assembly GCA_024138015.1. NCBI lineage: Eukaryota > Viridiplantae > Streptophyta > Magnoliopsida > Myrtales > Combretaceae > Lumnitzera > Lumnitzera littorea. The sequence goes on along the minus strand of JAMXBB010000010.1, from coordinate 306,343 downwards.
AATAGCATCTACATCATCATATTTTCTAATTTCCTCAACTACCTTTTTAAAATTCTCAACCGCTATTTCCTTCTTTGCTTTATCACCCCTTTTGAAAATTAATATTTTGCATCAATTTTCTTAATTTTACAAACTCCTTTATAAATTCAACTTTATCTTCAATAGCATTCCTTAAACCCTCTACAATAGTGTTCTGCTCATTGATTTTGAACCTTTGCAAGGATACTATTGTTCTCTCACTTTGACTTTTGAAGTTTTCTCTCAATTACTCCTCCCATCATCTCCTTAATCCCTTGCAAGTTCTCCCTCCCATCATCTCCCCAATCCTCCGCAAGTTCTCTATTTGATTATGCCGATCATGGTTATGCAATTTCTTAGATCTACCACTCTAAGCAACAAAAAATCCCTACAATTATTAAATTCTTATAGCCTAATGATCAATACTTATACCATACCCAATCATACGTACATCACAACCGATAGTAAGACGAACAACCTACAGATATGGAATTGACAAGATCAAGAATAAGAATTAGATACTTACCAAAAAAGACGGTACCTTTATGCCTAGATCTATAAAATCATAAATCATACATCATCAAGCTCCTTATCACAACCTCCTCTCTAATACCAAAATATGATATGCTATAAAATGATCACAATCCCTAATAATGCAATGAATATAAGAGTTATGAGAGACTTGGAATTTAAGGTTGTATATAGATAAATGATGGATTCTTATGACTTTTGTGTTTGTGGAACAAAAAAATAAAGGCACATGAATGTAATCGATATTAGATATTATGCACTAGCATAAAAACGAATTGTTATGTAATTACAATTGCAATTGATGTGATGCATAATCTCTAAATTGATTATGAATTACGAAAAAGAATTTGATATAACTCACAATCCTAATAGTGGATTTTCCATAATCTTAAGATTGATAGGACTACAAATAATTAAAGAGTAAATATATTCATTCAACAATTTATAAAAGACTTAAAGTCATATTCCATGTTTCAATAGGAAAAGGATATTAGGAATACAAAATGATTTCTATATAAAAGGCCTATTTATGTAGGATAAACTATAAACGTAAGAGTCTTAACAAAATAGGAAACTATTAAAACAAAACAACATTAAAATAAGTACCTAAGGAGTAATTATACTAAATAAATAAAAGCAAATAGTGCCAAAATAAAGAAATGGACAAACTAAGTCCACGATCCCCCCATAGAACTAGCTTAAGTCATTTTAACTAGGGTTGATTGCTCCTAAGTCGGTCTCTAGGTCAAGCCTGCTCTTGGTCTCCTTTTGGCCATTCTTTAGGTTGGCTTCACCTTAGTCGACCTTACTTAAGTTGACCATCTACACTACCAATAGCATGAACTCTTGTTTGAGATCATTTAGAAACCAAATTCCTATCATGATTTCATAGATATCATGACTGGAACCCTTAAGAATAAATAAACTTTGACTAGTCATAAGCCAAACAATGTTATGAAAGCAACAACCTTGGTACTTATTTAGTTTAATTAAGGTAGCTTCTTTATCCAAAATTTTTAATTAATGCAATGTTTAGATTGCTTGAAAACCAATAGAAATGGAAGGAATTAATGTGTTTAGTAACTTAAATGAAGAGTAAAAATGGGTAGAAAAATAAAAAAACAAGTGTAAAAATTTCCACTCTTAGGTGAAATCCTTTCCTCTTTGAAATTAGAGAGAAATGGGTGGAAATGAATATAAATGAGATACGATTATAAAATTATCCTTAATTACAATGTTTATCACAATATAATAAGGATGATCTTGTTTAATACTTACTTAACCCATTTCCTTTCATCTCCTTTGTTAAAACAAATAAAACACCAGATATAGAGGCATTTCTTCCCATTTTCGTCATATGTTTCTAAACATCAAATGAATATTACACTTCATTCCATTTTTATTCCATTCTTACACTTCAAAATTTCATAGCATTAAAAGTACCTTTTTGTATTTGGAGAATAATAAGATATCATATTTGCTTGTAAATGTAATAATCTTAGGTATCGTTTGATTGCATAATTTTTGTGATACTGGATTAGATAAAAAATTTTATCACATATTTGATTTGTAAATTTGCTTAATGATTTGATAAAAATTAAACTGATAGATTGAATAAAATATCTAAATTTTGTTTTATCTACACTATAGTATAAAAATAAAAAATATTTTGTATTTTCAAAAATATTCTTCTATAAAACAAGATTTAGTTAATTTATATTATTTTTATTAACTATTACAAAGAATTATTTATTTTTTTTTTTTTTTTTTTTTTTTTTTTTGTTAAAACAAATAAAACANCTCTATCTTAGCTCGTACACATATTAAGGTAATATTTAGTTGTAAGGATTGGACTAGATGACATAAAGAGAACTAAATAAGTATAAAGAGAACTGAAGAATACAGATTTATTATACCATGTTTGGTATAATAAATCTGTATTCTTCAGTTCTCTTTATACTTATTTAGTTCTCTTTATGTCATCTAGTCCAATCCTTACAACTAAATATTACCTTAATATGTGTACGAGCTAAGATAGAGATGACTTATTAAAATTGTAGGGGAGATGATGCCATTGCCTGAGTTATACAATACAATATCGGTCAATAGTTGAGCTACCATACGATGTGGAAAATTTCCATGTTGGATGGTAACTTATAACTAGATTATAAAGAGTAATCTAAAGATTTGAACGAAACAGGTATTGCATCTTTGAAATGCACTAGGTTTGCCCCCAAATATTAGTCTTTATGAGAAATCACAAACTTTTTTCGACCTTCTAACCAAACAAACTAATAAAAGAGAAAGCCACAATAAGATTGGTCTTCGAGCAAAAGCCGAGTATCATCATTGTATAGGTTTAGATTTGGTATCAGGTGTTTGCATGTTGGGAACTGAATTGCACAAAATTGGCCCCCACCCTTTTGTGTTTTTTTTTTTTTGGCCAATGATTATGGTGCGGTTGTTTGAGAATCTTGCTTGATGTTGTGTCATAATTATAAATCCATATCTCCCCTCACTTCTTGAGCACGTGACATGTGCTTATGTTTCTAAGATCCTTTTGCAGGTTGCGATCTCCACATACCACGGATTCGATTGCCATCTCTATGTGAATGGGTTAGTACGAGGGTATGACATTCAATATGTAATTAATTAAGAGGCCTAAACAACGTCATAAGCATGTTTCATTTATATAATAATATGTACGCCCAACATTTTATTCCCTCAATTATATATGTTCTTTCAATGAGTGACAACGACATGCTTTAGAGCAATTTAATTCCCAATGTCTTATATATTCTAGGTTAATGTTATTTGGATAAATACATATCTCAAACTCAAGGCATGGCACTCGTGAAGCTTATTTTATTTTAAATTAAGAGCTGTATTTACTCAGTCAGGGCAATACATCTTGATGCATTCGTCATCTTTTTTTCTGAGTTAGTTTATTCCATAGACAATACTCTTTTAGGAATTGTATAAAATATGTTTCTTATCTATTGTATTGTATTTAAGGTATCCATCAGAACAGTTTCAGTACTTAAATATATCAACTCACTTCATATTGAATTTTCAAGTTCGGAAACTTCTTGAATTTTGAGCTATGACAATTGCATGACATTTAATAAGATCTAATCTACAATCTTTTTTTTTTGTTGGGTAATGTATCTTATCTAATTATACATTTAATTGTATTGTATGCAAAACCTAATTTTGTCAGAAAGAGTGTGCTTCTATCCTGCGGACAGGATTTCATATTAACTGCTCCACAACCATTCACATATCAAAGCTATTTACTTCCAACCAGACCTTCCCTTTCCTATGTCCAAGAATATCGTTTTTTATCTTCATAATAGTCCTCTTCCATCTCACGCCTCGACTTGATGATGAAGCACCATTCCTGCCCATGCAATCGATCAGCATGCTATTATTATTGGAGTATATCAGACCCTCCAAGCTAGTAAAAAACGCCATTTTAGAGGCCAAATTATGTCAACTTTGTGGGCTTTGACTTGATGACGATGCTCCACGCTTTCTCAGTTTTGTTAAAATGTATGCCATGGCTACTTTAGCTCCAAGCGTAGAGGGACCGCGAGTCAGGCAAATGACTCCCCCGAGAAGAAGAACTCCATTCGCTAGAGCCCTCTTAGACGGCTTCCTCAACAATTTCTTTTTAACCTCACTAGGAGATTGTCCACCAAGAGAAAGATCTGCAGATCCTGATGAAGTAGTAATGCTCCTTGAGGCATCTAATCCAGCCGGGACCTGTTCGTTTAATAAAATCAATCAGCCACCAAACAAGAAGATTGTACATCAAGTCCAGTTGAAAATTAGCATATATGTTTTCTTCTAGTTTTGCGCATAAAAGCAGAATAGCAAGAATTAAACTATATCAAATCACCTCTCATCACTTGTATGTGTCTAATACTAACATCAAACAGCGATTCCATGTTGCAGATATCGTTAAATTAGGAAATAAAACATCTTTATCTTTATATTTGTATATTCTTAGGAGTTATTTGTATCTGTGCATAACTTCATGTAGGGAAAATTATGATAATCTTATATAAATAAGTGTTCACACAACAGCAATGAGTTGGGATGTACGATTCTAAAAACACTGGAAGAGACTCTGTTCATGAGCCTTCAAGAGATTGGAGTATCGGACTCAAGCACTCAAAACAACAATCATCATAGTTCCGACAGCAAAGGAAGCAATTCTAACAAATCAAAACACAATGAGAACATTATTTTGAGGAACAGCAAATCCTAACTGCTAGAGTTGAGAATCTGGTGCATCAGGTGATAGGGTTGAAGAAAGAGATGAGCGAGACGCATCAAGGAGACTGTACCGCTAATAGCAGCCACAACACCAGCAAATCCATACTCGATAGCATTCATGAGGAGACCCAGACTCACGATGCATGGCGTACAGCTTCTCCAGGCCATGATGGAGGCAAAGGGTCTCATGGCATGACCTCCCTAGTGTGCAATCGAGCTGACCATGCCAACAACAGCCTCTCTGCTCGTGAGCGCACCTCATGCCCCTTCTTCCTTAGGAAATTAAATATTTTTATTTCAATAATTATATACTACTCATTCCTAGGAGATCTTAGATTTATGCATACCCTTATTTATGAAAAGTTAGGGATACTAATCTTTTGGTAACAAGTGTTCACACAACAATAATGACTAAGCGGACATATTATCCTAAATACCCTAAAGAGATTGGAAGGTTCTTTCACAATGAGCCCTTAATTGATGGGAGTGTTCTCTCTTACAAGTACTCAAAATACGAATCACCATAGCGTCCAGCCATAAAAGAGGGAATTTTTAACAAACTAAAGCACATTACAGACACTAATTTCACAATATAACTGTCCATTGACTAGATTCCTTATCTGCACGCGTAGAATTTAGATATTTCTCAAGAACACAAGCAATGAAATTAAGAGACAAGAAAGCAAAGCTGATTGAAGAACCTTGTGAATAAGAGTAACAGCACCAGCAACAGGAGTTCGTTGGAGCATTGAATCATATTTCCTTAGTGCATTATCCATCTTGCACACATAACTCCAAATGCCCTTCATAAAAGCTAATTTTGCCATCTCTGCATTTAAACCAGCATCTTCTTGATGAAACATCCTAATTTCAGAGGCATTCCTACCAGGCACTGAACAAAGAAATAAGAGAGAGAGAGAGAGAAAAGAAAAGCTTAGCCTTTGCTCAACATATTCTTCGATACGATAACATTGAAAAGAGTATAAAAATCAATTTTTCTATCAATATCAACATTCAAGATGCCACCATGTTAACTAGTGGAAAGTGTTGCAAGTTTACATGGAATACGAACATCAAAGGACATTGCTTAAGATGAAAAGCTGAATGCTGGCCAGCCTGGCCAATGAGGAAGCAGCAACCAAGAAATAATACAGCTAATTGCTTAACTGAAGAAAATGTTTAGTATTTGAATAACAAAAATTAAGAAAACAAAAAAAGAATGGAATTTCTCAGCAAGAAAAAAGAGCAACAAACTGAGAAGATAAAAACATGCCTTTTGTAATTTTCCATCCAGATCTAAAATACCCGACTCGTACATACTTCCGTTGCTGTGGTGCCAGGGGATGTTCACATTCCTAATTACATTAATTAAAAAATTAATTGAGGACAACAAGAAGCACCACAAAGGAACAGCTGCCTAGGGCGACAAATATAGAACACTATATCATATGCATATCACTCCATGGATACAAGTCAACAATTGATCACAGAATTACAAATGTTTGGGGTAACATAGTTCTCAGTCTAGCTTCAAAATTTTATCTGGTTTAGCCTTGTCAAATAGAAGCTGAACTAACCATAGTAGGCTAATAGCAAACTCTCAAATGGAGTGACAATTTGATGTTTGAATCCGACAATCAATCCAGTTGATTGCTTTAGAGCTTTAAAGGAGTAAACAAAACACTAGTAAAAGTTAAAGAGAGAAGGTGAGATCCATGTGCTCTATTCATATGTGAGGAAACCATGACAGCCTAAAGTAGAGATATTATGGTGGAGAAACAGCATAGCTCTCTCTTTCACTCAGGAAACTGCTGATGGAAGCTCTCCTGTGCTAGGCATTCTTCTTTCCACCAAGAGCAGCTTATCTGTATCTATATAACGCATACTGATGTGACTCAATGAAACAGTTAATATTAGATGCTATTGCACCCAAGAAATTAGAACAAGCAGCTAAAAAGAGTTGTCCATGCACAGAGAAAACTAGTAATTACCTTTGTGAAACAGTAGAAAGCTCCATCCTGTGCCTCCCACAACTTCCAAGCTAACACATACTCTCTGGCCATCAGCAGAGGGAATTTTTTGATGGTTCGACCAATTTCAACACCGGTGCTACTGTCAAACTGCAGCTGCTCATGCTCAGTGATTGTCTTGTCCCAGACCTTTCTATAATAATTATCCATGTAAAAGTTTTTTAGCAGTTCAGGTGAGCAATCCTCAAATACTGTCACACTCAGGTATTTCATGGGACCATCCTGCAAGAAATAAAATGTGTGACCTATATTTCAGTCAGGAATTGACTTCTATATTATTTATAGAAATAGAAGGAGCTTGTTTTAATGGGCATCAAGGGGGTTCCTTCCAAACCTTGCATAAGATCATATAGAAGATGTACCTTCTATCCAGTTTTCGTGATAGTCTCAAATTCCTAAGATACTTTCCAAAAATTCAAAAATGTAAAAGGTATCTATCCTCGATAATAGAGAGATATACTTCTAGATCATCACCCAAAAAAGAAAGAAAGAAAACATTCGATTTCTTTCCTTCTCCTGACCCCTACCATAGATTCCAGGGCCATAACTCATTCACTGCAAACCATCATATGCAAGAAAAGCATAAGCCAAAGAAGATTGAGAGAAGGGAAAATGAAGGACAAGGTGCTCCAACACTCTCTGTGTCCTACTCGTCATCAAGACTGAACTAATGTTGGTGAGCTCATTAATTAATAAAGCAGAGAGATATTATATCCATAGGTATTGATTATCTTACACCGTTAATGAAAAAGAAAACCTATAGGGAGTGAAAACTTACGTGTTGGTGGAGCTCATTAATGATTAAAAGCAGTAAACCTTGATTAGAGCAGAGATTGACAATAATTATATTATAGAAAAAGGAAGGAAGGGAGGGAGGGAGGGAGTACCTTGGGCTTGCAGCATTGGGCATTATAGGATACAGAATGGTTTCTTTTGTGGACAATGGTGTCCCAGTTGTCAGCGTGATCATCTAAGCTAAGGATTAAGAACTTGAGATCGTCATCCGATACGACAACAGTGGAGGTACTGCTTGCATTGCATTGCAGGAGGAGAGCATAAAATGAATTGATATATTTTTTATTATTGCAAATGAAGATTAAAAAGAGATGCATCGGTGACATTCAATCGGATGGTGATTAATCAAATACATTACATTATGGAGAAAGCAAAGCAAAGCAGGGCAGTCATATTACAATTAAAAATTAAAGCAAAAACAAAATGAAAGTAGAGTAGGATAGTGAAGAATAGAAGAATCAGTAGTATATAATATACCTGGGATTGGGATTGGGATTGGGATTGGGATTGGGGGTTTTCCGTTTAGAGATGAAGTGATAGTAGTAGTAATGGTAGATGAGAATGAGGAGAAGGGCAATTCCAGTGCTCCAACCCCAAACCCTAACATTATTAGTTACCATGCCTGACTCCATCTCCATCTCTCAAATTCTCAATTGTGGGGTTCCTTTACCTTTTGCCTTGTAGAGGAAAAAATAGTAGTAGTAGTAGTTATGTAATGTCCCTACCGGTACAGCTTATCTCTGATTGCCTCCAATTTATCACCTCCGGTTCCCTTCCACTTCCTCCCACCATGTATATTTTTCTAATTTTTAATTGCACTTTTTTGCCCTTTTTTTTTTTTTTTTTCAGATAAGAAACTCCATCCAATCCGAGTCCAAGCCCATTATGTCAATTCCTTTCAACGACAGAACCGATCCGCCACGGCCAAACGAGTGGACCTAACTCTTTTGCTTGCTTGGTATATATTTTATATATATATATATACACACTTCCCGATGATTTTGCATTATCCGTACTACTTTTATTTTTTGCCTCGCCCTTTTCTAAGTCAACCTTCTCCACAAATAAATAAATAACTGGACGAATGAATCCGTAATAAGTACGTACCATTAATGCTATCATGATATATCTTGCATTGATATCTAAATAGGTTTATATCTCAAAAACCTGAATCATGATATAATTAATTTATTAATCGTGTCTAAATACTTAAACTGATAACTTAATTCATTTAATAAATATATTTTATGTTTAGGTTAAACCTATTTATCTACTAAAAAGTAATAAAAAAATCGATAAGATACTTATACATACAAAAAGTAAATGAACATAATAATATTTAAATTCTACAAATATAAATATTATATGTTCTTAGCACTTATTATAAAATTATAACCAAAATAAAAGTTTTGGTAAAATAAACTTTACTCAAATTACAAAAAATCTCAAAATTTAAATTAAATAACATTCCTTAATTCAGTGAAACTATGGATCCAAATTCACCATGTTCTCTATTAGATCATGAAAGCACACTATTTTCTTATAAGAAATTTCAATAGATGGTTTTTATATAAATTTTAATAATTTAGTACCTCACTATTATGGCACAACGAAAACAGAAAAAAAAAATTATAAAGATAAATAAAAAGACATACTGTTTGACACAATGAAAATAGAAAAAATATAAACAAAAAAAATTAATACCTTAATGTGGAGAAGAAGACTTAAGTTCACACTTTCTTCAGTAATTAAGAAAAGATGCAAACTTTAGAGCTTGTGAATATCATATCATATCAAAACGTACTTAGCTTACAACTGAAAGTTAAAATGAAGGAAAAAGAAAAAGAAGCTAAAAATAGAAGAAACCCTAGTCATTAAAAAGGTTTGTATTTCACTGATTTAATCGTGTTAATTGTTATGTGAAGTGTGGATAGAATTAGACCGTATGCATTTTTGCTTTGCTCACTGCTTGAAATGAAAGAAATATAAATTTATCAATAGTAAATGGGTTTATTAATTAGACCTAGGACTTGTTTATCATATCTTTTTAATAAATCGGTTTGTAAACAAATTTAGAATCTTAATGTAAACACAAACATAAATTTAAACTTATTTAGACGAGTTTGATCCATTGATGTTTTATGTCAAATTTTTTCTTTATTCAAACTAGTATAAATCGTATCATATCATGTCATGTTTAAGTTTGGCAAATCGGGTCTTAAATTGCCATCCATATCCATAACAATAGTATAAAAAGTTAAGATAATTGTGATACAATTATAAAAAATTTTACTCTCTTTTTTCTCCTTTTCATTATGGTAACAAACTTAAAATTTTATACTTTAAACCTCAATTTTATAAGGTAAAACAATTAACCTACCATAAACCCCATTGTAAAGGATTCAAAAAATACCATCAATAATACTAAATCTAAAAAAAAAAGTTGTCAAATAATGAAATAAATTGAGAAAAAAAAAGTATAAATAGTAAAAAAAAAAAGAAAGGAAATTGAGAATGAAAGATCAAACAAATAAAATTGTAAAATAGAAAATAAAAGAAAAAAATACATTGATAAATATCTCTCGTCTTTCATTTTAGATAATACGATGTTATGAAATCCTATTGATAATACACATTTATTATAATTTTATACATACTCTAATTATCTATGAGACTTGATTGTAAATTATATACGAATATAATAATATACGAATACAATAAATATTTGCTTTTCATAAATAATATTTATAAATACATTAAAAGTGTTGATCACGTCTCGAAGTAGTAAAGTCATAACAGTCCTGCTGTACAAACTATTTTAGGATAAAAGCTGACATTTTAACTGCTATCTTAGATATGATTTATATAAGACGTTCACGACTAATCTATTTTAAAGTAAACAATTCATAAATAAACATGTTATTTACTTTATATATTTACACTAAAATAATCTGAGTATGTTTAGAAAACTTAATGGCCTAATCATAATCTACTTGAGAAATACATAAATTATTAGTAAAAGCTTAAAAAATAAAATCTAAACTTGAGAGTGTAATAAATCCTTAAGGTTTTATCCTTACTCCTTAAAATCTAGTAGTTGCTAGTTTTAAAGTAGTTATATGACTACTTTTTAACTAACACTTGCAACAACATTTATAGGGATGTGAGTAATCAACCACTCAATAAGTTAAGACGAAAACTTAAAATTATACATCAAACTCAAACAGAGTTATCAATCAAATTAATTAAATGCAATGCATATATAAGCAAATGTTATCGCATGGCATTGTTCAATCCATCATAAGATTAGAGAAATTATACCCGCTCTAATTTGGGTTGAGAAGTTTCCATATTTATGCAACAGCTTATGACCAAACCCAAGTTTATATAATGAAGACATCGCTTCTCCAATGACTACCTTCAAACCATTGACTTTATCCTTAGAGCGACCTCTTCTCTTATCACTTAATTCAATTAAGGATGAAAAAAGGAACTATTATGCTATCTAACGCTATCATTTTCAAAGGGATCAGTATTTGATTAAAAAACCCTAAACATTTCCCTTACTATGTTGTTATGTAAGGCCATTTTAAACTTGTAAGTTCGTTTTAATTTAGTTAGGTCTAGTTTAAGTCATTCAATCACTTCAAACAAATCACATAAATACAAGTCAGAATAGTAAATTGGAATCATATTATCATATTAAAAAACAAGCACATAAAGGCATGCACAGAATCAACTATCTAACAACCACCACCAAGTATAATTTCAAGCCTTCAAACATTATTGATAGTACTACAAAATATAGCAAAGTATCGATCCCAACTTATTTAGAATTCCCGCTTGCTCACTCAAGATACAACTCGCACAGGCTATTGCCAATAATCCATATCATATAAATGTTGTTTTAGTTTCCACATAATTACTATAGATAAGTTTTGTTTTGAAATTTTTATTATTATCTTCGGTTTAGGGTTTTATTATACCTAATCATTTGGGTTTTGTCATTTACAATTATTCTTAATTTAGGCTAGGTTTTAATTTTGTTTTGTGAATCTAATTTCAATTTAAGTTTTAATTTAGTTCTAACTACGGGTATTATATGTAATTTTAAGATTTCATTACGAATCGGATATCCTAAATATTGTATTTGGTCTCTAATTAGTATTCTAATCCATAAGGTACATTATAGTCCTAATTTAACTACTAAATTAGCTCTAGATGTGATAATAACCTATATTTTTTATATAATTTATAAATTCACCTTCTGAATCAGATTTATATCATATTTTTAATACTATAATACCATTTATTTTTATCTAATATTTTTTATCCATTTAATTCCTATATACACATATTATGTACCATTACATATTATACACTTATTTTACCTATCTAACACTTTTAACACTACATATATCATCTTTCATCATCTAATATATCTAATTATATCCTAAATCAAAATTATACCTAATTAAACCTAAATTACAAAATTAACTTAAAATATATTATTTTACCTATTATATATATACTACATAATACACCTAATAATTATATCTAACACCTTAAATACTATAAATATCATATTACATAAGAATTTAACATCCTAAAACACCTAATTATACACTAAATTAATAATTACCCATTTAATTACTTAATTAACGCAAAATCATTCATTTTATATATCATTTTAAGGCCTAAAAATTTCAAAAATAGATTTCTAAAAAATCTCTTTGTAGTACTATTTTAATTACTTTAACTAGCCTACACAAAAATTATGAGCTCAAAACTATATTTCTAAGGTCATTTATTTCTAAATCAAATAAAACTTAAGTTTGCATGATTTCTTAAGCATGGTATATTTCTAGGTATAAATTCATCAAACTAAAATTTTTCCCTAAGTCTACATATATAAAATCCTCAAAATACCAAATTTCATAATTTTTCATAATTTTTTAATATTTTTAATAAATAAAGAAAAATCAAAAGAAAAGATTGGATTCACCGATATTGGTTGCTCCAACTACCATGGCCTTGTTAGCCGATTCGGGTGCTACCACTATTGTTTGGTGGTGGTGGTTGTCATCTTCCAAGTGGTCATCAGGTGTTGGTTCTCTCTTAATGCTCTATTTGCACTATATTTTTCTAATTTTTTCTAAAAGTTCTTTCTTCTCTCTTTTCCCTATTTTTTTTTTTCTAAGCTTCAAACTAACCAAATGAGGTTTGAGAAGTAGTTTGCTAAATTTATACCGTTGTTTAGGGTTTTCTTTTGATTTTTGATTGCTAAATGTCCCTTGTTTCTTCCTTTTTCACTTTCTATTTATTTCAATTTTATTGGTAAATTTCTTTTCTTTACTGTTTAGCTTGCCACAACCCATTTACAGACCCTTCCATATTTTCCAGTAGTTTTCTTAATTTTTTTTAATGATTTTATATTAATTTTCTTTAATCGTTTAATGTTATTTTAGCTTAATTTAGGTATTTTAAATAATTTTGTGTATTTTTACCTATACATAAATACATATATAATACAAATAAATACTTCTAAATATTATTTATATTATTTTATAATTTTTAGTATGCATAAATTTATCTCTATTTATTAATTAATTATCAGAACATATTTTACGTGTTTTCAATAAATAATGGGTAATATACATATAATTCAATATTATAATAATTAATTTTTTTATTACTTATTTTCCTAAATCTAAACTCACATAATTACTTTACTAACATTTCTAACTTCCTCAAAAATTTAGGCTCAATCGGACAACTTTCCCTATTATCTTAAATTTTACGAATTGACTCCCAAATAAATGATTGTAAGGCTTACAGTGTATTTGTATATTGTGCACAAATTACAACAATAATCACTAATGGCGTTTTGTTCATAAGTAATAATGTCAAAATCCCCTTTACTTTTGATCGTATTAAGCTTTTGTCTATGGTATGTTGTAGACTTGGAAACCTTCTAGATACTTCTATCCATCCTCTAATGTCACCACCACTAACATAAGCTCATGAGCTTATGTTAGTGGTGGTGACATTTATATTCAAAATGATATTGACTTTTAGCTTGAATATGGTGTATGGATGGTTACAATACTTCAAACCAAAAAAAAAAAAAAAATAGAAATTAACAACTTTAATTGAGTATCTTATAACATTTAAGTCATAAGACAAAGGTTCTACATAGTTGTAGGGAGTTATGAGTTAGGTTCTAAATCGAAATTGTAAAAACCTATATTCATAGGATATAAGATAGGGGCTACTTGACTAACTTAGACTAACTTACTCCTAACTATAACTAAGGATGGCCCAATCAAAGATAGAAAAAAAAAAAAGGAAGAAAAAAAAAGTTAATGACTAAAATTTATTAAAAGATGGAAAAAAATGCATCCTTAAGAGCATACCTTATTATGATGTTGAATATGATTAAGTGATGCAGTGCATACTTTTACAAATATGAGATTATCATTTCACTTCCCATTAGAATTATTTTATCTTTTTAAGTTGCAATTTTTGTTTTCCTATTAGTAAATGATTTTCGTTTTACTTTTTCTTCTTTTTTATCACAATGAATAAATAAAATTTCATTTATTGAACAATATTAGTTAACTAAATAAATTGTCATCACAATTTATTTATTTATTAGTAGTTGTTAATGCTACAAGTGTTTTGGTGTTATTATATAAATTATTAATAAATAGTAATAGCTACATTGCTTCATGTACAACCATTATGAAGAATGCTAGGTTAATACTTAAGGTGAATTAAGTATTAATGGAAAATTTTTATTCTCTTTAAAAGTTAGCAATAAATCAACAGTGAACAAATTAAACGTTCAACAATAACAATAAATGCAAAAATTAACAAAGAATCAAGGCGTGATATAACGTGGAGTTCGGATCACCTTTTACTCTCCATAGACACCAATACCTCTAATCGAAGACTTTACACTACTTTTATTAATCATAAAATTGTAATGCTTAATCAAGAGCTTACACAACTTTATCATCATACAATAATCGCTCAATAGCACAATCTCTATCCTTTAAGTGTAGTGCCTTTTGTAAATTGCAAGAGTAAACCTTAGCATTATACTCTTAATTTTTCTCTCCAATAAATAACATGACAAAGCACAAGAATATAAGATAATGTTTAGAATTTGTAGTTGAAGATCAAATGTATTCTTGTCTTTGATAAGTAGTTAAGGTATAAACAGGGTTTCAAAAATTCTTTCCCTTATTGCATTAAATGCATCCCAAATGCTAGTTTAGGGTGCTATTGATTAATCACTATGTTAGTTATTGATCAATCGATAGTACAAATTTCCTAGCCAACTCCTTCTACTGATTGGTCACTTTAAGGTGTTGCCCAACTTCAAGTTGATCATAGAATGTTTTAGTTTATGGTTCTGGCTACTGATTGATTACTAAGTATTCTATCGATCGATTGCTAAGTATTTTACCAATCGATTGGTAGAATAAAAATCCCATCGATTTCCTTTCCTTGATCGGTCGACTAAATATGTTGCCCATCATTACTTTAAAGCACAGAATGTAACAATGTGAATTCCAAAACACCAATTGATCGTTTAGCTTCTTAACAATTGATTGGTAAGCCCCTGCTTCTAATTAGATTCTCATTTTCTTGCAACAGTCAATAACACCAAACCAAACACAAACATAGATAACAACTATCTATTTTATCAACAATTTGTCTTTAACTTTCATTTTTAAGATTAATCAAGTGAAATTCTTTGTACAATTTTCAATATAAATCTCAAAAGATAATCTCATTTTCAATTAAGTTTTGCCTCATTAAAATCACATAAATCACATATTCAACACATTATGCATTTATTTATTTATTTATGTCAATTAGTATTATGAAAATGAATGAGTGTTATTAAACAACTGATTGTCTGATTATTGAAACAAGACTTATTATAGTATTATTAATGAAAAAATCTTAAGAAGTAATTATAAAAAGTTATAGAATACTCTTTTATATATTGTTATTCTTTTTGTTTCACTTATAACTTTTTGTTCAAATATTTTATATGATATAGTTTTGTTGAAAACAAAATTTACGCAAGATTTATGCATTGATTCCATTATTCTATAAATTTATAGTTAAATTTCAATTAATATATTTAATGAAATGATTAAAAGATAATTCTTTTAGCATTTTATGAAGTGCATTGAGTACCACCAATGATTCTATAAAAAAAGTTTAAAGTTCCATTTCTATTAAATATTAAAATGTATTGCAAATGCATTAGTTGATGAATACATTTGTATGTATAACATGACTATGAGAAGGAAAAGGATAAAAAATGCAATAAAAATCCAAAAGTATGATAGTTGGAAAAATAATCTCAAAAATACAATACTTATAATCACCTTTATTTTGGACTAAAATTAGGGGTGTTCATGGTTCGATTCAAATCCTTAATGAACCAAACCGCTTTTAACGATTCAAGGCTCTGAACCGAATTGCTTCAAATGCAATTTTGTTCTATTCGGTTCAGTTTTTAAAAGCACTTCGTTATATTTGATTATACAAATAGTTATTGAATCTTTTAACCAAATGTTGATAATTAAAATAGGGAATACTATGCAAGAGTTAAAGCCTCGTAATATTATGTTACAATAATATTGTATTTTATAAAGTATGAAAATTTACTTAAGAGAAAAAAATGACAAAAAAAGAGAAGCAGTGGATAGTAGAAGTTAAGCGTGAGAAGAGAAACAATAAAGTAGATTGTTAATAAGGTTAAATAAAATGTTGATATAGTTTAAAAGTAAAAAATATCTCTTATTTTTTATTTTTTAAATAAGAAGCGATTTGGTTTAGGTTAAAGCTATTCGATTTGGTTTTACTTGCTAAATCAAATCATGAACCATTTGAACCTCTTCTAAACTGAATCGTAAATCAAATCAAAATATAAAAAAACTGCATTTTGTAGTTTGGTCCAGTTTGGTTCGATGAATACCCCTAACTAAAATTATCTCTTCAAGAACATATTTTAACAAGGCCAAAATTGCATCTCTAAAAGGAGATTATAGTAGCAACCCTATTAAACTTAATACACAACACATGCATATGGCCCATTTTATACCAAAGACTTAAATGTCCTGATTCCAACAATAATACAATACTTCAACCAAAATTCACAACCATAGTTAACCTGTTACAACAAAATCCAAACACCTCAAAATTGTACAAGTAATGCTGAACTATTGTTCAAAGTAATCAATACTTGTAAAGTGAAACACCATACAAATTCTATAGACACCTTAATTCTAACAATAAAACAAGTACTCCGTAACTAGCTGTATAGAATGGTATGGATTTTGAGCTTCCAACTACATCCACATCTATAATTAACCCATTCCTCCATTCATTCCTCCTACTCGGCTCATGAGCTTCACTTATAGACTTGAGTCATCCCTCGCCTACAGTAAAACTGTCATTTGAATCAATGTTATTGGAGTCTTTAGTAATGTCCTCACAAGCTAACTTGATTTGTTATGCAACTGTTATGATTCTTTAGGGAGTAAAACTGGTTAAGATTTAAAGATATAGGTTTCAACTTGAAACTCAACATTATTATCGCATCTTCCCAAACCATACTTAGCTATTAAAGGGATGATGATTTTACGAATTTCAATATACATTTCTATTGAATTACATACTTTACCATGGCCTTGAGAGGATACCAATAGTTGCTTGACATCATAGTCACCATTTATAAGCATAGCATAGGACAAGTCACTACTCTCTCTTACAAGAGGACATCTATGAATAAACTCAATCCAGTAAGTTGTCATGTCATTCCGAAACTGGTTACTTATCAAACCCATTAACCGCTCATAAGTTACACCATTGGAACCTTGACAACTATTGTCAAATGTCTATTGTAGTGTACCCCCATCGTTCCTTTCTACAATGTTTCCTCTAGTATAGCAAATTACCATCAAATTATCGATTCCAATCTTACTTGTCACAGCAACTCCATGAAATTCATAACGTAAAAAAAAAAAAAAAAAGAAACAGAGTATTCTATTTCAAAAAAATAGAGTCACAGGTAAATTCACTAATATCACCTAAAATATACAAATTGCATCTAGAAGCATCTATAAATTTTCATGAAAATTCACTCTAACTGTATGTTATCTACACACTTTATTTAATCCCATTACATAATTATTGAATTATCCAAATTGAAAAAAAAAAAAAATCATGGATAATAACTAAATTAGCTAGATTAATGTCATTACATAGTTATCAAGAAAATACACTTTAATAGAATACTTTCGTAATTTAATATACTCACTGACGTAATCAACAATTTCATCAATATAGTATCAGATATGCATATAGAACACAGTTTTTAGTTAAATGTAAGTATAATTGAACAAAGGTAGGAAAAAAAAAAAAAAACCTTCTTTCCTTCACGTGTAGAGAGAGAGAGTGCAAGAAACACGTGTATTTGTCGTTATTTTTGTCAAATTGATGTTGGGGAATGATGTAGGCAATGTTAGGATCTCAAATCTGCAAGTCGATTGAGGAAAAAATCGTGAAAAATGCTTCTTTATAAAGAGGGACACAAAGAGTTTTGCAAGTTAGAGAGAGAAATTGAAATGTGACATAGAATAGAATGGGAAGAAGAAGAGAGGCGCGGGGTTTGTTAAAGCCCCGGACAAAATCGTCTCTTGCTTCTGCTATCTAAAATCAGGTCTTGAAGTTTTATTTTCTCGGCTATCATATTTTTGGAATTTTTTTAGTATTATTTTTTTTTTCTTTTACCCACTATGAGATATATAACAAAAATACAATGTAATGTATATGAAAGTGTGCCAATTCTGCTTGTTACATTTAAATAAAAATTGTTATACAATTATAATATTCGTGGAAAAAAATTATATTTAGTGGATAAAACTGGCACCACATTTACCTTTATAATTGCTCAAGAAATTTTTTGAAAAAAATGCAATTTTTTTTTTTTTAATGTGATATGATAATTGTCATTTACTAAGAAATAGTTTTTACATATGTATATAATATTAATACCCCTCCAAACAACTTTCATGTACCCCATTTTGTTGTAGCTTCCATATCTTTGTCTCTCATTAATTATAAAGGTAAATGCAGTGCAAAAACTGCAATTCCCCTCGAATAATGTAGATAGAGATAAAATCGGAAAGTCTTTCATTCTAAAAATTTGGAAGATAATACGAGTGTAGGGATCTTTCCTAAAGTCCTTTTTTTTTTTTTTTTCTTTTTTTGTCAACTAGTTGTAAATTGTAATTTCTAATTTCGTCCATTCACTTTTGTATCGAGAGGGATTAATTAAGTAAAAATTAGCTGTATGAAAGTGGAACTTTTTATCATATGAAAGGACTTGAATTATATGCACAATGGAGAATTTATGAAGGGAAAGATTATTGGATCTCAAAGGTTTATAGGTAATTCTTGAATTTTACTATTGATTGTAATATATTATTAAAATAGTCAATGAATACTTAGACAATTGTTAAGAAGTAAAATAATTTTTGAAAGTATTTTCTATATAATTGTTTTTCTTTTTTTTTTTTTCCCCATAAAATGTAGATAATTTATATTAAAAACCGAAATCTACTGTTTATCTTTGGTGTGGCGATTACTATTAAATTGCGATAAGCGAAACGCATTTTCAGTGGGGAGACCCCCTTTTTGGCGCGATGATACGAATGGATAGCGGAGTGGCCCCACAGCCATGACAATGGTGGGGATGGGGATGGATGGCTGTTGGAATCTCCATAAGGTAGGGAGCAAACGAGTGGGGACTCCGCTATCGGTAATGATGTCTTGCGTCACAACCCTTTTGTTTTTCTCCTTCAAAAAGTAAAAAAATAAGAAAAGAAAAGAGTGTCTTAGATCACTTATTATTAACATATTAAAATATGTTCTTTCTATCCCTTTTGTGTATTTACTTTTCTTATGAAAAATACATACAATTAATATTCAAAACTGCAGAATTTTTTTGTTCAACTTTTAGTAAATGTTTTAGAGATGAATGGCTAGAACTAAATAGTATAAAAAAAAAAAAAAACTGAATATTGAACAGTATAATATAAGGTAAATACAACAATACAATTCTTTTATGCTATATTTGGTGATTTGGTGTGTATGTTACTAGATAAGGATTTTTTATAATTAAAAAATAATTATTCTTATTATCAATTATATAATAAAGTTCAATATCATGATGTGAAAAGTCGATGTAAGGTTCTCTTTTAAATTCTAAAAATATATTTATTTTGTATCGTGAAATAGACTCTTGTATCATAAAATATATGGTATAAATTTTTTAATTTTAATTCAGTAACTTAAGACCTTTCTATTCACTAAATTTGACCAATATCTAAATTAAATAATAGGTGAAAGAATTTATCCAATACTATTGTATTACATGACATACTATCATTATGGGTGGAGGATGAGGATGTGCGTGTGAATAAATTAATAGATTAGTAGAAGCAAAATTTGATTAGAAAAAAGTGGCTGGTTCTTTTTCTGCTTAATCTGGGAAGGCAAGAATTGAACTAAACCTACAGCCCATGCCATACGGAAAAGGAAAATACATAAATAAATTTGCAAAAGTTATAAAACCATTGTATACGTGGCAGTAAACTTATAATATTTCAATTTGATGTCTACCTACTTTAGAAAAAAAAAATTATATAAATTAGTACACACCATTAGAGTTTATGGGAGAATGTTGCTTCCTATAGTTAGATATATGTAAAAAATCATGATAGAAGGTAGGCAAAATATCAAAAGAACTAGAACTAATTCCTCCTCCTCCTCCTCCTTGCTTTTCCCCTAGTAGATTTGCTACTTTAGCTTTCTTGTATACAAAAGATAGCCGAATATCTTACAAGTCAAGATAGACTTTTCCTGCAAGCAATTGTCTCAGTTTTATCTTTTTGTTTCTGCCTCTCTTATTTCATACCTTCCCTGTTTTTTATTCTACCTTTTTCCTTTTATGTTTTCAACTAGATGTTACATTTGTAAATTTTACCATAATAGATTCGATGTTAGTAGTACTAAGAAATCTTTTTTTTCCAATTTGACAAACTTTACATGTTTTTTCTCTTTTAAATTTTACATAAAAAGTTTGAAATTGCAAACGTCATTTAATTGAATTTAAAGTTTAAATTTGCTAATTTTTATGCCTCCAACATTTATTGATTAAAGATTACAAGTTAGGGTTAAGGTAGTAAATTTAACAAAAATTCAACTAAATACAAAATTCGATGGTTTTAAACATCATTTTTAAAATTTAAAAAAAAAAAAAAAAAGCACCCAAAAATTCAAATGATGATAGTGATATCGTTTCTTTTTATGATATAAAATTTCCTAGGTAAGTTTCTCAATAATTTGTCACTTTTTTCTATGTATTTATTATTATTTATTAGTACATTTATCAATACGGTAATATAATGATTTGTTTTTTTTTTTTTTTTTTAGTTTCAATTCAAAATGAAAACAATAGGACGAAATCTAATATGGATTCACTTAAGTATAAGCTAGTATAATACAACACCAAGTAAATGATAGATTATTTAAAATCTTAGAAGAAAGGAAGATCGCACCCTATCCAGCCATAAAAGAGCATCGAACAAAAAAGTGTCAAGATCACCTTAGAAGAGAAAAATGAGTGGTGACACAAAGAAAATACGGAAAAATGAGATAGTGGGTTTAGTAATAATACTTTGAAAAGAAAATACTGGCTTTCTATAATATAATATAGACACTCAATAAATGACTATATGGTAGATCATGCCACTAATTTATAATAAATTATGCTCATTAATAATAAATAAATATGGAACTATGATAGCAAAAATGAGGCTAGTAATAGATTTTCATGAAAACTATATATAGCTTTAATGAGATTATTGACAGCTACTATTAATAAGAATAATTTTATTGTAAATTAGGAGTGATTTATTAAACTCAAAAGTCATAAAATTTCCTAAGAAAATGAGAATTAGTGAAAAAATGAAGAATACAATATGTTTTTTCATTTTTACTTTTTGCGATAGGCAAATGTTCTTAAACTTGGAGTATATGTTGAGTTAGGTTCATTATACCTTCTTATATTCAGTATGATTAATTAATAATTTTTGTAAGTTGGGTGTATATAACTTGGGATTTATAAGTTATATATCTTATACACATTTTATACCTTATATGTCTTAAAGCGTAAGTTTTTCAATGGATAAAAGGTATAGAGACGTTTGTATCATACATCAATATTATAGGAGTAAGTTCCAAAAAGGTAGAAAACAAGAATCTACTTGATTTTATAGGATAAAATAGGTTATAGAATTTAGCAGGAGTCCTTAAGGGTGAGGCCATGGCCATGGGCCATCAGTTGTAATGATAAATATAGGGCGATATATTATCCTAAGCTAATGAGAGAATTAAAAAAAAAAAAAAAATTTGAGAAAAAGTTGAATTAAGGGGACTCGAATAGTATGTCCGGGTTAAAGAAAGAAATTATGGAGGGAAAAAAGGGAAAAGTAAGGAAAAAGAAATAAAAAGAAAATTCTTGTTTCAATAAGAAGAGAATAAGAAGGGATAATCATGAAAGAAAAGTTAATTAGACAATTTTTTTTTTGTAAAATGAACTTACTAAAATACCATAAAGTTTTAAAATATTTTCTTTCCTATTCCCTTCAGACATGAAGAGGGTAATGCTTTTGTGTTTCTGAAGAGAAAATTTTCATCATTCTCCGCCTTTTCTTTTCTTTTCTTTTCTAAATGAGAAAGAAGTAATCTTTTCTATCCCACTCTCATTTCCTTCCTCCAATCCAAACACATAGTGAAAGTGTTGTATTGGGAAGAATTCCTCTTTGCCTTCGCATAAAGCCCCAAGTTTCACTCTAACAATTTATACTAAAATACAAAATAATATCTATATAGAACTAATATGAATGTTACTGTATGCAAATTACAAGTAGAATCGTGGTACTAAAGTAAATATTACCGGAAATAATCTAGAAGAAGATTAATCAAAATAAACAAACCAAACTGAAGCAATATTAGAAGTGATGACTATGTATGTAGTTTGGAATGAATTCCTCGCTAAAAGCAATCTTAATGAAAATTGTATAGTAGATCAAAAAATGGACCTTAGAGGTGGAAGCAAATGTTTGATAAATCATTTGGTGAGTTCTTGTAAAATAACTCTTAAAATTTTTCTTTATTAAATTTAAATCATTACTTATAACCAATATGTAACCGTGAAAAGACTAATTGTTTTTTCTTAAAAAAAAAAGAATCGATAAACCTTTGAAAGTAACCTTAAAAGCGGGCTAGGCCACAAATATGAAATAGGGAAAAAGGAAGGGATAATGAAGATGGATGATATAAGCAGAAGAAGAAGAACAAGGTAGTGAGAAGAATCAATCAAATAATGATGATGATGCAAGTGGGTGAATGACATTGATATTTCTGACCTTGTCTATGTACGGTGGCTGCTTGAAATACATATATAATAATATTACTACTATAATAAGAGCATTATTATTACAACACCAAAACGCTTTGTTACCGAGAATAAGGAATGGTATAATAATAATTAGAAAAATAAGAAAGGGACGAGGAAATAGGTAGGATGTGTTCAAAGCGGGTCATTGCAGGGATAAAAAGGTGTGGTGTTAGTTTTATTTTGTACTTGGGTTGCTTCTTTTCTTCTTCTTATACTAAATTTGTTAATAGAAGAGATGTCTAATAATTGAATCCCACCCCCCACCACCAGCTGCCAATCAGACTCTACACGACTCTTATTGGCTGCTGCTTATTCCTATCGAGTCCAAACAACTCTTTTCTGTCTCTCTTTCTCTTTCGCCGCCGGATCTCCACGGCCACCGGACACACTTCTAACAAAACTCAAAAGAGAGAGCTTCCTCTTGTCTGTCTGTCTGGCTGCTACTGCTACTGCTACTGCCTCTGCTAATCACAACACGTCCCATCCTTTTGGCTTGTAATTGTATGCTCCTTTTTCTTACATTCCAATGCTATAACTACACCTCATGTCTTGTGATTGTATGCTCCCTTTTTTTTTTTTTTTTAAAACTCGATGCTACGCAGTATTCTTTGGAATCTGTTATTATAATTCTATTCTATGACACTGCTTACCTTTTTTAATTTTGTGTATTATACAGGGGAGGCTTTTTCTTTCACTGAGGGGTGGGCGGAGGGCATCTGGGTTTTTCTTTAATTCCCAATATAAATGACCATGAGTCAGCATCGTACATCCCTGCACCTGTTGGAATCTGTTGATGATGCGAAACCACCCTCTTGTACTGGGACTGGAATCTCCAAACTCTTGAATACCCAATCAGCAGCAGCAGCAGCAGGTATGCCTCTACGTCTCTCCCTTATCTCCATTTCGTCTCTTTTTTTTTTTTATTTATTTATTATTATTATTTTTGGGTGTAATCTGTTTTACTGAAAACACTTTCCACGTTTATGTCCCTTCAATAACTTGTCAAATATTTATCCCTACTGAATTGATATGAAAAGTTTGCAAATAGGAATAATTTTTAGCTGTAAAAGAGAGTTGAAGACAACAATAGCAGCCGGCTTATTAGATGATGGTGGTGGTGGTGGTAATTATTATTATTAACCATAGAAAAATACAACATGAACGATAAGGAAAATGAGAGAAAATCATTTTCGTCATTTTATTATGAGTATTTCCTGTGATGGTTAATTACGACTACCACTGGATTGTCACCTTTGTTTTCCCACTGTCATAAGTCACTCTACAATAATACTTGACAATTCTCAAGCTTCTGATTGAGTTAAAATTCCCTTTTTATATATATATATATATATATATATTTTAATGGGGTTTCTCCAGGACAATCTCCTAAGAGCTTATGGATGTCAGGACCAACCAGTCCGAGCTCCCCTTCTCCTCATGTACATACTCCCAAGACTACATTCTCCCGCTCATCTCTATTCTGCACTAGTCTGTACTTATCATCTTCATCAGAACCAAACAAACATCTCGGGACTCTACCATTCCTTCCGCTTCCTCCAGCATACAACCAATCCAAACCCGTTCCCGACTCTGTGAAATCTTGCTCTCTTTTTACCGAGGATTTGGGTAATGAGAAGAATCCAGAAGGTCTTCTGAAAGATTTCTTTTCGGCTACTACGGAAGACACTTCAGACGGTAGCTTCAATGACATAAACTGTGAGAGTAACTCCATACTAACGGAGCAACTGGAGCTGCAGTATCTTTCTGACCAGCTTGATATAGCTATAACTGACAATGGCGAAATTCCAAGGCTTGATGTGAGTGCTCTGATAAATCTTTCCCTAATATATATATACATATATTTGCAGGTGTTGAATTGATAAAGCTGTCATGAGTAGGCCTCCATTTGTATCCTTGGGTTGGGGGGGGGGGGGGGGGGCATAACATGCATTCTTTAAGTATTTTACAGACAGATGATGGACAACATCGTAAAAATCACTCTAGTATAGACGATGTTCATTTGGCTGGTTAAGAATCAAAATTAATTAGCTCCAAGTTTCATTTGGCCATCATATGTTTTTCTCAGTTGGCACTTCACTAATATATATTTTGTTTGACTTCTAGGATATATATGAAACACACCAAACGCAACCAAAGCAGGCTGTAAAGTTGATGTGCAATTCAACTTCCCTTTCTCCACCACCTGCCATTGATGTTATCTCAGGCCAGGCTTCTCCTAGTCCTACTAGTGCACACAAGCCAAGGATGAGATGGACGCCTGAACTTCACGAATGCTTTGTCGAAGCCGTCAATAAGTTTGATGGTGCAGAAAGTAAGTTCTTCCTCACTATCTACATACATACAAGGATATTATAAGGTAGGGTGACATCTCACTTCTTTATATTCCCATGAAGAGGCCACGCCGAAAGGTGTTTTAAAGCTTATGAATGTTGAAGGTTTGACGATTTATCATGTCAAGAGCCACTTACAGGTATTCCTCTTCTAGTATTATACATACATAGTTAGTAAGTTGAATCAACTAATGTGCCCTTTCAGCTACTATTACTTTTGTCTCGAAACTAAAGGACAAAAGCTTGGACTTGCTTTTCTTCAATTGCAGAAATACCGTCTTGCCAAATACATGCCAGAGAAAAAAGAAGGTAGAGCAGACCACTCTAAGAAAATGCAAAGGATACATCCGATCGATCATTTTTGCAGTCTGTACAGTTGCTTATGGTTGTCTTATCCCCTGCTAGCACGTCATGCTATATGACCATGTGGGGCTAGGAATGGGTATTCAGTTTGTAAGTAATAATTGAAAGGCTTAAACAAACTTAAATCAGATAGCAAACCTCCTAAATAAATGGTTATTTTTGAGCTCTTTCTTTAGAGCTCCTTGTTCCAATCTTCTACTTATGCCAATAATGTTTCTCCAAGTTTTCATCCCTCCACTTTCAGTATCTGTTTTAATCTTCTTCCATTTTTGACAAACTTGAGTCTTGTTAAGGCCATGATGACTATGTCATCCTTTTTCCATCTTGCAATAGCTTCCATGATGGATCTTAGATATCCGCTCAATGAAGACACTTTCAGTGTCAAGCCTTTAGCTTCCATGCATGAACTCTTATGCTTCTGGAACAGGTTTTCTATATAAAATAGATTTCCATTGAGCATATACAATAAAGGCAGCTTTTGAGTGTGCCATCTCTTGTCTCAAACTGGTTGAAGTCCTCTTTGAGCATTTTGCGATGCACATATGCATGCGCGATTGAGATCAATGTAACTTAATGTGACCTGGTCATCCACAAGTAATTTTTGTGACCTAAGCTGTTGAAAAAGTTCACTCTCGGGCTTTGCATAATATTCTGACTATGCTATTTCCTGGTTTATCAGTTGACAAGTCATCAGATATTAGCATATGTCACTCTCATATCTTCCCCTTTCTCCATCTTGTCACATTTATGCACAACGGTTTTCAAAGCTTTACTAACAGGGTTTGAGAAGTGCGTAAGCGCTTTTGTTGTAAAGCTCGCATTGCCTTCAACCCTGCTTAGCAGTTCAGTTGTGTTTTTAGTAAATGCGACAACATTAAGCCCAAAAAAAAAAAGAGAGGAAGAAGAAGAGGAGGAGGAGGAAAAGATTTTTACAGAAGGTGCTCCAAATATGGGATTTATGTAAGCTGAATAAGCCATAAACCTTTACATGAGTGCTTCCAAATAACATTAATGGCTTGACTTATTTACACCATGACTTGTTCGACTTTGACTCAGAACCTAGGCGACCTCCAGAGTAACTATTTTTTACAGATAGATCCTGGTAGCTTCTCTTTCCACTTTCTTTGCAGCAAGGAGAGCTTTGCAAGAAATAGTAAAAGAATGACCATAAAAATTACTTTTGGAGGGACTTTCTAAAACTTGCCAGCCATTGCATCTGTGCATTCTGCTTCATGTTGTTCTCAATGTTATATTCCAGCCGAGAAACTGTATTGAAAAAAGGACCAAGGAGATGTTCATTCTTGGTACTTGTTACCTTTTCTGAGTTTCTGTTTAGTCTATTATATGTGGGAATGAGTACGTATATTTTCCAATCTCCATTGTCGACATTTTATTTTTCTATATATGGGTCTATGAATGATGAATGCTGTGGTTATTTATGATCCAAGTTTCCTCTGATCTTTTGTTATTATTATAGACAAGAGATCTTCTGGCTCTGATGAGAAGAAGTCAACATCAAGTAGCAATGAAGCTGAAGGAAAGCAAAAGGGGTAAGCACTCTCTTTCTTCGTCTGTATCTCTATCTTTACCAATGCCACTGCACATATTTCATTGTGTTCCCCAATATTCAAGATTTATTGATTTATTTTTTTATTTTTTGTGTCCTAATTATGTAGGGCCACTCAAATAACAGAAGCTTTGCGCATACAAATGGAAGTTCAGAAACAGTTGCATGAACAACTTGAGGTACTTTGCTCTGATGGCATGTGCACTGAAAACTCTTGGTTTAAATTAGTTTTTGGAGAAGTTTGTGTTGGCAGTGGAGTCTCTCCTTGCGCACGAGTCTAGGAAATCAATTATTTATTTATGCTTATTTTAGCTGCTACACTAAGGATAGTAGAAGCAAGTGTATATGCATTTGTTGAGCAAGAGAAGCCTTTTGCGTGATCAGAAACTGTACCTTTGGTGGATCCTGAAACAGTCATCTGCATATTGAACATCAATGTGCTGAAGATGAGGCCTGATTATGTATGTTGAAATGGTAGATGAAGATGCTTGTTTCAACTTTCAGGATGGCAGATATATTTTAATCAGTCGTAAGATGCGGTTTGTTAAAAATAAAGTAGATATATACTTAATTGACTTGGAAACCTTGGCAGGTGAAACGATGCGGGCATCCTGCTATTGGTTTTAAATGTTATGACCTCTATAGTTGTAGATGCTGGCTTTTGCAGTGGGTTATCATTTGCTTGCAAGGAAAAAGGATAATAACATGCTATGTCTATGATGTTCCTCGGTTTCTTTAAGGCCAGTGTGCTAGATTTCTCTTTGCCTTTGAAGAAAGTGCTGGTGGGCAGGCCTCGTCTCCCAAAGAAAATAATAATTCAGTCTAAACAGTAGTTAATTTTGTTTAACTCATTTGAATGATGTGATGATCTAGGAGGTCTTGATAGTTCCATTCAGTGTCAGCTCCTTTGCATCACATCCTTTTCTTGCACGACATTTTTGCATTGTATCTACACTGCTCTTATTAAAAGAATAGTCGGTCTTGTACAGGTCCTGCTTGTGGTGTGGTAAGCATTGTGATTATTCTGCTGATTTAACATGGCCTTCAACAGGTGTTTGAGATGTTAGGGAACGTTCGTTTCTTCTTTATGCTATAGTTGGGGAATATATTAGCATGATAGCTTCTATTTTGTATTTACTTCTTTAGGTACAAAGAGCGTTACAGTTGAGAATCGAAGAACATGCAAGGTACTTGCAGAAGATATTGGAGCAGCAGCAGAAAGCAGGCAGTGTCCGTGTCCTGACACGCCAAAACTCACTAACTCTTAGCAGTCCTTGCAGGGACTCCGAGGCTGAACTGCCTGAATCTCCACCACCACTAGAATCTGAATTTAGTTCAGAGTCTTTGCCACTCAAACACAAGCCAATTAATTCTGAGGGAAGGGAATGTCAAAAGAGGATTAGAGTGGAAGATGACGCTTCTGAATAATCTTTAGGGACAGTGCTATTATTCTCATTGATTGTGTTTTTTTTTTTTTTTTTTTTTGTAAATTCATTGATTTTTCCGTAAAACTGGCCTTTGGAAGTGTAATTCGCTTCAGTTTGAGTTTGTTGTTGGGTGGACATCGGGTAGTAGGATTGGTTTTATTTTTCCTTTTTATTTAAAAAAAAAAAAAAAAAAAAAGTTTAAACAGTGTACGTCTTTGACCTTTCTTGTAGAATTTATGAACTGTTAATTAGCCGGCTTTAGTAAGTAAAATTAACTGTCATTATCAAGCTAGTTCCTATATTTATAATGTATTGTATTGATCAGAGTTCTCCTTTTTTTCTTTTTTTATTTATTTATTTGGGGGGGTGTTGTTGGGGGAGGGTTCAATGGGAGGATCAAATTCAACTTTATTTCATTCTCCATTCCGTTTTAGATAATCGTAGTCATCTTCCAATTATATTATGGAATCACTCCTTTTTAACTTTTTCTGGTTCAACTTATCAAACCTCGGAGTTGTTTCCATTCCATCCTTATAGACAGACAAGGGCATAAGGCACTTCCAATTCAAAACCATCAACACTTTGAAAAAGAAGAGCTTGAACTCAGCTGCAACTGCAATATTATTCCCAATGCTGCTGCTTTGGTTTACTTAAAAAGGATTGCATCAACCATACTGTAGAAGACTAATTTACGTCAAGTAATTTGGGAGAAATTGAAATTGAAGGCTAACGTGTGTGCGTGATGAATTTCTAGTTTTTTTTTTTTTTTTTTTTTTTTTTTTGCGTTGGATTTTTCATTGAACTTGCACCTAAGAGTCACTGTGGAAGACGAATCAAAGACCAATCAATTCATCCTAGAAGAAAAGCTACAATTTCAAGAGGCTAATCTTTGTCCATGTTGTTTATTAGGCCCAATACTCTTCAAGCCTGGCCCCTTCTTACTAGTCCAACTCTAGGGTTATATTATATTGCTATCCCATGTCAATGTCGATACACTTCTTTCCCTCTCTATCCCCAATCCTTCGATGTTTTACTCTCAAATTAGGGTTTGCCACCAAGGTGGAATAACTACTATTATTACCATGAAATACTTTAATATTTTATCTTTCTAAATTTCTCTTCTTCTTCTTTTTGTCAAGTCTATCTTTCTATAAGCTTTAAATTTGCAAATCCATGAATTTTCAATATACATAAAATATCAGTACCCTGTATTACGGTTAACTCCCTCAATCAACCCTAACAAGTAACAATTTATTTTTAGGCTCATCAACGACGGTGATTGCGTGTTTAAATTTTCTTTTTTTTTTTTTTATTTTGAGAGGAAAAACCGATTTTTTAATAATAATTTTAGCCAACCATTTATAGATAGTCAGATGAAGCTAAAGAAACATGTGAATTCAAAAATTAATTCTCGGACTTGAAAAGGGAAAATATATCAAGAAATCAAAATTTATTTAAGCTCACATGAGTTAATATCCTTTTCCCCTCGTAAAAAGAAAAGGTTGGAGGTGGGGCATATACATATATATATATATATATATCATACGTTGATGTGGTCCCTTCCCTATGGGATCCCTTCCTTTGTGATTAGTAATAATTAATATGATATGATTTAGGTTGTAGGCATGGTCATGGAGAGTGGAATCTGGTTGGTTGCTTGAACCGGAGCTAATATATATATATATATATCTCGAGGAAAAGAATGAGCAATTTCCGGTTCAGGCCAACTTTCAAAATCGAAATCCTTAAAACCTGGAGTCACCGCTCTCAGCTCTCAAGTCACGTCAAGCGACGCCCCGCCCGCTGTCCCAACTCACCTCATTTATTTATTCTTATTCTTAAACCAACCAACCGCCCACCCAAAAAAAAAAAAAAAAAAAAAAAAGAAGAAAAAGAAGAAATTGAAAATCAAAAGCATCTCTGAGTCCCTCGCTAGGCTCTGCCCGCATAACGACACCCCACTCCAAATTTTTAAACACACACTCTGCTGTCTGCATATATATATATATATATATTTTAAAGAATAACTATAACAATAATATTAATAATAACAATAATATATTAGACAATGAAACAATGTTCTTAATTATCATATTAATAAGAAATTTATTTTTTTAATGAATTTTTTAATTTATTTTTATGCTTTTTAAATAAATAAAGTTTCTTTACACTCTTTTATATTATTTGTGGGACTCATGATATAAAACTTAAGCTAAAATAATAATAAAAAGTAAAAAAAAAAAAAAAAAAAAGGAAAGTTTTTAGAATCTTAGAACGAACCTAATGTGATGCTGAAGAACGTAAAAAGGGAAGGTTAGCATGGAAGTTTTATCAGCACCTCCCGAGTTTTATAGTATATTGTTTACATTTTTTTGTTTGAATGTTTTAAATAAAATTATAACACATTCCTATAAATAAAAACACATAATTAGGTTGTGGTGGGGAGACCGACGACAGCGGAGCAGATAGTCAGAGAGCAGTTCGACTGAAATTTTGGCCATGAGCCAAAATATCCATAGATTCCTCTTTTCTTTTATTATTATTTTTAAATATATTTGAAAAGAGTAGACTTTGAGACTCCTATACATCTATCTATTTATGCATTCAAATGCAATTCCTTGTTTATAAAGAAAAAGAAAAGAAAGAGACAGCAGCAACAGCCAGCAGCATCAATAGTTTGGAATTGGAAGAGAGTGAGTCTCCTCTGCATTCTAAGATCTATATCTAAAATCTCTTTCATTTTCAGTTTCTTCTTCTTCTTCTCTCTTAATGATATAATTATGATATCATCGATGTAATGGATTCAGATCCCCGTGTTTATTATTATTATTATATTAATCCTTCACCAAATTTACCTCTGTATGCATGTGAGTGTATGTGCTTCTTTTTTTGACCTTTTCCATGCATGCAATTGCAACTTCTGGTCTGTGTGGTCTTGGTTGTGTGTATGATTGTTTACTTTTTTGGGCTTTACCTTTATATGGAGTTAGGTTTTGCAAAAAGAAGAAAGACAGAAGACAAATGCGTCTTTAATCCAATCAATCATGTCATGCTCATGCTCATCTCTCTTCCACTTGTTTTCAATTGATTTTTTTTTTTTTTTTTTGGTGCAAAGTTGGTACACAAATTTATAATCCATCATTTTCATTCAACTCTCGATATAACCAAATAATAATAACTGTAGAAATTATTTATTTCTTTTCTAATATTTCAGAAAAAAAAAATTTTCTAGTACATTTCAAGGAAAAAATAAAAGGGGGAGTGATTTATTTCAGTCATTGTTAATGGTTGGCTGCATTTATGAGAGAGGGAATGGTTGAAGTGATAGTGACTGATAGCTGTTTTTGTTTCTTGGGAGTAAGTTTTATCTTTGTTGTTTTTTTCGTGTTACAGGTCTCACGGTCTCCATCTCTCTCTCTCTGCTTTCTTTCACACACCTCGTTCTCCTCTGTCTTTAAAAAAAAAAAAAAATTACATAAATATATGGCTATGAATTAAAAAAAAAAAAAAAAAAAAAGAGACACAGGATTGAATTGAATTTCAAAAAAGGAAAAAAGGGAAGAAGAAGGTAATTAGATGGTAATGTTAGCGTGTGGTGTTATATAGCATAGAAGGAAGGAAGCAAGCAGAGGGAGCATGTGCGACTCTCCGTCTCCGAGATCTATAACCAATTCCAATGATCCAGAGTAAGATCTCTCTCTTTTATTTGTATTTTTGTTTGTATATGTGTTAGAAAAACGACAATAGCATTGGCCATTGGCCGTGGTTTAACTATATATATATATAGATGTTCAGATTCTGGCAGTTCTCCTCTTGATTCGGTTATTAGAGCTGACACGTCCTTGCTCGATATGGTTAGTCTCTTTTTCTTTCTTTCTTAAATATATATATACGTATATTTTTTTTTCTGAACAATAAACGCTCCTCCACTCCTAAGGTTGAAGATGAGAGTGGATGTGCATCCACCAGTAAAGACGTCTGCTGGAGTCCTTACAGATCCCAACTTGAGCAGGATGTAAGTTCAGGTTACTTCCCTTTTTATTAAATTGCTATTCATTCTCATTCCCATAGAATAGAATATATTATAAATGATTTGTAACTGCACTGCAGGTGCAAAAATTACAAGAGCAACTACAGGAAGAGATGAAACTGCATACTATTCTTCAACATGCCATTGACAAGAATGCCGTCCAGTTGTCTAATCCATCTTGTCTACAACACCATGTATCCCAACTTTTTATGATTTATGCTGACTTAACATTTCAATTATAAAGTTACGTGGATGTACTCCCTCTCCTTCTCAAAATATCATGCACAATTATTTAAAAAGAAAGGAAAAAAAAAAATTATGTAATTTTTTAACAAGTTTGAGATTGACTCCTTTAGTTATTAAAATAAAGAAAAAGGAATTGGTTTGGTTTGCTGAATAGAATAGCCTTTATAATTTTGATTTGATTCCTTTCTTCAATACTTTTACAGATTGACTCATCATCTGAATGCTCTATCTTTTTCAGTTTAATTTGTTAGGGGGAGGAAGGAATTGGTTAACGTGTTACTTTTTTTTTTGTGACCTTCAGTTAGATTGTCCAGATGTAACATCTTGACAGTGTCCAATTGGTTTTTATTCAATTATGCCTTATTGACCTAAAGTGTTCATATTCTTTATCCAGGCTCAGGAGCTCCTAAACAATATTGTAATTTTAGAGGTTGCAGTCTCAAAGCTCGAGCATGAGATGGTGTCCTTGCATTTCCAATTGAGTCAAGAAAGAAATGAACGGCGCCTTGCTGAATATCGTTTGAAACAGTCATCTTTAGAATTGCACTCAATTTGCTCCTCAGACATCTCCATCTCGGAAAGGCTGGTATCTGATCTGTTTTCTTCACTTATGGTTTGAGTGAATATGTGCTGATTTATGTACCAAATTTTTACATCTTTCTCTGATATGTACCTGCTGATGTGTGAATAGCAGTGGGTGATGTATTAGTTAGTATTAATAAATAAGTGTGTCCTGATGTGGTAAGGATACTAATAGATATTTTGGTTAGTGGTACTATAAATAGAGAGGAAGTTAACATGAGAAGCAGCCCAGATATTTTGTTAGTTCAATTTGTTAGAATTGTGAGCTTATGCTCATGTTCTTAAGGTGAGCTTTTGCTCATGGCTTTCAATTAGAGAGATTAGGGTTTTGTACACACAATTCCTATATCAAATCAATAAAAATACATTCATTTCTTTCTTATTCTGCTATTGGAATCTATCAATCTCACGTGCTGTGTTTGCATGAGAGTGATTGGACACACTAATGTGCATGTTACAAAATATAGGTATTGAACAAAGTGCATTAGATGTAGAAGGATTTCTACGCATATACCAAATTAATGACCATATGTCTGGTTAGCTCCATAATTTTCTAATGCTTCTGCTTAATTTTCTTTTAGTTAAGCCTACAACCCTTAGTTTCCCTTTGGTCAATTCCACTGCAAAGTCTGATAAGAATATAGGTTAGAGTGACTCCATGCTCCTCATTTCTTGGAATTTCATTAATCTCTCCTATTAGTTACTAGAATCCCAAAAGAACTGGGAGTGAATATTGTCCTTCACCTATTATATATCCTCATCAAGTTTTAATGAAGAACAATGGGAATTGAGATTCCATGGAATTAGTCAAAAGAGTCCACAGGACCGTCTTTGATTGATATTCGAAAGGAAATCTGATTAGAAATTTTGTTATTATGCTTTCCTTTTTTCCTTCTTCAACCTGACACGTGCATTCTTTTTTGTCATATGTCACCCCTCTGTGAAACTACTTGTCACAGGACCCGGAAGACGGACCATCAGAATGCAGTGAAAAATTTCCCTCTCTTCAGTCAGAAAACAAGGTATCAGCTTGACCACACTTATATGCCCATGGAGTCAATTTTCTTTGTTATTTGTATGTAGTCATGATCATCTGGGTGAATGGCAGTTACCTGATATGCCTATTTGCCAACCTAGCCATTGTTTTTCCCACCAATATATATATATAAAATCAGCCCTACCTGGCAGCAATGAATTGCAACCATTTTCAACTTTCATGGATTAGGTTTAGCTAGAATTAATACTTGAATCATAAAATAAATTAAAAGAAACCATAAATAGAATCTCATAGCCTAAAAGAGGAATCTTGCAAAAAGATTTTTGTCTTTTGTATGTGGCTATCCAGAAATGTAACGTATGGAGCGGGTAAGGAGAGGGGTATTTGTAATTTTGATGCGGTTATCCAAGCACATCCTTGTAGCACTTAAAAGGCAATGAACTGAACCTAGTAACTAATTTCCATTATATAGATGGCTCTGTGCAAATCTCTTGTCGTTCTGTATGTGTATTTCTGTTTTCTTAGCATGCTTTTAAATGGGCGCTTATCCTCTACTTTGTCCATAATTAATGCATCAGGATGCAGCTGGCAAAATATCATCTTTAGGTGAAAACAAACCTGTCAAAGCTGTGCAAGCCGAAGAGTCCAGTAAACTTCCTAGAGGACTGCCTCCTAAGGGCCTCTGGGATTTTCCCAATCGGTTATCTGAGGAGATGGTCAGATGTATGAAAAATATTTTCATCTCACTGGCAGATTCTGCTATGCCATGTGAATTCTCCTCGTCGCAGAGTCATTTCTCATCTTTGTCTCCGCATGGGAATCTTTCCAGCTCATCATGGCTGTCATCCTCTGATCGTTCCATCACTTCATCGTGGGTACGAAGCCCTCAAATTGATATACACAGTAATCTAGAAGTTTTGGCTTTAGATAACGCATGTGATCCCTACCGGGTGCGTGGAAAGTTAAGTTGGGCAGATGTAGGAAATTATGGGCTTGCAACTGAAGTGTCTTGGATGTCAGTTGGGAAAAAGCAATTGGAATATGCTGCTGGTGCTCTCAGAAAATTCAGGTCTCATTTGTTTCCTTTGTTTAATTTAGATAATTAATTTCACTATTTCGATTTGAACTTCTACAAAGAGCAGCTAGTATATAGGAGCTGTTGATGATTGATTGATGAATTTTCTACTCTGCAAAGGATTATGCATTTCCTCTTCTGCTGCCTTGATTTTCCCAAAATATTGGCCATGGTTCGCAACAAACTCAGCAAGCTCATTTTGTGGCAGCAATTTTTTATTCTGAGCTCCATATACCTCTCTAGTTTTTAGCTTTCGGATGGTGATACAATTGAAAATTTTCCAATAGAAACTGTCTCCTCTTACTCCAGAGGTATTTAACATCAACTTCTGCTGAGCTGGTTAATGATCCCTTATATATATTGGTGTGCAGAACCCTTGTTGAGCAACTTGCCAAAGTGAATCCCATTCACTTGAACATGGATGAGAAACTGGCTTTTTGGATCAACTTATATAATGCAATGATCATGCATGTAAGTCACACAGCTGTTACCATTTTGCAAAAGATGTAGCCTTGATTTATCAATCTCCACAAAAGAGGAGTTAGCAAAAGATACATTTTGACTAGATATTCCTAATACTTTGTTTCATGGATTCTGTACAGGCATACTTAGCTTATGGAGTTCCAAGGAGCGACTTGAAGTTTTTCTCGCTAATGCAAAAGGTTTGTTTACACCCTAAATGTTTCTTTTGGCCATGATGATTAGCTCTTGTAACCAATTGATCTAAAAGTTCAAGTTTGTAGATATGGTTTAGGGTTCTATGTTTATTACTTAGAAACTCTCTCTTTATCATAAGTTGGGAGTTTGGTTAAAATCTTTCAAGTAGATGACTCAATTAAATGAGGGATGATACGACTTTGCAGGGATTTGAACTCATGACATGTTTTTGACCATGTTGAGTTAGCTCCACAACTAATCGACATAAAAATTTAAGCTCATAGATCCTGTGAGCTCTTTTGGAATTGTTAACCAGGCCAAAAGAAGTAAAAGCTGAATATTCCTACTGAATCAACAACTTTCTCACCTTTAGGTCTTCTAACTTTCTATAAAAAATGGTGGCATTTTGTAGACCAAAATTTGACAAACCTTCTCGAGAGGTGGATTGGATTATTTTTTTATCTTTTTGTTAATTAGGATCTGATCTTCTTGCTTGTCCATGAAACTCTATTATCTTCTTTATCAGAAGCACACGGAAATAAAAGAGCAATGCTTATAGAAGAATAGGATCTGCACTGAAAGGACGTATTTTATCCTATAGCCCCCACTCATTTGCAAACCCTAGAGACATTATATTCTTATGAATCCTATGTTTTCAAAAAATACTATCTATATCTCTTAGACACCCTCCTTGTAAGTTACAACTAGACAAATCTGTGAGTTGTTTTTCCGTCCTCTTAACTTGTCGCTGTTGTGCTTCTAAAAGCATCTTCTCTTCTTTGACTGGACATTGGAATTCTAAGGACGTGCTTAAAAATAATGTTTCTCTTGCATATCTGTGCAACGAAAATAACAAGAACATGTTTGAAAGAGTAGTATATGGGCATAATGCACTCAAACTATCGTTCTCTGTTCAGGCTGCTTATACTGTTGGAGGGCATTCATTCAGTGCAGCAGCTATTGAGTATGCAATTTTGAAGATGAAACCACCATTACATAGACCGCAGATTGTAAGTTCAAGTTTTAGGTTTTGTCCATGGTAATTTAGTGACAGCTCTTTTACTTCGTGTTCTGACTCGCTGGGGATATGTCCAGGCATTGCTTCTTGCCCTCCACAAGCTGAAGTTATCTGAAGAAAAACGAAAGTCTGCTGTGGACGTGCATGAGCCGCTGGTAGCCTTTGCTCTTAGCTGTGGAATGCACTCATCACCAGCGGTAAGATCTGATCTTCTCTTGACATAATAAGCGCATGTATTCGAAATGAAATGCCTTGCCAATGATTCAAAGTCAAAATGCAGGTCAAAGTTTTCACTGCTAAGAACGTCAGAGAAGAGCTCCATGAAGCGCAACGGGATTTTATTAGGGCTTCAGTAGGGGTTAGCAACAAAGGGAAACTTTTAGTCCCTAAAATGTTACACTGCTTTGCCAAAGGCTTTGTCGACGATGGTAATTTAGCTGTGTGGATATCACATTACCTTCCACCTCATCAGGCTGCTTTTGTAGAGCGATGCATGTCGCAGAGGCGTCAAAGCCTCCTTAGTTCTCGGAACAGTGGAATTCTGCCCTTCGATTCGCATTTCCGTTACTTGTTTCTTCCTGACAAGATTCCTGGTAGATGACATATCTCTGTACCATTACATGTCTTGTAAATTATGGCCTGCCCTGGTAAGGGCTTCTAATTCAGAGTTATAATTTTGATTCCTGTGTCCCGTGTGGGTTTGACTTTAGAATCTGAATTTGATTTGCACGTAGATGTCGGATTAGGCACTATTGGTTTATTCTCGGCTAGTGGTCAAAAGTTGTAAATGTTGGGTGAAAGAAAATAGCAATAATGAATATTATTATAAGTGACACAAGACACGAATGGTTTTAGTTGTACTTACCATCGCTCGAACCTTAGCTAAATCAAGTGGTAGTTCCTTTAGTCAGATTGACAAATACCAGCAGTTAGTTAAAGTGCAAAACCAAGAAAGCGTGCATGCCTTCACGCGATAGACGTCATGAAAGATGGCAGAGGTTTTGTAGTACGGTTTTCTTGAACCGAATCGGTTAACCTTAAAAAAGAAACAAAAAAAATTTGAAAAAACTTGATCTTACGTGATGTGATCTTTCTTCAAATACATTTATTTTGGTATGAAGAGATGAAGACGATCGTAAAATAAGTTTCGACACTTTTACCTTGGTGAGACTTCTCTTTTTTGGATCCTGAATCCCCAATGTTGGAATCAGATCAGATCACATCATTATTACTTTGCTCCATGTTTGAGACCCTTAAAATCTCTTTGGTTTGTTTTTTAGCAAGAGTATACTTCTATCATGTGTTTCTTTTCAAATTTGAAAGTGTCACTAAAATTTTCCTATCCATGTGGATGTGGCTCTTAATTAAGTACTGAATCGACGTAGTGAAAGTTGTGAATTGAATAATCACATAAAGTAAACATAACGAATCGGAAATGATTCTCGAACCACTGAGCCTTTTCTTTTCTTTTTTTTTTAATTCGAAGAATTTATTGATAAAACCAGTTCGATTGAAAAATAAAAAATAAAAAATAAATCGTAATTTAGATTTCAGTAAAGAGAAGACTATACCGAATCAAACTATATACCCACTTGTGCCACCCCTACTAGAAAACCATGACAAGTCGCAACCATCCAGCGAACCTAACCAAGCTAAGGACCATCACGAATGACAATGCAAAAACCCGATCGCTTACATCCGACCAAACCATTAGGAAGCATGACCTCCGGTGACGTTATTAGACCATGATAACAAACCTACCACCTCCACTCCATATGAACTCAGACCTGTCGGCAACTATTGGTGCAATGAGATGTGGTGTTAAAACTAATTAAGGTAATGGACTATTATTACTTACTTATCCATGACCCTATTAAATTCAATGAAGGTGTATGAAGCATTTGCGGGTGATACATGCATGCATCAATGCACATCACACTTTACAAAATACCATAATGACATCATTGAACCATTTGCATTGCAGGTGTATGAACTATGAACCCAGTTCATACATTTGATGAGGGCTAATGCAATTTTAGTGATAGGAAGGAAGAGAAAGGGCTCTGCTATTAAACGTTTTAGATAATTCTAGAAAGCAAAATTTTCAACATCGATCACACGTCTTAAAAGATAAGTTAAGATGAGAACTTTTTTACTTTTTGTTTTTTGTTTAGATATTTAATAAGTGTCATGAAGACACCATTAATATTTTTCTAAATATAATTATAAGACCCAATCTATATATATATATATATATATATATATATGCTAACTAGACCAGGATAAAAATATAATATAACAAAGTAACACTCACACAATACCCAGGGGGTAACGCTACGCTAACAGGTGGGTGAGGAGTGAAGTGAATGAATATATTCGATATCGAAGGAATCAAAGAAGGATAAGAGGAATGAGAAATACCCATCTTTCATTCATAATAAAAAAAAAAAAAAAAAAAAATGTATATATCTACTCACGATTCAGATTTCAGACTGCGTAAGTGAGTGCCCAACCGTTACTTATGGGCCGTAGTCATCGTCATCTCTAATCAAATTACAAATATCCGAGCACTCCACCAGACTGCAAAAAACCAGACTTACATTCTCAGTCTTCCTCTAATATAATATAAGAAAAACGACATTTGTATTTAATTAGAACCACACGCACTTTTGCACGAAAATTGAGACAAACATTTTATATTATATATATTTATGCATGATTAGGAATAACCTCAGTATATATATATATTTTATATATAGTTGTGGGTGGGAGTCGGAGAGAGTAAATAGAGAGAGACGATTACCAGTATCTACGGCTGCGGAACCCTTGTTTGAACACTACTAGAGGTCTGCAAATTCACACACATACTCTTATTTGAGTTGGTATTAGATAAAAACAATCGTAGTTAATTTACGCAGAGATATCAAGAAATGTGTGTTGGAATTTTCATTGGGACTTGGATTCATGGTGGTTGTGCGAGAGACCTGTGAGAAGGTAGCTTCGTGAAATTCAGTTTTGCAAAGGGTGTTTTCTGTGTGGGTGAGAGATGAGATTCCCTCGGTTATGTGTACTATAGTATCGTAGATTTACTCACAATATTTGCAGATTGTCATGGGAGCGAGTATAGCATCCATGAACTCAACCGGATATCTTGATGCAACGTGAGATGGAGATGTAACTAGCATTTACGTCGTACAGAGTGATAGCATTAGCGTGAAATTACCTAATGATATTGAGAGGGCCTTCACCGGGAGCACCGTCCCCACCTCTTATACAGGTGTTGACACACTTGACGGTGCAGGACTCAGCTTTTCTGGATTTTGGGCGTTGGATTCTGGGTTTCTTGCAGTCCTCAGGGGATTTGCACTCCCCAGATAGGGTCTCGGGTATGTTGGAGAGAGTTTCCTCTTTGTCTGAGGTCGAGTCTTGAGGTGCACTCGCACTAGCACTCACTGCCCATGCCCAAGCCCAACTACTGTTGCTGGATGTAGTAGCTACAGCTAATGCAGCGAGTAGAGGTACTGATAGAGTGAGGCAACGGCGGCGGCTTCTTGAGGATTTTGGGAGTGGAAGATGAAGAGATGATATTGATGGGGTATTGGTGGTTGTGGTTACTGTTGATCCTGGGAGGGGAGGAAGAGGAGACGGATGCGAATGAGCATGAGTTAGCATTCTTGCCTCTTTTTGTTTTTTTTTTTTACAAAGTAGGTGGCTTTTGCTTTTGCTTTTGCTTATGGATTTATTAAAAAGAAAAAAAGTCGAGAGAATTGGCAACCTTATCTATCCGCATTAAATTAGAAAAATCGAATCCAGTTTGTGTGTTGTGTGTCCCATTCTCATCCACATCTATCTCTCTCTCTCTCTGTGTCCATATTCACTCCCTTATATGACTATTTCTTACATCATTTTCTCCCAGGAGTTTTGGTACCATTTCTTAAGAACAAAAAAAAAAAAAAAAAAAAAAAAAAAAGAAGAGATTTTTAAGAAATTTCGGTCATGTTTCCATCTGGTCTGGTAGGAAAACTTTAAACGAGCCCACGGAGTCATCGGATCCGTTATTCAAATAAAGACATTATTTATTGAGGATGTCAATAATAATCCGGAACGTTCTTAGTTTCTTCTACGACTAATTTCAGTCGTAAAAATATCTATTGAACGGAG
Organism: Lumnitzera littorea; assembly: GCA_024138015.1. Lineage (NCBI taxonomy): Eukaryota > Viridiplantae > Streptophyta > Magnoliopsida > Myrtales > Combretaceae > Lumnitzera > Lumnitzera littorea. The sequence goes on along the minus strand of JAMXBB010000010.1, from coordinate 264,658 downwards.
TATCCAAATCTACTCGCGATCTCATCTCACGAAAGCCTCTCGTCACGCATTGAAAGAAACAGGCCAGGCAATAGGAAGCCGTTGGTGATTAACGAAGCAATGCCATCCCATTTTCGGTGAGGAGATTTGATTCCATTCTGTTCGCTTTGACTTTGACCGCACATACTTTTATTTATCAGTCCACGGTTTATACAGAGATATCATATTAATTTACAAAGTTTGCTTTTCGTCTTTTATTTTTTATTTTTCCTGTATTTCGTTACATTACATATCCTGATCAGTGATTTGACTTGGAAAGAAGAAATTGTACATCCGACCAAAGAAGGAAAAGAAATTTTAAAAAGAGGACTCCCCATGCCCATGCAGTGCATATGGTAATGTCAAAAGATAGTGTTTGGTCATGTGTTCTTCTCCAAAACAGATAAAGCTGGTGTCAAATAGTTATTCGCTTTGTCGGGTAAATGCGCAACCTACAAACAGGAAAAAGAAACAGCTCCTGCACATCATATACACTTGTATATATATATATATACAGAACAAACACACACTACAAACAGAACAGAACAGAAGCAGAGGGTAATTCATATTCATCTCACCAGCTCGTAAAGCTCCCTTCCTTGTTCCGAGACATACTCGTGGCAAACCTGGACAGGACATTCATGGAATTGCTTAAGCCAACAGCTTTGAAGATGTAAATGACCATTTTTAACATATCTATCTACACAGAACATAACAAGTAATTTCCAGGAACCCACGTCAAAGCTCTTGTTTCTTGCTGTAGAATCATGCAATGCTTTCACACATATATCCGCCACATCTGCACAGCTGATCCCCTGCATTAATTAAGACATCCTTTAATAACCTCAAAAACTGCTTATCTCGCACGTATCTGTGAAATCAGACCACACCCCACCTGAGAAATTCTGTTTCCTTGATCGAATATGAGAGCCTGTTGGCCTCCAGGTTCCTCCTGCATTTATTGGAATTTACATAGACAAGTCACAGGCATTGTCACAAAGCAACTACTTTCCTTTCACAACGTCGAATGACAAGTTACACTAATGGCGACACATTCCCTACTCTTGTTTCATATGCCGAAAGTTCATGACACTCCATTATCTAAACAAATTAATGCCTAGGCAAATCTACAGAACATGCCAGTGATTGGCAAGCTGGAGAAGAACTCTATACCTTCAAGGGTCCTGGTCGAATAATTGTATAACCAAGGCCTGACCTTCGCAATGAGTCTTCACCAGCCTAGGCGAAATATTACATTGTAAAGTCAGCACCGATGAGATTAGATTCAGAGTCTCGAATGAATGCAAACAAAAGGGTAAGTAAGGATAAAACCCTCTTCGCTTTCAAAACTTGTTCTCTTCTGGAAGGTTCAATTCCCAACCCAGTGCAGGAAACTAACACAAAATCCGTTTCTTGCCCAGTCTGCATAAATGTCCATAAAAAAAACTTTACTTCAGAGATTGCGATAGAAGAAATGGAAAATCGGTCGCCTTATATACAGTGAATAATTTAGAATAACTCGGTGAGAGTAGATAATTAACCAAAGTTATACACTCTAGACCTCGAAAGTGTTACTAGGAGGGAAAGCGACTAATACTCTTTGCAGAGAACCAAGACTAACATAGGACTCTTGGATGAGACTACACCTAGACACCTTGGAGCCAGCTACAACAGAGAAAGAATATCATCATGTGAAAGCTTTAGACTGCAAAATGAAATAGTAAAAACAAGAATCAAATAAATAATTGAGACTTCAACTGGTAATACATAGATTCAGTCAACAAAAACTGATGTCTATGCTAAAATGTCCATGTACATATGTGTGTGTGTGTGTGTGTGTGTGTAGAGAGAGAGAGAGAGAGAGAGAGAACCATAAAAGCATGTGGAAACACTAACCGGCAATGCTTTTATGTATTCAAGTATAAGCTTAAAGCTGCGTAAATCCTGTTTTGCTCCCAAAGGTCCTTCCAGTGGCCTCTGAAGAAGAAAATGGGAGCATTGTCATGAATACAGTCCTTTCAATGCAGTGTATACATTATCAAAAAGCTCAGCACAAAAGGATGGGCGAACAGCCACGTTACACAAGTCATACTAGCAAGTGACAATATTGAAGGTTCTATCAAGATCTTGAAGCAGGCAGAAAAGGTAGTGGTAGAATTAGGCACCAGTATTGGCAAGTGGGTGGGTGGGGGGGTGGGAGGAAAAAAAAGACAACTACCTGGTATCTTTATATATGTGCGAGTGTGTTTACATTTCTGCATGCCAATGCACAATGAGAAGCCATGTGGACGGATCAAAATCAGAAATCGATCCATTTCTCAAGGCAAATCAACAGTATGCCAGTGCAATGACCACAAAGAAAGCAAGAAACCCCAATCTCAAGCAATCAAATGACATGCACATAACAAGAGCTAGGAACTCATTATATTTACCATAAGTTTATTATGTAAACTTTTAAAGATTGTTGAGGAAATTCATATTATACAATGTTAATTATGTTACACATGGCTCAACTCATGCTTTAGCAGTAAAACTGTTCAGTGGAATTACTTCAACATCAGAAATGATGATACTTCATTTTACTCGAAATGGCAAAGGCTTGTTTAATTCGAATGACAAGGAAATCTCTCCCCTATTGAAAGCATGAGACAACAGCCATTCTCTAGCGAATATGAAAACTCTATCACAAAAGAATAACTTGGAAACTTATCATCCCGGTGTCTATGCCACTGAAGGTGCTTTATCTTAACTGTCAACATACTTGAAGGCAGCTTTTTGTAGGAAAGGCACCACAAAGCGATGAAGTTACCTGTCTCCTAGGCTCGAATCTTATTGTCAAAGTGTGCACAAGGAAGGGATCGAGAGGTGGATCATCTGGTTTCACTGGGCGAAATGATGAAAAGGGCACTCTTACCTGCAAGTGAAGATAAAATCAAAGAACACGCCAATGGAGAGTATAAGAAGATGGAACACACATATGCACAAACACGGACCCATAGTTTTATGGAAATTACCCTGCAAAATCCAATTTTCGTGCTGATCCTGGCAAAATACAATTTGCTTTGAGTTGTATCTGCTGAAGGGCCAGCCTCAAGAATTAACACGTATGATCTTCCATTCCCTCCAACAGAGAGCACTAGGCCTTCATACCTGTCCAGTGTGCGGTCCAGGGGAAGTGAAAGCCTTTTGGACAACTCAATGTAGCCTCCTCTGGTGAAAACATACCCTTAAGGGGAGATGGAAAGCACAAATGAGAGCGACGTGTGATGTCCATATCAAGTTTATTTTTCAATAGCGAAAGGTTACCAGAGAAAACAGCATCTCCACTTTCGGTGAACTCGAATTTAGCATCCATCCCAGCATCATACTTAGTGGCAAAGGCATCCTGGAAGTAGGTGCCTAGACGGACCTCCCAGCCATTGAGAGAATCAGCAGACTTGAATTTGGCAAGGAGGAGCTTGCTTTTGCTGCTCTTTCCAGCACGTAACTGAGCTAGCCTGTTGTTGTAGTCCTGAAAAGCTTTGGTGAGGTTGTAAACTCCACGGTGGTCAACTCTGTAGAGATCTCCAGTTATGGCAGAACGAGCAGTCGCACAATATATGATCTTATTGCAGCCCTGTACAGCGGCTTTGAGTGTTGAAGGATCTCCGACGTCCCCAGTCACTATCTCCACTGACCTGGGCAGCAAATCGATCACTTCTAGGTCTGCCTTCCTCACTAAAGCCTGAATCGCGCCATTTTTGCGAATTATGTAGTAATAATAATAATAATAATGCCAGTTTGTTTTTCATCTTGAGATATTACAAATATGGGGGTGGTACAACTGGCCTTCCATAGCGGGGTTGGATCATGGAAAATACCATGGAGATTAGAAAAAAAAAATAATAATCTTTCCATAAAGTTATGTATCTGTTTGGGAATGGGAAGAAGAGAAGAGATGTTAAGATTAACCTTGACAGAGTAACCTCTGAGCATGAGCTTGCGGACGACAATGCGACCAATGCGGCTGGTGGCGCCAACAACGAGGACGGTGGTGTTCTGAGCACCAGGGATGGCGAATTCACACATGGGTCCACCTGGGGTAATGAAGAGGGTGTCTTGTTCGTCGGTACGAGAGGTCCTGGAGATTTGGCCAAGCCCCGAGAACTTCCTCCAAACCTCGTCGAATATTTGCCTGGATTTACGTCCCAGACCTACTGGGTTGACGTCCTCAAGGCTAATCTTGGGCTCCTGTGCCTGTGGCTGTGGCTCCTCTATTTTCAGTAGTTGTTTCTGGCTATTTGGACGTCTTTGAATTTCAACTTTCTTCTTCTTCTTCTTTGTATTCTTATTATCATTACTATTATTATTATTATTATCTCGATCACCGGAGGCGGAAGAAGAAGATATCGGAACAAAGCTTCTATTGTTCAACTTCCATGCAGTAATCGGAGTTGGAGTTGGAGGTGGTGCGACAATGCTCCCAAAGAAATCCGATTTACACCTGAAGGTGGCGGCATTCCCACTCATCTTGATGATTATTATTGTAATTGTAATTGTAATTCAACCAGAAACTTCAAAGTTAGATTCTGTCTATATATATAACTAATACAGTACAGTAAGAAACAGAGAGGTTGGGGTGGATATGGATAGAGAGAGAGATAGAAAAGAGAACTAGTTGTGTCGTGAATGAATAGGATGTGTCAGACGACATGAATCCAAAAATATTAAAAGAGGAAAAATTGGTGGATCACAAAAGAAAATTGAATGAAGCAGAAAGGAGGAGGAGGGAAGGAGCAGTTGCTGTGCCACGTTTCAGCGCCCCCACCCACAATTTCATCTCCGTTACCATTCCTCAATTCCCACTGTTTCTTTTTCATTGCTTATCCATTATTTATTTTTTTTTTTTTCTCTTTTCCTTTCTTTCCATTTTAATTTTTGTACTTTAGTTTTTGCGCTCACTTCCCTAATTATTATACCGTATTCCCTTCAAACCACAACCGTTAATCCTTTACTATATAAAATGCAAATTCAATTGTTCTTCAAAAATTAAAAATGTTATGAATAAATATTATATTAATTTATATAGTCGAATAAATTAACAGCATATACATTTCGCCTATACTTTTTTATTTTTTTATTAATAGACACGTAAATGCAACTCTTTTCCTGTTGTATGTTTGAAGGAAAGGGAGGGGAATGATAGGAATATAATAATCCCCAAAATATGTTATTCCAGAAAATGACGAGATTTGGTAATCATGTTTTCTAAAACATGATTTTTAACCTATAGACATCTTGTACTCTCTGTAAAATTTGCATCTCGTGTTTTTTCTTTTAAGCTTATCAACTTTGCATGTTAAGCATTCATTTTGGATGCCATATGAGGATTTCGAGTGAAACCATTGCTCCTGTTGGTAATAAGTCTAAACAAATGTGCATAGATTGATTGTTATAGTGGTTAAAATTATTGAATTAATTCATATAATTCTATAGGATAATGATTTTATGAATTTTATAGTTAAAACGAATACAAGATTGTTTAATTTTAAACTATTAGTAAATTATATAAATTAAATATATGATTTTATAAATTTATAATTCTATACAATTCTATTAATGTAAATATACATTAGTCATAAATGAAATTACTAATTTGATAACTTTACTCGTTGTAATGCTTTCATGTATATATATAAATTAAATAATCTATATGTAGTTCACCTATGCATTCACTGCATAAAAATTAAATATTTATATATCTTATTAAAAAGATCAGAGATAAAAAAAAAAAAAAAATTGTTTATTCTTTCAAATTTTTTGGATTATTCGTAAAAGAAAAAAGTAAAAAATAATGAAAATCTTTACTTGGCATCGTGCTTGAACTAATCTTTAGTTGTCCAGCGGTTCTGATTAATTTTTCTAGGCTTTCTAGTCTCCATCTTTCGATTTTTGAGCTTCTTATCTTCTTTCTTTTTTTTTTTTTTTTTGGGTTTTCTTCCAGGCTAGGCTAGGAAGCCTCGTTAATGGGATTTATGTTTACTTTGGTGTGGCTAATAAAATAATAGCCTTAATGAGATTAGAGGCAACGCTTAAGAAGAAGTCATTGAATAAAGATCAGAAGATGAGTTCTCTCTCTTCACAGTGGAATGGAATAAAATCTGTAAACGATAAACGATGTAATTTTCTATTTACAACTATTGAAGCTAAATTTGACCAAAGGAAGATGAAACCCCCTCCCCCACCCCCCCC
>JAMXBB010000010.1:198631-253420 GCA_024138015.1 Lumnitzera littorea | reverse complement strand
TGTGGGGTGTGTGGTGTGGGTGGGGGTGATAAGATAGAGACTACAGCTATCCAGTATATATCTATCTATATTAACTAGCCAGAATCTGAGGAAAACATCCAGCGCCACAGACATCGGTAAGGTCAACACTACACAGAAACACCTTAACAGCTTAAGGACACACGCACACAAGCATACATGCATGCACAAGTGCAAATTCGTGAAGATCGGTACAGATTGCAGCACATAAATTCAAAAGCTGCACAATAAAATTATGGCAATAGCAACACAAAGATAACTCACTTGTCACAAATCTGGAAGTTTTTGCACTGATTGCAAACCCAACGGTTTCCTGAAACCATCAGAATACAACAGTGCATACAAGCATGCTGCAGATGGACCATGATAAAATCTTCCTTCATAGGAGAAATTGTTTCACCAAGCTGGCAAAATAGATGTGCTAAGTCAGGATGTAAGAATCCAATGGAGTTGGTTCTACCATACAATACCATTACAGTGATGAGTACAGATAAAATAATTGCATGCATGTAGATACCCTAGAAGAGAGAGAGAGAGAGAGAGAGAGGGGGGGGTGAGAAAGTTTAAGAACAAGCTTAGTCCAATAAAAGATGAGGGAAAGGAAGTTACTTTGTGCATTAGTAGCAGATCCTTTGATGCATTACCAGAAAGATCAGATTGACCAGATGCTTTCAAGGCTCTTTTGGTAATGGTCTTTTTTATTGTGCCTTTCTTATTATGCTTTCTTCCATCTTCCTCTTGCTGAAGTTGATAAATAAGATCCTCAGCAGCACCTGGCCAGTAGTCACCATCAAAGTATGGCAACCTAGCCGCAGTTACTTTGGCCTTGCATTCACCAGTGGATTGAAAGAAATGGTCATACAAATTAGTGAGATCTACTACAATATCCTCTTTGGCAGCCTTTCTGAGCATTGCTAAGTACCTGCGATTACCAAAAAGTTTCCATACACAGAGACAGGGACAGAGTTAGCAATTAATCAGGTAAAATTTAGTAAAAAAGGATTTCCATAGTTCATTTCTCACCATTCTCTGAGTTTATCAGATTTTGGAGTTTTCTGAATTTCAGGGTGACAATACAATATATAATCTTCACCCTTTAGCGGTGGGCATGCCCATATATAGCAGCTTGTAAAACCACGTAACTTGCAATATTCAAGGTATCCAATCTGCAGGAAGTTACACTTATAATACGAGATCCACTCAAATAATAGATTATTGTGTGCAAACAAAATTACATGGAAACCCCAAACTTACCAAAATTTCATGATAGACAAAGGTCCGAAGAGCTTCTCCAGTGACTGCTTTCACTTCAGGCCTAAAGTACTTCACAGAATCTAGATATGAAAGATAGACACGACGCTGATTTGGAAATGCACATTCAGATCCAAATTCTTGAACATACATCCCAAATAGACATACTTCCACACCCTCAATCTTCTGAAATAACAAAACGACCTTCAAGAACAAAACAATTCTTAAATTAGTGGTTTAACTGTGCCAAAATCTATCAATGAGGTTAGACCAAAGTAGTCAACAGAACCTAGCCATCTGCCATTGTACCTTTGACTTATATGGAAATTCTGTTGGATAATTTTCTTCTTGGAAAATTTCAAGGAATCTCTGTTTCACTTCCAATTTCTTGTCAACTGATGAAACCACTCTAACTACCAGTGCTTCAGCTCCAGGAATCTGAAAAGACAATCAAGAAATAAGAAGCGTTATTATTTTTATTAGCGCATTGCATCTTACACATATTAAGTTCACATTGTTTACATAAGCTAGCTACACCAGCCAACATATTCAGACAAGTTATAAGAATTAAGCCAAGCTACTATATAACAGGTGATGGTTTGAGCAGGCAGCAGGATTCAGCTATTTCTACTTCATATGCAACGCGAATGCCACCATTTTAAAATCATTTTAGCAGAAAAATAATCACCTCATCAACACTTTTTCCTTGTAACTTAGCCCTATCCTGCTTTTCCTGTTTAAGTTTCCTAGCTAAACGCTGCTCTATGTGGTCACTGAGTATTGTCTTTGGCAAATCCTTGGCTCCAAGGACAGCACTCTGAGGCAAAGGCTTACGTTCTCCTCTTTCAACCTCTGCTATATAACAATTTGGGCAGGTATATTCAGCTTGACCGCCATCGTTTCTCCGACCATTGAATAGGGCACATATCTGATGTTGCCAGGCTTCACATTTGTCACATTGGACCCACTGCAATCATAAAGAATGATGCAAGGCATTTAAAGGCAGTCAAAGAAAACAATAAGATGAAGGGAAATGTACAAAAGGATTGTATGAAACTAACCCATTCCTCAGTCTCTTCATCATTTTTCTTCTTTTCAAGCCTTGCCTTTGGGATGGTGATTCCATCGACACTAATAGAATCACCACGGGCCTCGTTATAGCATGGAATGCAAAAATAATGGCGGGTATCTCCAGCTCCGAAAGTGTAGTACATTGCATTTCGCTTAATGCGTGCACCACAGGGCGAGCAGTATATAGGTGGAGGCTCAAAAGTGAGCTTCTCCACTGCACACAATTGACATGAGTTCTCACTCATAGAATGCTCCATAGCTTGATTCTTTTCTGCTTTAGCTTTACTCTGCAAAAGAGGAGAAACATTTCGATGGCTATAATAACGATCCAACAGGAAACATAAGAACAATGCAAAAGGACATTACCAGAAGAGAAAATCACCTTCATAACTAAATTTACTCAAACCCACCCCGCCCAACACCACCCCCTCCCCCACCCCACCCAACAACAAAAAAAAAAAAAAGAAAAAGAGAGTATGAGATGCAGGAGGAAATTTCTTGTTTTTTAGTTTTTTGTTTTCAGTAGTTGCAGTTAAATGTCCCATAACCTTTTTAACTTATTCTAAACTGCAAAGAGATTTTCACATTGCATGCACCCGGCAGCATTGACAAGAGAGGGTTTACAGGTAAACAGTGCACAAAGCAAAACAAGGATTGGCTAAGTTAAATAAAATAGGAAATAAATTAGCCAACAACGAGCACAAATTATATACAAAAGTTCCAACAATCAGGGTCCACTAAACCTGGCTTGAGATATCAAGGAAAAAATTTTCTTTTTAACATGCACTTGAGAATTTAATTTATAGTATATAAACTAGCAGTGTGCATGTGCGTAGCATGTACATATAAAAATTTTTATCATTATAGCTTTGAATTTCATTTTGTAAGTTCACTCTTCTTTTGAATTGATGATTTGGAGAAGAGAAGAGAGAGAATACAATCTCAAAGTCGTCCTCATTATTATTTTTGTTTTTAATAATCCATAAATTTTGGGCACAAGCAATGATGGCACAAAATGTTAAGACATTGCTTGATTGTAGGAAGACCTGCTTCAATTATTATAGCATACATATGGCTAAAAACTGAAATTTTTCATTCTCTAACGAGTCATAGTCAAACACCACTATGTCAAGCTGTCCATGACAGTGACATATATCAAGCATCCTAAAAAGTTTTCAGCAGAAGTACATAAACTAGCAGTCATAAAAACCATTGTAGAACAAGCTTACATAAAATGTTAACCTACCTGGCCAACCCACTGACGCAGACCTATGATGTGCTCCCTCACTTGCTCTGGGGTAAAAAGTTCAGTCAACGACACTCCTTTTATCTTTGGCTTTCCAGACTTTGTAGTAGATGCACTTTCAGCTGGCTGAGTAATACTTTCTTGCTTAGATTGGCTAGTTTCTTTCTCAAATGAAACTATTTCTTGTTTAGCAGCTTCCATGATAGTTCCTGCTTCAGACTTTTGAATAGAGTTTCCTACACTCTCCTTCTTCATCTCAACAACATTTTGACTCCTTTCTCCGGAATTCTGAGGCATGTCTGTCTTCATTTCAATAAATTCAGATTTAATGGGCACATACAAACTGTTCTTCTGATCTTGGCTAGGTGCAACGTAAGGCAAATTATGCTCACTGGTCACTGAATTTCCACTTTGAGAAATGTGAGTTTCCGAGGGGCGGTCCATCTTCATACGTTTTAGTGAAGGTGCCAAGTCTTCTAAGCTTTGATTTACAGATGGTTTCTTTGAGATAAGTCCAACAGAATTATCCCCAGCTTCAGAGGGTTTGCATGATCCACCAACTGGATTTGGAAAACTAGAAGCTGAATCTAGACGTGGACGCCTGATTTGTGCCAGTATGTAATTTTTAACTGGGACACAAACAGGACAACCGGTGTCCCTGCAATGTCTGTGATGGTTAAGCAGTATTTTAGTGTGATGGCAACGGGGAAAAGGACATTGTGCAGCATTGCAGCTTTCCATATGTCTCCACAGCTTTTGAACAGTTATGCAGTTGTGTTCTTGGCATTTCCCTTCTGGAGCTGCACATTTACGAGCATGGCGTAGAAACAACAACCACCTCTGCTGGTTTCTAAATTGGCGCTCCCGGTTAGCATTTCCAGACTTAAAGGAAGGATTACTCAACTTGGGAGCCTCCACAGTATCCCTTGAAGCTACACTATGCCCAGCTGCAGATCCTTCTGCTGGCAGATTAGTCTGCTGGACTTCATCTTGCCCAGGTATTCTTTGACCAAAAGCATCATGGACAGAAGGTTCAAAAGATGAACTCCCTAGCATTTCAGTTCCATCCAACGTATGAGAATTCCAGTGTCCTTGAACCATTGCCTCTGTCTGCATCCCCACAGGAAGGCAGTTAAATCCATTTTGAGACTCACCAACAAATTCTGTCTGCAATAACTGTTGCATCTGCTGAGCATTTTGTGACAATGGGGGACAAATACTTTGCTGGGTAGAAGGCATGGATACATACTGAAGTTTAGACTGGTCTTCAGTGCAATTCTGCTGAAAGTTACTTTGAAATTCGGACAACTGCATCTGTCCAGAAGGCTGTTGTTGAATAACTTCATTAAGTGGCTCCACTCCAGGCTCATGCTTGACTTGTCCACCCATATCAGAGAGTCCATACATGTCAGTCTTCAACAAATTCTGCTGTTGCTGACTTGATTGTATTTGCTGTCGCTGTTGCACAAATTGCGGCTGCTGGAAATGGTGAGGTTGCTGCTGAAACTGTGATTGTTGGTGAGGTTGCACAAGATTCTCTCTCATAGAAAGTGGTGAATGAAAATTCATCTTCTCAAGTTGATCTACTGATTGAGGCTTCAAATGTGCAGCTTGGGAAGAACTATGAATCTTCGACTGATTAGCAACCAATGGGATGTTGGTCTTGGGAAAAGACTGCAAACTCAATGGATTCGCACCCTGAGAATTCATTGCAGATCCAACAGATGCTCCATTGCCAAAATAAGTTCCAGGACCGGTACCATCACTATTGTTGACAAAACCATCACCTGAAATTCATGTTACATTCATAAGCAACATTCACACTCCACAACTTGGTAATAAATATGAATTATCAATTGGTCAATTTAGTTTTGCACTCCCTTTTTTATGGTTTTTTGGGCAGAGATATAGAGAAGAAGGGAAATATAAGGGTAAACAGTACCATGCATGGACTGCCTTTGATATTGATCCAAGTGATGTCGAGCAGGCTTTGGTGAATTAGCATAGGATGTTGCCGTCAACATGCTCTCAGAGGGAGCAGATCCACTAGAAAATTGTGGGTTGGCCCCAATCATTCCCATGCCAGCATTTGGACTTCCGTTTGAGAAACCATAAGATTTATGCTGCAAGGTAGACCGAGGCCCACCAACCATTTGGCGACCTAGGCTTTCCATCGTACGTGTGTTTTGAGTGGTTTGAGACTTTTGTTGCTGAGTCTGTGGCACCATGACAGATTCAGCAGTGGAGAACCTTCCAGTATTGTTGGGTAACTCCGAATTCAAGTAAGACTGGTTACTAGTGTTATTGTTAAACCCAGGAGTTGGAATCATTTGGCTATTCATTCTCTGCAAACCTGCTGAGGACAAGTTACTCCCACCAGAGCCGACAGAAAAATTGGCTGAGGTTTGCTGATATCCATTGGAGAGCATTCCTACATAATTATAAAATATTAAGGCTGTCCACATGAAAATTACAGAGGACACTAATGGAAAAGGGCCAGAAAGTACCATCGGGCCTGTTAAAAGAAGTCATGTTCATGTTGCCAGTCGAAAAGTGGCTTCCTGTGTTGACAGCACTTGGTTGCACATTATTAGCTCCAGCAATAGTATTCATGGAAGTATCAACAGAAGATGCCGGCATAATATTGGAAGTCCCACCATGTGACATACCAGGTGTAGGTATCATTGTGCCAACAGTGGAAGAATTGGGTTGATTAGGTGGGTGCCGACTGCTGAGAGTATTGCGCTTGATCAAGGCATGCAATCGGGTTTCCAGGGTATCCATGTTCATGTATTCTTCCTTGAATATTGTAAGTAGAAATTTGACCAGAAAATGAAAAAAGTGTCAAGGAATGTAGACTAATGATCAAAATATAAGATAAAAACAAAAAAGAGAAAGCACAAACCACGTTGGGAGCAGTTTTAAAAAGGCCCTCTTCCAAGCGCTTAACAATGTCCTTAAATCTTTGCATTTGAGAGTCACTAATAGGTCCATGGTGACGCTGGGCTAAAAAGCGAAAGCTGCTAAAAAGATGGCACATGTAAGTTGATTAGTGAGTATATAATAGGGAAATAGAGAATGCGGGAGCAATGCTACATACATCTTCTCCTGCATAAAAGCACGTGCAGCAAGAATATCAGGGTCCATAGCAGTGCCAGCGCCGCTGACATTCTGTTGATTTGGTACATGCCCTCCTGACATGTGAGCCTGTACATTCATCTTTAATTCCCCAATTTGATCACTACAGCATCTCCTAAGCTAGGCCGTGGCAATTCAATTGCAAACTTATAATTAAATGTTCGAAGCAAAGCCTAACCCTGCGGTAAGATAGATAGATACACCACATTAATTGATTGATTAATTGAGTTAAAAAAAAAAAAAAAAAAGTATGTATGAGCCAGAATGAGGTCGCTCAAAATTCAAATTGAAACATCTCTACGTCAATTCCATAATTAGATACTAACGAAAATAGTGTACCCGGTGCGAGAAACAAAAGGTAGCGCACAGAAATTGAAAGAACAATCGCAAAATTGAAGAACCCTAATTTTAAAAAAAGAAAAAAGAAATAAACAAATTACGAGGCACAGCAGTAAGTGGAGCAAGATTGTGAAACCAAACCTGAAAATTTTGATCCGACAGAAAGGGAAGAACAGCAAGAGGTTTTTGAAGCGGCGATCAAAATAAACAAAAAAAAAAATGCCTTATTTCTTCGTAATTTGATCGGAAACGGAAAAGGGGTCGATTAGAAGAATTCGAGCTATAGAAGGGTCGGCCTCTTTCTCACGTGCCAATTCTCTTCTCACGCGCCAACCCCAACCAATACCATTTATTTATACTCTTATAATAATATTATAATTATTTACCATATAATACCCATTTATTCATGTCTTCTTCTATCTATTAATCGTCCTACTGCTATCTATTCCTCTATAATAAAGATCTCTTTTCTTCTTATTACTGCGACTCTTCTAACCTTTTATTTAAAAGTTTATAAATTTGTATCATCTTTAAACTCCAATTGATGCATGTGCCAAAAAATTATTATATTTTCTAATATAAAATAAATTAATTTCCTATAATTAGGTTAAATCAAGATGAATTTAGTTCTATGTGTCCTAGAATCCTATAACATCCATAAAAGAATGGGATGAAGTTAAATAATCTTGATTTTTATTTTTTTGTACTTATTAATTCCACCTCCGTTTCATGCCCTTTTATGTGCTTTTTTTAATGAATTTTTGAAATGCTTAATTAGTGAAAGTTGGTGACGCTTTATAACTAGAAGGCCTTTTAGTTCTTAATCTATTTGTCTTCTATGTTATTAAGTGATCTACATCTATATCTAAATCTTTTATATCTATATTATATATTACTAAACCAATATATATGGCTTTAATAGTCTCCACGTCTCTAATTATTAGGCCGCTAGAGTTTATTCAATTTCACACTCTAAACATATAATTTTTATTGTTGTTATGGTAATATATATATATATATATATATATTATAATACTCTTCTCTTGGTTACATAACCTCAAGAAATGTATTTTTTTTAATGATATTTTTCTATAATTTATCCTTTAAATAATTACTACCTATCTTTTTTTCCTCATCTATCATGTAAAGATTTTTAAATAATTTTCCACTCCCACCTATAATGTTCTAAAACAAAACATTCTCTTTAGAATAAAGCTTTAATAACACATATTAATGGACATTAAAATTCCTTATATTGTCAAAATATAATAATATACTTATTCTTCTATTCTATATTATTAAGCTAATAAGATTTTGTTTGTCTCCAAATCTCTTATTATAAAGTTTAAATATAAATTTTGTCATCTATATTTATATCTATATCTTCCATATTATCTTCAATATTATTTAGTCAATAAGACTTTATTAGTCTCAATGTCTATAATTATATAGTTTTAATGAGGACCCAAAAAAAAATTTTAAAAAAAGCCTACAAAATCTAATTCCGTATATAAGATAATGAAAATACCTTTTTAAAAGGTGCACTCCTCACATTTAAAAAAGTAAAAACACATTTCTGGCTAAGTCTAGAAAAGTAAAGGCGTGACCCTCTTTCAAGAACAGAAGACATTCAACACTTTAAAAATAAAAAAAAATCGCCCTTCTCTCTTTCTCTCGCACCTATAATTTCCTCTCTAACATTCTTAGCATCCAACAACCTTTTTTTTCTGTTTTTGGGCAAAATCTTCAACAAAGATCAAAGTAAAATACTTCTTCACTCTTATTTCATCAAATTTTACATGCATTGTTACATTTTTAGTAAAATTTAACAAACCCTAACCTAGTGATGTAATTTTTTGTGTTGATGCGTTTTGTCCATGTAACTATTGATTTTGTGTTTGTGTGTTCTTGTAATAACGCGTATATAAACGATTTCATTGTAATATGTATATTGGCACACATATAGTCATAGAAGAATGATCATTTAAGTATGTCACACTATGCACCTCAAATGTTCAATAAAATACTTGTGAAGACACTGTTTAGTTAAGAGGATAACTAATAGCACGTGGTCGAATTGGCATGTTACTTGTAATTTGGATAAGTTAAAAATGGTAGATTCAATTAAATTCATGGTATATGCTCACAAAAATATTATGAGGAAAAATTCAAGGTCAGAGTATCATCGAGATCCAATTAAAATGTTGAAAATGAGAATGAATGTGAACCTTTTTTGAACTTTTGCAAAAGGTTTGCTAGAGAGTTGGAATTGATCCTAATGTTAGTACAATTGAGATTTTCAACAGACATCCCAACGCTTATTCAGGAGTTACATCATATTCTCTAACTGCCACCAAGGGCAATGATGATGTCGAGAACTTATTTAAAATGGCAGAAGCCTTTAGGCAAACTATCGTCCCCCAAAGAGGTGGAGTTGCAAGAGTTCCACTGTATAAATCATTCTAAGATAGAAGCTAACTCTACAACTGCTATCGAAGATCTAGTATATACCAGGAGTATTCGACTTAATAACTTTAAAACACCCAATTCAATACTTATCTAATATAAACTTGTGGTATAATCTTTTAAGCTAACCATTATAAAATAATTATATTACTTTTCTTTTAGGAAAAAAACCCCATGTACATACAAGTTTGCCTTTGAAACAAAGGTATACGATCCATAGGTATCTAAATACAATTTTTAAATCAATAATTGAAAACTACTAGGTCACTTAATAAGACCCAATTAGTTTTCCCAAAAAGATAGTAGAGATGACAACAAAACTAAAGTTTAGCCATTTCTTCTTGGTTACTCACTCCCCAACCCCGTTTATTAATATTCTGGAATTAGGTGATGTACTTATAAATCTACTTTGAACTTGCAAAACAAATTATAAGGGAACGAGTGACAACTTACCTAGTAAACCTAGTAAGTGAAATAGAGATAAAAATATGCATTTAACGCAAAATAATCTGAATTTTCAACTAAGTTAGATACAATGCATATACAAGCAAATGTCATCGTACAACGTTAGCTATCTTCACGAGATTAGAGAAATTACATTCACTCTAATTCGATTTAAGGAGTTTGACATTACATACTCACAAATCAAAACTAAATCAGGACTTATACAATGGAGAACACCCTCCACCCATGACTACCTTTAAATCATTATCGCCAACTTTGTTGCGACCTCTCTTCTTATCACTTAGTTCGATTAAGGGTAGGGAAAAAACCATTTCAACTATTCCCATCGAATGGTCTATATTTTACTTGATAATCCTAATCGTTTCTTCTATTTATTGCAATGCATATCAGGTTAGAAATTAGACCGAATTTAAGTTAGTTCATTTTAGGGTTATTAGCCAATTCTAGGTGGTCCAAACCAAAATTGTATATATAGAACAAACATAGAAACTTAACTCCTATAGCAACAAGGTAATATTCAAGCACATACGCTTTACATACGCATAAACAATTAAACTACAACCACAAATAATAACATACTAAAGTTTCCAAATATTCTAAAATAATACTCTAAAATGTTGTAAGGCATTAATCCTTCATACCTTAATATTAATGCTCGTTATTTCCACACGTCACACTAGTCTTCTTTTATTATCTATAAATATTTAACTTAACCTCTTTAGTTCCCATCCAATATATAGAATAAGAGTTCATTTTGACATTTAGGCATGTTCTTCGTTTGACTAAAGTTTCCTAAGTCATTTATTAAGTATTAATTAAGTAATGTAATTTCTGACCAAAATTCCAACCTAGTATTTTAGCATAGGTTGCTGCTCAAGAAGTTTATGACCTAAATTCTGACTCTAGTAAGCCTTTAGAGTTTGCATGCAAGCCATTTTTTGACCTAGTTTCTGATTTCGAGCGATTTAATATTCAATACCAATCTACTTTTTCACTAACCTTTTAGCCGCTTCTATTGTAGTTACATATCAAGCTTCTTCCATCAGACTACTTTCTAATCAAGTTTTCAACTCTACTATCACTTCTACATTTCACCACTTTACACATAAATTCAACTTATCTAAAGTTATAAAACTGTGGTAAACTTGTTCTTACAGCATGATAGCATCTAAATCCAACAACTACCCATTACACTTCTTCAAATTTTACTTATATACAAATTCCTTAAGAAAAATCTTAGAATCAAGCTTATAAATCACCAAATTTTGGCTTAAACCCCAAAATCATCAACTTAGAACTTAAACTTATTCACTTTTAGTTCCTCCATCCTAATGAATACAATTTATAATATGGTTTTGTGAAAATTCAATAAAGTTCTTTAGAAAACTCAACCATTAGCATAATGTTTTGAGAGAAACCATTTTTTTTTTTTTCAAAATCTAATCACATAACATGAAAATGTAACCTTTTAGGAGTTTACTCATAAAATTCAGATGAAACTACAACAACTGGATTTTTGAAAAATCGATCGAAAATCAGCAAATAGGATGTCTTTATTAAGGTTCTTATACTAACACTCAAAATTCCAAAATTTTGATTTGATATTTGAATTCCTCATGCAAAATACTTACAAATACTAAGTTTCAAAATTTTTTAAGGTTGTTTACTATTTTTAGTAAATTTTAGTTAAAATCAAGGAAAAACAAGTACTTATTGGAACTTAGAGCTTCGACCAGCTTTGACCACTATTTGAGGATAAGGATTTGTCTACCCACCTTAATACGACATTTCCCTTTAAGTAGTGGTGGTGGTGGCACACTTCTAAGTATTGGTTATTCTTGCAAACTCTTCAATCCCCAATTTTGTACTATCTTCTTAAAAATGCTTCTTAAAATTCATTTCACTCTTTCTTTCCTCTACACAATTTTTCCTAAGATTGTAAATGGCCAAATGTTTCAATAGTAATCAACTTATGTTCTTATTAGAGGCATTTAGGTGGTTTGTTAAATTATTTTTATGCCAACACTTATGTTAATTTTAGGATTAAGTGTCCAAATTTGGTTTCTTTAATCTATCAACTAATTTATAACTAATATCTTGGACTTGACACGCCTCATATAGGTTTTTCTTTGCATGCCATGAATTTTTTTTTATCATTTTTCCATATTTTCTTTTATTAATTTAGTAAATTTTGCATACAAGTATTTTTAGTAATTACGGATATATATATTTACACGATAATTATATTCTATATATGTTTTTTACATATTATTTTGTCATTTAATAATTTTATTACTCATATATTTTATCTATAAAGATTCGTTAACTAACGATGTTTAATTTGAATATTTCTCATACGTATATAATAATATAGTAAAATTCACTTTTTAGGTATATATTTATTATTTTATTATATTTTAGAAATCTAAGCCTATGGGGTTCTCTCAACTAATGTTCCCATTCTACTGGTAAATTTCTAACTTAATTGGATTACCTTTGCAAACGCCTAAATTAACTGTTTGAAACCTTATCACAAAACTATGTAATACATTTCCTAAAATAAATGTTGGATCCTAGTTATTAAAATTGCAAGATATCACACAAACTACATTCACCACTTGTATGTAAGGATC
The DNA here is from genome assembly GCA_024138015.1 of Lumnitzera littorea. Taxonomy (NCBI): domain Eukaryota; kingdom Viridiplantae; phylum Streptophyta; class Magnoliopsida; order Myrtales; family Combretaceae; genus Lumnitzera; species Lumnitzera littorea. The sequence continues at coordinate 240,793 of JAMXBB010000010.1, read as the reverse complement.
AAAGAAGCAAAAAGAGGTCAACCTTCCTAACAGTATACATCTTAAGCAACTACATCTATCTATGCAACACCTATGCAACCCACTGAGTTTAACCGACTTATGGTAGACAATTTTGAGTCACTACCTATGTTTATACCTATATAAGATGATGAAAATGTTGTTGAGGCAATTGAACTAATCCCATAAAAGGAGGTATCACATTCATCACATGACCATATGCATCTATATAATTGAGTGGTACTTCCCAGAACTTGTGGATAAACAATTTGGTGGTTTGCAGAGAGTTTGACCACATTGTAACACAAAGCAAGCCTTGCACAGTATAGATTTATGAGGTTAGAAGAACATTGACTAGGTTATGTAGCACGTAACGTACATCACTGCTTATAATGATTTGAATGATTAAGTCATTCAAGTCGATAGCCCTAAAGGAGTCAAGTGTGGGTATTAGCAATGGTATAAGAGCATTACTTGCCAATATATGAATTAAACTGGAGCTTTGCTAAGCAATTGGTAAGTACGCTTTTGACATCTACTATTTTATTAAGTTTCCTTGTAGTAGCTTGTGCTAATCCTCTTCTTCTTGCAGGCTAAAGAGTTCCAACATATATGAATTTCTTTTGATGGAGCCAACTATCAAACAACTCAAGCTCATGCTAATCAGGCATATAATTGTTGCATAACCACATACAAATTACTCTGTACCCTCCATATTCAGCTAAAGAATACGTACAGGCGTAGGATGACTCAAACTAAGTGGATATGACCCTCCAAATCCCCTTAATCAAAGTGGACACACTAGGATAAGGGGACTAGTACGACTGCATCAACAAGGTCGACATGATCATGATACTACAAAGCTATCTCATGCCCCAACATCTTTTGCTCATCCAGATGTAGGGAGCATGTCGTACCCTCCATTGAGCTCCTTCCAAACATCCATGGTGGATATTCAACAAGATCCTTCCTTTACACCACCAACTCCACAAAAGAAGATTTGTTAGTTCCTAAGGCGATGGTCCCTCCTGGATATGTGCTGTCGATCCTTTACAATTCGTCGATCCACCCTAACAACAAATATTAACATAAGAGTCATGAACTCCAACCATTACTAAAGAAGAGAGATCCATTGGGGGTTTAACAACACGAATATCATGTATCTTTAGTAAGACTAGGAGGAAGAAGAATTAGATGTAGTCATTGATGTATTTTGTAAAGAGGACTAGGTTAACTATTTGCCATGTTATGCATTTTAATTACTAATGTTCATTTATAGTTCATGTCTATCTTTATTGATATTTAATATTCGGCTTATGAGTTGAACTTTGGGGTTAGGGATATGAGCTGGAGTCGGGACTTTGATATTTGACTGAATGAACTACTTGATTATTGTGACTTCATTATCCTATGATTTGCAAGGGACTAACAACTTTATAAATGTAATTTTTGTAAGATTTAACAAGGAATGCATGTTTTAGGATAATGCCTTCCTTATATTTTTTTCAAAGAAGTTATTCATAAAGAAGAAGATGCTTTTCTAGTTGTAAAAGTATAAAAGGTGTCTTCTTCTTAATAAATATAAAATATGAAGTGCCTTTTCAAAAAGGGGCTTTCACTTCCTTACATACGAAATAAGTTTTCTGCTAACTCCTTTTTAAGAATTTTTTTCAAGGTCCTTTAGTTTCAATATAATTTTTTAACTGTATCTACATTAATTGGTTGATAAGTTTTCATCCATCTCCATATCTCTAATTATATAGTTTAAAAATATTTTTCATTTAGATAGATATATCAATACAATTACAAATACCTTTAAGGCAACAAACTTTGTATGTTTATAATTATTATATCTCTAATTATCATTAAGTAAATACCTCATCTTTGTTGAACTTAAGGTTCATTAATTGACTTTGATGAGAACAAAAAGTATATATCTAAACATGTTGTTTTTAAAGAAAATCAAACAAGTGAATGACTAAACTAAATATCATTTATTTATATTAAGGTAATTGAATAAGATCGATTAATTTGCTTAAAAAATAAATATATCAATTATCTCTATAAGAAATTTCATCTTTTAAATTGCAAAGTATATTTGTTTGTTGTGTGTTAAAAGAATTTTCAGGCGATATTTGGCCTACCGGGTTGATGACTTAAGGAAGAACTAGACTGATAGTATAAAGCACTGAAAAAACACTCACTAGCCTAAAGGAGTCAGCATGCCGGTGTTCATGCCGGTAAAGTATTTTCTTACCGGCTTGCCAATAATACAAGGAGTCGACATGCCGATAAGTCTGATTCAAATAGCTATTGGAACATTTAATACACAGTAACAGGAAGAATTCAATGAGTTGATATAAAAGCTTAACAACCCAACCAAAGGCAATTAAGATTTGATATTCTATTGCAATGAAAAAGACATTCTCTTACATTCTTGAGTTTATTTACTTCTCTTTAATCTCTTGCACACTTATTTGCTATTAAACAAAAAGAAACATAGTTATGGTGCTTGAAAGTCCTCACATTTGTAATCTTGAGTGAAGAAAGTAATATACTTAAGTTAATTATGTGTAAAAGAAATTGTGTAAGCTTGTGTAGCTCTTGGAGCATTGAGTTGCGAAATTGATAAAGTGAAGTGAAGTCCTTGGTTGGAGGCATTGTAAGTCCGTGGAGATTAGGGGGTGGTTTAAACTCCACGTTATATCCAGTCTTGAATTTCTCTATCCCTATCTCCTTTAATTTCTATACTTATTATTGTTTTATTATTGCTTTGATTACTCTTATTATTGCATTTATTTGGTTATATCGAAAAGGATTACATATTGTCCTAGAACTCAATTCACCACCCCTACCCTCTTCTTGAGTTTAGCCTAATGTTTTTCAATTGGTACCAGAGCTAGTCTATAATCACTTGCTTAATCGCATATTAGAGTAAAGATCATGACATCTAATACGTTAGGCTTTTTGGAAGGATAAGCAATCAATAGACCTCCTAATAAGAATTAGGCTATCAAACCTGTTACGCCCCGAAGTCGCGAAGTCGCAACAGTCCCGCCGTGTAAACCATTCTATGATAGAAACTGGCCTCACAGTTCCTACCATAGAGATAATCTACACAAGGCGTCGACGACCACTCGCTTTGAAGTAAACAGTTCGATTAATGATTATACTACAAATATGATGAGTTTTAGATCTTGGTACATTTTATTTCCTCCCGGGTGCACAGTATAACCTGTAATGTGTGCTTTATCCAAAATTTGCTTCTTTAAGTCTGCATCTTGTGGTACACATATTCTTCCTCTAAACTTTATTAGACCTTTATCATCCACCTTAAAGTCAGGGTCCTGTCCGTTACTTAATTTCTCTTTTATCTCTATCAGACCCTTGTCCTCCTCTTGCTTTTGCTTGATTCTCTCTAATAGAGTAGGTTGCAATTCCCAGTTCATTAACTGGCTATTAGGTTCACACCAATCAAACCCAATTTGCATCCTTTCAAATTCATGCACTAATTCATGTTGAGGTGTTAACAGTAAAGCAACCTGTTCATAACTCTTTCGACTTAATGCATCTGCCACCAAATTGGCCTTTCCAGGGTGATAATTTATATTCAGATCATAATCCTTAATCAGTTCTAACCACCTTCTTTGCCTTAAATTCAACTCCTTCTGAGTAAAGAAGTATTTTAGACTCTTATGATCAGTGTACATCTCGCACCGTTGCCCATAAAGATAATGTCTCCAAATTTTCAAGGCAAACACTACAGCTGCTAACTCTAAATCATGAGTCGGGTAATTCCTCTCATGTGGCCTCAATTGTCTTGATGCATATGCAACAACTTTTCTATCCTGCATCAATACACAACCTAATCCATTTCGTGAAGCATCACTGTACACATTATAAGGTTTATCCGGATCAGGTAATGTTAATACTGGTGCTGTAACCAGTCGTTTCTTCAACTCCTGAAAACTCATTTCACACTCTTCACTCCATTCAAACTTTACATCCTTCTGGGTTAATCGAGTCAATGGTTTGGCGATTTTGGAAAAATCCTTTATGAACCGTCGATAGTATCCAGCCATACCCAGAAAACTCCTTATCTCAGTCACTGTGGTTGGTTGCTTCCAGTCCATTACTGCTTTCACTTTATCAGGATCTACAGAGATTCCTTCACCAGATATAATATGACCTAGAAAAGCAATCCTATCCAACCAAAACTCACATTTACTTAACTTGGCATACAATTGATTCTCTCTCAACTTCTGCAATGCCAATCGTAAATGCTCTGCATGCTCCTCCTTGGTTTTTGAGTAAATCAAGATATCATCAATAAACACCACAACAAACTTATCCAAATATGGTTGATATATACGATTCATCAAGTCCATAAATACAGCCGGAGCATTCGTTAAGCCAAATGGCATCACCAAAAATTCATAATGTCCATATCGAGTTCTAAATGCAGTCTTATGCACATCTTCCGGCTTAACTCGTAACTGATGATATCCTGATTTCAAATCTATTCTAGAAAACACAGTTGCACCTTGGAGTTGATCAAACAAATCATCAATGCGAGGTAGCGGACACCTATTCTTAATGGTAACTTTATTTAACTCCCGATAGTCTATACACAATCTCATAGTACCATCCTTCTTTTTCACAAATAATACCGGTGCTCCCCACAGTGAAACACTCGGTCTAATAAACTTTTTATCCAATAGCTCCTGAAGTTGTTTCTTTAGTTCCTGAAGTTCTATGGGTGACATCCGATATGGGGCTTTCGAAATAGGTTCAGTTCCAGGAACTAATTCTACATTGAAATCCAACTCTCGGGGTGGAGCTAACCCTGGTAAATCCTCCGGAAATACATCTGGAAACTCATTCACTACCTGTATGTCTGCTACCTTGGGTATTTCCTTCTCTGCATCCACAGCAAACACCCAACAAAATGTCCAATCATCCTCCTTTACTCTTGTCTCAAATTGTTCATCACATATCTCCATCACTGATATATTCAACCTACTTCCACCGGCTTTTCCTTGAAATATCGTTTCTCCATCATTAAGATCGACAATTTTATTCCTACACTCCATAATGGCTTTATTCTTAGACAACCAATCTATTCCCACTATTACATCGTAACCTTGTAAAGGTAATATCACAAGACTTATAGGATACTCTTTCTCTTGGATTTTTATTCTACCATCTGCTACTACTTCTCGGGTTGTTACTTTCTCCCCAGTCGGAGTTCTAACTTTATAAGTTACATTAACAGTAACCACACTAATTTCTTGTTCATGTACAAATTTCTGGCTTGCAAAGGAATGTGATGCACCAGTATCAAACAGCACAAAAGCAGGTTGTCCATTTATCAGCACATGTCCTGGAATGTACTAATACTATGGTTACCAACTACACTAGCATTCATAAATCTCAAAATGCGAATATTTCAATTCAATTCACACTTAAAATTATTATTACGATAGATAGTCTGAGTACGTACCAGTTACAAGTCCTTCATCATTTTCCTCTTCCACTCCCATGATCTCCTCGACATCATCATGGTAGTATTCCTCCATAAAATCCGAGAAATCCTCATTCTCCTCAATTCCCATATCCTCCAGAGCAAAGATACGAGCAGGTGCAGTGGCGTTATCAAAGCCTTCTGTTCGCTTAGCTCCTTGTACAAACTGTGGACAATATCTGGAGAAATGGCCCTTTCTACCACACTTATTACACTTTACCAATTTCATCTTAGGGCATGCCTTCAGCACATGGTTCGGATCTCCACATATAAAACATTTCCCTTTAAGCTGAGTACAATTCCTTGGAAAATGATTTGCACCACACTTCCAGCATTTGACATTACCATCCTTGTCATAAAAACTCACATTCGGTATTGACTGTGCTGGGTTACTGGCCAGAGTTACCGGTCTCCTTCTCTTCAGTCCAGAATTGCTACTAGAGGCACCGGGATATGGTCTCTTAAATGATGGTCCTGGTCGATATCCTCTATTAATCTTTTGATTCCACATTGCTTGCATCCTCACACGATTATCCTCCAATTGTCTTGCCTTATCTACCACTTCATTGTAAGTGGTAAAACCATAATCCAGCAGCTTGCAACACATTGTGGGGTCAAATCCAGTAAGGAATAAATCTTTCTTCAACTCTACATTATCCCGGTATGAACCAGGCACATATTGTAACAATCTATTGAACTCAGTCTCATACTGGGTTACACTCATGCCTCCCTTCTTCAGTTCAAACAGATCTCGCACCATTCTGTTTTGAACACTATGAGGAAAATACTCCTTTCTGAATTCCTCCTTAAATTGTTGCCAATCAATGTTATTTCCAAGTTGCCTTGTTCTCGAGTCCCACCATACTCTTGCAGCTAACTTTAACATGAAAGTACCATATGACAACTTTTGAGATTCTGGGACTCTAAAAGCCTCAAAACTTCGTTCAATTTGGGCCAGCCAATCATCAGCTAGATCTGGCCTACCCATCTCCCCTTCAAAATAATAATTGGCTTTTATAAATTCAGGAAGTTTATTTACCTCCTGAGGTCGCTCCATTCGGTGTTCAACTTCTTGAGGTCTCCTGTTTCCCCCATTACCACCAGTTAGAAGATGTTGAATCAACATTCCTTGCTGCCTCATCATTGTATGCATACTGGCAAGTATTTGTCCAATAGGCACATTCTCTTGGGAAGGAGGTGGAGGTAAATCTTGTCTATTCTGTTCCCTTGGTGGCGATGGTGCTCGTGGTGGAGGGTTTTGATTTCCTTCAGTTTCCCCTTGACTACTTCCATTTCCAGCTTCAGCCATGATCGCTTAATAATTTAACTTCTAATCCTGCATTCATACCTATCTATAAGTTATCCCTACTTTTGTTTAAAGAATATTAATAATTACTAGCAATAAGTACTTATATCAAATAGTGAGGACAATATTATTGAAGTCAACATACTTAGTAGTCTAACTTCCATTATATAGTTCATTCAACCTTACATCATCACTATTACAACTTTAAAACAAAAGATACAACTCGATAATCTTTCAAATACATACATCAAATTTACAACTCGATTACATCATTACTTACATCATCTACTACAGACTCGATCTTTACAACTGTACAAGACAAAAGGTTACATCAAACTTAATTACAACATACACCTAACTTGATCCAGAAGCTAAAAAGTACATCAAAAGTCAAAAAGATACATCAAAAGTCGAAATACATCAAAAGGTCCTAAAATACATCAGTATCCATCAAAATTGCTACTGGATCATATCTAAAAACCTAACTAAAACAAATCAGTCGTATAACTAGGCTAGTCCTCCTCTGAATCTGTGGTAGCTACTCCATCAAATGAGTCGTGACCCATATAGCCTCCTACAGAATGATCCTCAGGCTCGCTGTCTGATGTGGAGTCTATAAACACGATCTCTGGAGTCTCAGGAATCACAATCACCTCCTGCACATCATCATTGTCCGACTCAGCTGTAGCACCAGCTCCATCTCCAGCTATCACGGTGTCTGCGATCACCTGCATGACTACCGTATGTATATCTATATCAGGCTCACTCTCGTTCGCTTGCTCTTCCTCAGGGTCTTCTTCTGGTTCCTCTTCTTCTGGGTCCTCTTCAGGGTCCTCCTCTGGATCTTCCTCGGGGTCTTCTTCAACATAGACTCCATCCACGTGGGGTTCAACTGGTGGTGGGTTTTCTGGTGGTGGTTCTGGTATTTCCAACTCAAGTTCAGGATTAGGGTTCAATGGTACCTCTATACCATCCCCAGCAGGCTCTGGAAACTGTGGAAACCAATCAATGATCCCTGGTGGGTACTGTCTAGGAATGTATGGAATGTCAGCAGGGATATGTGCAATACTAGCAAGGTATGGTCTCCCATCCTCTAACCTAGCAGGAAAATACCGTAAGGGCATCATCAGGGTTATAATTCCCTCTTTCTCCAACCATCTCTGCTCAAAAGCGGCTATAGCAGTGTATCTATTATACTGGGGGCCTAAGCTCATTTCCATCCATGCCCACTCATCCTTCCAACTATAGCACATCTGATCATGGAACTTATTGATGATCTCATCAACCGTCCTAAATATATTCCAATTAGCTAGTTCCATCAATAGCCATTGTAATTTCACCCTATAATCAATGGGAGATACTTCTCCATTCCATCTAAACCGTATCCAACTATGAATTAATTCTCCCCTTCGACCCTGTAATTATAATTAAACCAAGTCATATTTCCTATGTTAAAGATTAAGGTTATTTATGTTATACAATCTTTTATCGCCCACCGAATATTACCCACTCTCAACATTCCTATAATGTATATTTCTTTTAAGGTATGACGCTTCAAAGCGAGTTTACTAAAACTTCGCTCTGATACCAACCGAGAACTGTTACGCCCCGAAGTCGCGAAGTCGCAACAGTCCCGCCGTGTAAACCATTCTATGATAGAAACTGGCTTCACAGTTCCTACCATAGAGATAATCTACACAAGGCGTCGACGACCACTCGCTTTGAAGTAAACAGTTCGATTAATGATTATACTACAAATATGATGAGTAACTCAAATTACTATTAAACATAGATAATCATATAAATAAGTCCACAGAGCTTCCCAGGAAGATTTACATAATAACTACAGTTTACTAATTTACAGAATAACTAACAGTCTTCATCCTTTAACTACAAGGTCAGTCTGGTTACACATTAAGCTAAATAACTTGATCCTCACACCCCTGGCTTCAAAAAGACTAACCTCTGGATAATTTTAGGGCGGCATGGTACTTGAAGAGATTACAAATCAGAACCTGCAAAAGGATCTATAAGGATATGAGCAACTACAGCTCAGTAAGTTGAATTAGAGACTCATGAATGCATACAAGCACAAACAGGATTATCAAACAATTATTTTCATGCAATGCAACAATCAAGTGTCATCGCACAACGTAGTCCGGTCCGTTGTGAAATCAGAGAAATTTCACCCGCTCCGATCCGGGTTGAGGAGTTCCATGTTATGCAGCAGCTCACAACCAAACCCAGGCTTGTGCAATGGAGACCTCGCTCCTCCCGTGACTACCTTCGAACCATTGACTTCACCCCCGCCGCGACCTCCTCTCCTGTCACTTAGTTCGACTGAGGATGAAGAAGGGACCATTTTGCAATCCTGCGTTATCCCTTTCGAAGGGGTCGGTATTTGGTTGGAGAGTCCTATGATCCCCTAACGGGTTGCAATGCATGACGTTTTCGGTTATTACGGTCGACTAAGATTAAATTCCGGTTAGGGTGTTCAAACAAGTCCACAACAATTCAATCAGTCACAAAATCACTCACAGCACAAATTCCAGCACGAATTCAGATACATCACACATGCGCAAACTACTTACAATCACAAGCATATACAAGCCTAAGTCTCCGAGCACTACAAAACTAGTACTCTATTACAATAAGCAATAACCCAACTTACTTGAATTTGCTCGGTCGCTCGATCCTCAAATTGCGAGCTGATTTGTTTCTGGGTGTCCTATAATGCAAAGAGGTCCTTTTAGTACTTTTTTTTTTTTTTATTCTTATTCTAATTTATAATGTAACTCATTTTCCTCATGTATACCTACAACGTATTAGTAATTCGTTGTATTTTATTTCGGGGTTCGGTTCCTAAACTAGATTCTAGTTTTAATTCCTAGGTCGTAATTAGGCTTGAATCCCAATGTGACATTAATCACCTTATACTCGGGTATTCAAATATCCTATTGGGTCGTAATTTTGGTATTCTAACTATTCGGTACACACTAACCCTAATTGGGATATCGGATTTATTCCCGAGGTGTAAAAATCTTACATTTTAAGATATTTACTTAAAATTAAATATTAATTCCGATTTATTATTTTTCTGATTTCAATTATAATATTATCTAAATAACTTTATTTTTTTTAAATTTAGTAATTTATATTTTCACATATTCCTAATTTCTCATATTCTTTACCTAATTTCCTTAATTAACCATAATTAGTACCTAAAAGCTAGGATTAGGGTTCCACTGCAGAAATTAACTTCCTTAATCATCTAATCAAGATCCAAATCAGTAATTAACATCCTAATTACCTAATTAATCCCAAATCACCCAATTTTACCATCATTTTAGGGCTAAAAATTAACTTAAAATTTTCGAAAATTAATTTAAAAAAAAAAGGGCTTCATAGCACTGTTCTAAATCATATGAGAATCCTACAGAAAAATTTTGAGCCCCAAACTACATCCCTAAGCCTATTTAATTTCCGGTTTAATCATGCTCGGTTTTGATCAATTTCTTAAGAACCCTATATTTTCAGACATAATTAAACTAAATCAATATTTTTCCCTAAATCTACATACAATAAAACCTCAGAATAACAAGTTTCATAATTTTCTGGGCAAAATAACTAATTTTACAAAATTATACAAAAATCGGGATGAGTAAATGACTAACCGGTTCAAGGATTTCTGGCCGTCCAAACCCGGTCCAAGGCTGTCGGCCGGTCCAGACGCTGGTCCTAGGGTAGGGTGGTGGTGGTGGTTCGGTCCCAGGTGGTGGTGGTTGGTGGTTCCAGTTCACCTTGCTAATCTGCACAGTTTTCTTTTTTTTTTTTATTTTCTGGAATTTCTCTCGATTTTTCTTGTGTTTCGATTTTTCTCAGATTACAAACTGTCCAAATGTCTTCTGTGAATTTTTTCCTTATTTATAGACAAACATAGTAATTAATGTGCATTAATTTGATGTGATTTTGCCCATTTCCTTGATTTTAGGCTTTTAGTTTGGCACATTTTTATTGGCCAATTTTTTTTTCTTTTCAGTCACGACCTAATCCAGTTGCAGACCTCTCCTTCTGATTTTTTTCTGATTTTTTTATAATTATTTTGTATTTTTCTTTAATTATTTACTTAATTTTCGGCCTATTTTAGCAATTACGCGTATTTTTATCTACACGTAAATACATGTAGGGTACACGTAAACATTCCTAAATATTATTTTGGTCATTCTAAAATTTTTAGTATACATATAATCTATCTCTACTAATTTATTAGTTATTATATTACACTTTTTGCCTTTTCAGTAATTAGTAGTTATTATGCTTAAAATTTGAAAATTTTATAGTCTCTTATTTTACTACTCACTTTCTTAAATTTAAGTTTACAGGGTCATTTTTACTCCTTTAGAGCTGTTCGTGGGTTTTGCTTATTATTCCCTTCATTATTTTTTCCCTTTTGCACTTTTCCCATTAATCCTTTTCGAGCTTTCTGCAAGCTTCGATCCATCCAGAGACCGGCCTTATCTATTCTTGGTCATAGTTTGCAACATCTTGGTGTTAAAGTGGAGGTTTCGTGTGAACTGTAGCTAGTTCTTCTTGAAGTTCTGTTATAATCCGTTTTGTATGTGTGAAATAAAGCAAGCTACTGCGTTCATGTGACTGCTGTGTTATTAACTATTAATTTCCTGAAATGTTTGTTTGAGCTTTGAATCTGTGAGGAAAAATGACAAACCTAAGTATAAATGTTGGTATTGGCGATAACAATGGAGTTATATACCATGGATGACAGTCTTAGGGAACTCCTAGAAACACTAACGAGAGACTTAATGAGGTAGCTAACCTCTTAGTAGATTTGACTATAGTTGTTTATGTGTTATCTTACCAACCAACTAAGGCTATGCAAAACACTCCACAAGTTGCTCAACTTGTTAGAGGTTAAAATCTAGCTCAACCATTTCAAGGTAAAGGAGTTGGTGGATGAATAAGGTAAATGATAGACCTAAAAGAGCTTAATGAAGAGGAAAAAGAGTATTTTGAAGATAAGTGTGTATGAATCTACAGAGCGCTCGACCATGTGAAGTTTTGAATTCCGAATTTCAATGGATCTAGGAATGCTGATGAGTATCTAGAATGGGAAGAGAAGATGGAACGTGTGTTTGATTACTATCAATATAAGGATTATGAGAAAATGAGAACTGCTGCTGTTGAGTTCTCTGGCTGGATATTTCACCATGTGGTAGAAGAATTTTTAAGCCATGAGAAGATGAAAGGGATACCGAGAGATTAATACTTGACCCGAGACGAAGAGAGTGCTTAGAAACAAGTTCATACTGGAAACTTATCTCCAAGATACTTTCACTCGACTTCAAGAGCTAAAACAAGGAGGTCAAACTATTGACGAGTATGTTCAAGAGTTTCAAATGCTCATGATCCGTTGTAAAGTGAAGGAACCTCATGATCCATTGTAAGGTGAAGGAACCACCGGCTCAAACAGTTTCAAGATTCATCATTGGCTTGAGAGGAGACATTTGAGAAGTTGTGGAGTTTCAACGATTCGACACAATAGATGAAGCTGTTAGGATTTCCCAACAAGTAGAGAGGCAAAGAATGAGCCAAGTACCGGAGAGGATGCCAACTGGCCGACCCAGATAGGTAAGTCATCGTGCTCAATCAAGTACATAACCGAGCAGAAAGGTTGATGTAAGAGCCGAGTAGAAAGGTTAACCTGATGGTGAAGTGCTAACCCGAATTTATAAGAAGAGGCAAGGGTCTGGCGGGAAAACAAGCCAGATCAAGTGTTTTAAGTGTCAAGAGTTCGGACACATGGCTGCTTAGTATCTAAATTGAAAGACGATAGTCATCAAGGAAGACATCCTGAAGCTAGAAGTAGAAAGTACTAATGAGGAACCCAAGGAGGAAGAGGTTCCTACCGAGAAAGAAAATGTCGAAAAAGAGCTGATTGAGAAGAACGTATTTGCCAAGGACTTGGACAAGTTACTTATGGTTGTCCGATGCATTATGAACGTCGAGCCCTTGCGAGAGAAAGAGCAAAGAGAGAACTTATTCCATACCACTTGTAAGGTGAATGATCAGGTGTATGCCCTCATCATGGATAATGGAAGCTACACCAATGTATCATAAGTTGATCTTATTTCAAAACTAAAGTTGCCGACTGTTGTGCATCCAAGGCCGTATAAGTTATATTCATTGAGTAAGAAAGGAGCATTACATGTCACTCGGCAAATACTACTACTGATAACTATAGGGAATTACTCAGACTAGATTCTTTGCGACGTGTTGCCCATATGTGCTTTTTACATGTTGCTGGGTAAATCGTGGTTGTTTGATAAGAGAGTTATATATGACAGCTATAGGAACACGTATATGTTCGAGAAGGATGACCGAAAGATCACGTTGAATTCAATACTGCAGAGAGAATTTAATAAGTTGCAAACAAAACTTCCTACGAATCGAAGAAGGCTCTAGTAATGAGTAGAGTCGAACTCCGAGAAGCCATCAATGCTAATGAGCCTGACCCTCTTGTTGGTCAAGTAACTGTTAGGAATGAAGGAGCGAGATGAGTTACCCGAGGAGATCAAAGAGTTATTAGATGAATATGCCGACCTGTTTCTAGAACAATTACTTGAGGGGTTGCCCCCAACTCGAGGCATAGAATATCGCATTAACTTTATATCCGGTACTATACTACCGAATAAACCAACTTCTCAAATGAATCCCGAGCAGGCTTCTAAACTCCAACATCAAGTCAATGAGTTGTTGGAGAGAGGCTATGTAAGAGAGAGTCTCAATCCCTTGTGTTGTACCTGCACTTATAGTGTTGAAGAAGGATAGAAACTGGCGAATGTGTGTTGATAGCAGAGTTCTGAACAAGATCACAATCAAATACAGGTATCTGATCCCAAAGTTGGAAAACATGTTGGATGAATTCAGTGGAGCTAAGATTTTCAACAAGATTGATCTTAAATTTAGCTGTCATCAAATCTGTATAAGGCCAAGAGACAAGTAAAAGACTGCGTTCAAAACTTGACATGGACTTTATGAATGGATGGTCATGCTCTTCAGTTTATCGAATGCCCCGAGCACTTTCATGAAACTTATGAATTATGTGCTGAGACATCCCATAGGGAAGTGTGTCGTAGTGTAATTTGACGACATTCTGATCTATAGTACCAATATGTCGAGTCACTGTGAACATCTCAGAATAGTCCTATATATCCTCCGTGCTGAGAGATTATTCGACAATTTAAAGAAATGTTGCTTTTGCGAAGAGGAGTGGTATTCTTGGGTTATGTAGTTAGTAGAGAAGGCTCGCAAGTCAATGATGAAAAGATCCGAGCAATTGTTGAGTAACCGACTCCTACTACTTATACCGACATGAGAAGTTTTCACAAACTGGCTTCGTTTTATAGGAGGTTTATCAGGAATTTCAGCACCATCACTACGCTACTTACCGAGCTAACAAAAAAGAACATCAACTTCTGGTAGGGAGAAAGGGAGGAGAGAAGTTTTGTTGAGATAAAAGAAAGATTAACATCTGCTCCGGTGTTAGTACTGCCTGACTTTGACAAAATTTTTGAGGTAAAATGTGATGCATCGGGCATTGGAATAAACGCTGTCCTGATGCAAGAAAGCTAACCAATTGCTTTCTATAGTGAAAAGCTCCAAGGATAGCAGCTGAATTACTCTGTGTATGACATGGAACTTTTGGCACTGATTTGAGCAATGCAAGTATGCTAACATTATTTATTGTCGAAAGAATTTGTTATATATACTGACCATAAATCGCTGAGGTAGCTCCGAAGTCAGACCAAGTTATCAAAGTGGCAGGCAAGATGGGTTAAATTTCTTAAATGATTCAATTTTTAATTAAGTACAAGCAAGGAAAGAGTAACAACAAGAGTAACGTAGTTGTCGATGCTCTTTCGAAGAGACATGTGCTTTTATTAGAACTGCAGACTAAACTATTTGGGTTTGCAAGTATCAAAGAATAGTATTCCGAGGATCCGCACTTTGGACCCATAGTTTTGTGATGCGTTGACAGGAGGACAGTGGACGAGTATCATGTGAAGGATAACTACTTGTTCTGAGGTGGAAAATTATGCGTACCGATCTGTTCACTGAAGGAGCTGTAAGCCCCAAAGTTAAGCCAATTGGCCATAGGATTGAACTGAGAACATAAGGTTTTGGACGATTGGTTAAGGAATCCGATTAAACCCCAAATTATAAACTATTGAGAAAAATATTAGTAAAAATAACCCCGTAAACTTGAATTTAAGAAAATAAGAAATAAAATATGAGACTATAAAATTTTCAAATTTTAAGCATAATAATTGCTAATTACTGAAAAGGCAAAAAGTGTAATCTAATAACTAATAAATTACTAGAGATAGATTATATGTATATTAAAAATAATAGAATGACCTAAATAATATTTAAGAATATTTATTTGTACTATATATGAATTTACATGTAAGTATAAATACGCGTAATTACTTAAAATACGCGAAATGTGCTAAAATAATACTAAATGCTTAAAGAAAATTCATAATTAATTAAGGAAAAATCATGAATCATCCAGAATTGGGTCGTGGTAACTGGGAAAAATAAGAAAAAATTCGGCCAATTAAAATAAGATAACATAAAAGCCAAAAATCAAGGGATAAGGCAATTGTCTTGTCTCATTTAATGCACAATAAATCTCCTAAAGCCCTATAAATAGCAGGAAAAATCACAGAGCTCATTTGGGCAGTTTGGAAAGTGAGAAAAATAGAGAGAGACGAAAATTGAGAGAAATATTTAGTTTAAAAAAAATTAGAAAAAACTGTGCAATTAGGGCTTTCAAAGGGAACTCATACCAAATGAGCAGCTGGAAGTAGACGGCCACCACCACCACACGGTGGTGGCAGCGCCCAGGCCAGCCGACAAGGCCACGGCGGCCCGCGGTGGCCGGAGCCACCCAAACCGGTGGTCCAATTTCCAGCCCGATTCTTGTATAATTTTGTAAAAATAGTAAGTATTATTATAAAATTATGAATTTTGTTATTCTGAGATATTTTTATATATAGTTTGTAAGAAAAATATTATTTTGATGAAAGCATGCCCCGTAATATATGGTCCTTAAGAAATCGTGCAAAACCGAGCATATTTCGGTTTAGAAATAAATGACCTTAGGAGTGTAGTTTCAAGCCCAAAATTTTTGTGTAGATTAATCAGATGATATAGAATAGTGCTATGAAGCCCATTTTCAAAAATTAATTTTCGAAATTTTTAGATAATTTTTAGGCCCTAAAATGAGGCATAAAATGGGTAATTTAAGGTTAATTAAGTAATTAAATTATTAATTACTGACTTAGTGAATAAGTAGATGTTTTAGGATGTGGAAATCTGATGGAGTATGATACTTGTAGCATTTAGGGTGTTAGATGTAATTATTAGGTTAATTATGTAGTAAATGAGTAATAGGAAAAATAGTTAATTTTGTAAATTAGGGAAATTTGGAGTAAAATCTGATTTAGGATGGATTTAGACATTTTGAAATAATAATTGATGTTTAGGGATGGTAATTAAAGTGATAGAAATATTAGAAGTGCATTATGTACATAATAGACAATAATGCATAATATGTAATTTTTGGAAATATACTAAATAGAAAATATTAGAATAAAAATTGATATTATGAGAATAATAAAAATGTACAATAAATCTGATAGGAAACTTGAATTTATGGAATTATATGAAAAATGTAAAAATTTCTCACATTAGGAGTAAATTCAGTACATAAATAAGGATTTAAGTGTACCGGATGGAATAAAATACTAATTAGAAGTAATGATGGTATTTAGGAGATCGGGAAGTAATGTGATTAATTTCACATCATGGGTTGAAACGGATTTCTAGGGTTGGAATCTAAAACATTACTTAGAAATCGAACTAAAAACCTAATTTAGAAATCAATGCGAAAACCAAACCAGAATCTAACCTCAAACCTAGAATAATTGAAAAAGACTTAATACCTAGATAATTAGGCATATTAAACCTTAAACAAAACCTAACAATAAGCGTTATAGGATAAAATAAACTTATAATATTTATATGAAAAGCTGAAACCATGTTTGTGTTATAGGGATGATCGGCGATGGCCTGAGCAAATCGGACCTCGAGTGAGTAAGCGAGGAGTCGAGGTAAGTTGGGATTAATACGATGCTATATTTTGGAGGTTTAAGATTATGCTTAGTTGTGCTTGTTAAATAGTCGAATGTGTGCATGTGCTTGATTATGGGTGATGCTATGATTCTGTTTGTTGTTCTGGCATATATTGTATGATTTGTATGAAAGGATTAATCACCCTAAACTGGACTTAATCAAATATCCGACCAGTAATCATAATCAGACATGTATGGCAACCCGTTAGGGGAACTTAGGACTCTCCGGCCAAATACCGACCCCTTCGGAAGGGATAGCGCAAGATTGCAAAATGGTCCCTTCTTCATCCTCAGTCGAACTAAGTGATAGGAGAGGAGGTCGCGGCGAGGGTGAAGGTAGTGGTTCGAAGGTAGTCGCGGGAGGAGCAAGGTCTCCATTATACAAACCTGGGTTTGGTCGTGAGCTATTGCATTAATGGCAACTCCTCAACTCGGATTAAAGCGGACGCAATTTCTCTAATCTCACGACGGGTCGGACAACGTCGTACGATGGCATTTGCTTGCACATGCATTGCATCTAATAAGTAATTGAAAACCTTGTTGTGTTTCTAGTATAATTTTAAGTCCTCCGTCCCTACTTACTGAGCTATGGTTGCTCACATTCCTATAGACGTCGTGCAGGTACTGGCTAAGAAGCGTCAACCAATTACACTGAAGCTAGCAACTGCTGGATCCTAGGGAGTGAGGAAAAACATTGGAGAATAAACACATATTTTTAAGGTCTAAGTATTTACTTTAGACTTATTTTTCATTTCTGAATAATGTAATAACTAGAAAATATATTATGGAAAATTATTGTAAACTTCAATTGTAATAATTGAATTATACTATATATATATATAATTCCTCACTTTTATAGGTAAATGATTTATTTAAATTACAAACTGTCTACTTCAAAGCGGGTTAGTTGTGGATGCCTTGTGTAGATCAGGTCTAAGATAGCGGTTGTAAGGCCAACTTCTATCTTAGGATGGTTTACACGGCGGGGCTGTTACGACTCTGCCGCTTCGAGGCGTGACAGGAGCTACTAGTCAGGGAAGCCTACAGTGGAGGTCTCTCTCCGGACATTTTTGGGAAAGGAAGACCTGTGAACTAATAAATGGCCAATTCTTTTAGTTGAGAATGAGAAAAGATGTACACCGAGTTATCGAAAGCTGTACCATATGCAAAAGGCCAAGTACTAAGCCGAGTAAGGGAAAGTAATGCCCCTACCAATTCCAACGAGGCCGTAGACTAAATTGAGCATAGATTTTGTTCTTGGACTGCTGTGAATTGCCCGAAACAAAGATTCTATAATGGTAGTCGTGGATCGGTTTAATAAGATGGCACACTTTATGCCCTACACCAAGACTAACGACGTTTCGGCTATTGCTTCTCTTTTCATGCAAGAGGTTGTGCAAATACAGAATGTGCCAAAAAGTGTAATCTCTGACAGAGACCCAAAGTTCTTGAGCCATTTCTGGAGAACCTTGTGGTATCGATTAGGAACCAAATTACTCTTCAATACCTCCTGTCACCTAAACTGATGGCCAAACAGAGATGGTTAATCGTACTTTGGGGTCACTACTTTGAGCTACAGTAGGTAATGTCACGCCCCAAAAAGGTGAAATCGTAACAGTCCCGCCATGTGAAACATTATAAGATAAAAACTGTCCTCACAGTTACTATTTTAGACCTAGTTCACACAAGGCGTACTTAACTCTATCTCTTTGAAGTGTCTAATTCGATACTTGTTTGATATAAACTTGTAGAGTAATCCTGTGAAATAATTTGTAATAATAAACTTATTATTTAGCTTTATAAAAAAAAGTAGTAGTAAATCCTACAGGTACCTGTCATTTCATATACAGAACAAAATATTGAAAACTACTAAGCTCCTTTGAGGAGTCTTGTGTAGTTTTCCTTAAAAAACAAAAAGTTAATATTAAGGTCAATAATCGACCATTTCTTGTTGTATCTCGTTCCTCGTCCCAATTTACTAGGGATTTTGGGGTTAAGTAGGTACTTATAAGTTGTTTGAAACCTGTAAAACAAACTATAGGAGAATAAGCGACAATTTACTCAGTAAATGAGGGTAAAGACAGAAGTATGCATTCAGCACATCATAACCGGGGTTTTCAATCAAGTTGGTTAGATGCAATGTGTGTACAAGCAAATGCCATCGCACGATATTATCTGGTTCATCGTGAGATCAGAGAAATTTCACCCGCTCTAATTCGGGTTGAGGAGATTGATATCACACACTTACGAATCGAAACCAAACTGAGGCTTGTGTAATGGAGAACACCCTCCTCTCATAACCACCTTTGAACCATGGCCCCTAACCTTGCTGCAACCTCCTCTCTTGTCACTTAGTTTAGTTAAGAGTGGGGAAATGACTATTTCAGCTATCTTCATAGAAGAGAATCCGTGTTTGGCCTAAAAATCCTAGTTGTTATCCCAAGTGGGTTGCGATACATATCAAATTAAATATTAAGCCAAGTTTGAGTTAGCTCATCTTTTTAGGGTGATCAACCAAGCTCAAACAATTTAATAATAATATTCACAGAACAATTATATCATAGAGCTCAACTCCCATCATAGCAAATCAAAACCCAACCACAAGTATTACATACGCACAAATAACTAACTACATTCACAAGTCAATACATACCAAAGTCTCCAAATATTCTGAAATAATATCCCAAAATGTAGTAAAGCATTGATCCCACTTACTTATCCTAACGCCTACTTCGGAAAACTCGTATTGTCAACGTTTTGATCATTGGGAGGTCTTATATATATAAAACCTAAATTTAATTTTCTAATGGTTATGAAAACATTAGGGTCTTATCTAAAGCAGCTATATATATATATATATATATAAAGTATATTATCATTTTTTATTATATAATAATATATAGTTTCATTATATTGATTGAGTTAAATTATTAAGTACTAATGATATACACAATTATACTATTATGTGTAATATATCATTCCGATTGTATCAAAATGTAATTTTAGTCGTTTAAATCACGTTTCGATTACGATAGAGTTATAATAGTACGTAAATCAATAATATTGTAGAAATATAGGTTATATTAACTAGGTTGATTCGATTTTAATAAAAATAGTGTCGTTGGACTCGTACAGACTTAACGATACATATTATAAGTCTTAATTTCTAGAAATGATTTTTAATGGGTAATTTGTTAATTCCTCTATAACGTATACATCATATACATTATAGAAGTTACCTTTATAACGTATCATGGTTATTAAAATATCATTAAATATATTAAAAATATATAATTTTTATCCAATTTGACCAGTATACAAATAGATAGTTTTTATTCATCTATTTATCATATTTTAACCTATTATTACTAGAATTGGGTATTGGTTTGTTATTTAAGCTATTTTATTATGTAAATTCATAATAAATAGTTTGGATTACCAAATAATTCTCCAAAAATTTCTATAGACTTTTAAAAATACGTGGAATTCAACTAGTACTTGGTTTCAAATTTTCGATCTATTGCTTATATATTTGTATTTACGATTTTACCCTTGAATTATCCTAAATTACCTAATTAATATCCTTTTTGCATCAAATTGATTTCAGCCTATCCCAAAATTATTATTATTCACTAGAAATCAGTACATGTTCATTTCATCATTTAATTTCATAATTTCCTATTTATTTCACAATTTCAGTCTATTTTCGAGCTATTTTTAGGCCAAAAAATACAATAAATATTAAAAATATTCAAATAAAAAATCAGGCTATATAGAAATTATCTATATATCATAAGTGTCTTGCACAAAAATTTTAAGCTAGAAACTACATCATTTAATGTATTTATTTTAAATTTGAAATTTTGAATGAATAGTACATTTATTAAGCAAGTACATTAAATACTCCTAATTTTGTAAAAATAAATTTACTAAATGAAAGTATATATATAATAACCTATGAATTAATTTTTTTTTATATTTTTCATAATTAATTTAATAATTTTTCAAAAATAGAAAAAAAACAAGGCATAAACTCGAAATCTGAGTTTAACGGAGCTTCGACCATCGTTGACTGAAGAGAGGTTGTCAGTTGGCCTAGTCAGTGGCAGTTCTGCTAGGTGGCGGCAAGGCTCCACGTTAGGTCATCGAAGGGTCAGGGAACTAGCTAGGCTTGGTCCTTACTCTGTTTTTTCTTATTTTTTGTCAAATTTTCCTTGTTTTCCTTAGATTTTCTTGGTTTCCAAAATGTTGATTTTGAGTCTTAGGATCCTATTTATAGTAGTTTAGGTCGGTTGAATTTTTTTCTTAATTATTAAGTAATTTATTTTAATATTTTTCTCGAAAAATGCATAGTAAGAGATGTCAATTTTTTATAAATTTGCTTTTAATGTAATTGCTTATTTTTTTTAAGTTGCTCAACATTTAATCCAATCATATTTCGGTTCGTTTTTTATTTTTTTTATAATTTTTAGATAATATTTTAGGGTATTTTGGTATTTTATATTAGTATTTAATAATTGTTGTTAATATACGAGTATATATCTTATATATATCATACACGTAATAAGTAATTATATACGTGTAATCATGTTTCCAGCATATGTTTTATTTTTCAGATACTTTTTCCCTATTTAATTTTGCGATCCTATCTCTCATTATGCATAATTATATTATTTTAGGTTAATTTATGAGTATTTTTATTATATATACCAGGTATACTCATAAAAATACATGTATACTCATATAGTATATTATGCTATATTATTTTCTTTTATTGCCTAATTATCTTATTTTTAAGTCCTCGTTGTATTTCGAGCTTAGTTTTTAGGGTTTCGAACAATTTTGGACTATATTAAGTAATCATATTTCTAGAGGAAAAATTAGGATTTTCAGGTAATTATTTTCAAAATCCAACTTCACCAAATTACTTCAACTAACTTTTCTATCTTAGTCGTAAAGTTTGGGTTCAATCAAATAATTTTTCCCAAAAGCCCTAAATTTAGGTACGGTTACCTTAAACTCGAATTTAGGGTCTCATATGGAGTAAATTCACCCTATCTTGATTATATTCTTGATATTTTATTATATTTTTTACTTCCACGTGTATAAGGATTCCTTAATTAGGGTTATCGTGTTTCTTGTAAATTTTTAACCTACTTGATTTACTTTCCTAAATGCTTTAAATCAATTATCGATCCTAATCATATAAGGATAGGGTTTTGTCATAATACTCAGATGTTCATATCTGAATTGTTGATTTATGGGTTATTACAGGTAAGAACTTGGTTGATTGGGATGTCTGCCTACTAGTGGTTGAGTTCACCTATAATTGAACAGTACATGACACCACTAAGTAAACTCTCTTCGAGGTAGTCTATAGGTTCAATCTTGAGTTGCCCATCGACCACGCCCCTATACCAATACTCGCACAAGAGGACCCTGACGCAATAAGCAGAGCACAATTTTTTCAGTACATCTATGATAGGGTCACTCGGTACATCGACCAAGCTGCTTGAAGAATACAAGAAAAGACCAAGGGTAGAACTAAATGATTTCAGTTGGGAGACTTGGTGTAGTTACACCTCAGGAAGGAGTGGTTCCCGAACAAGAGGAGGAATAAATTATCTATAAGAGCAAAAGGACCTTTCAAAATCCTCTAGAAAATCAATAACAATGGCTACAAGTTGGGATTGCTCGAAGATTATGGGATTTCTAATTCTTTCAACATTACCGACCTCAGTCCAATCACCCTGATGGAGAACTGAGTGAACACCATTCGGATTCGATCCCAAATCCAAAACAACCTGACAGAAATGATAGGAATCAAGCTACTAGACCTTTAACCTGCAACCGAGTCTAAGGCCCAGAGAGGCTAACACGACGAATCCTTCTGTTCCAATCAACTTCTACCGATGCCGAATACTTCTGTGCCGAGTCACCCTTTATGCTATGCCACGTATAATGTACAAGTAGGTATTTATCCTTTTGTATCTTGTACATTACTTCTTTAAGAAATACCCTTTTTACCTTTTCCTTTTTAGGCAGGTTGCCCTAACTTATAAGTATAAATACCCTTATACTTGTAACTGTGATAACATCAGATTAATTTTAATATACACTCTTTGAGTATTTTTTTCTTCCTTATGTAAACACTATTTGTTTACTCTTGGCATCACTTTTATCTTTTCCCTTAAGCAAGGTTAAGTGGCAAGTAACCTCACCAGACCAATTCATACGTTATATCGAATTATGCCATAAATTTTTGGAAGTTCCATTGGTGCGTAATATCCTTTAGAGTTATTTGTAAGTTTTGCTTATTGTTTCATTCTTTCTTTTTATCTTTTCGTACTTTTTTCCATTAATCCTTTTCGAGCTTTCTGCAAGCTTGGACCCATCTAGCAATTGGTCTTATCTATTCTTGGTCATGGTTCGTAATACATACTGTCCACTCTCCTCCTCACTACCCATGCCCATACACATCTATACTTCTTTAACCACTCATAGCATCGCGTGTTGCTCGTGGACTTATACCCCCAGCTTATGACCACCAACTCTTTCCATTATGCCAGCATGCCCAACAACTTGAGAAGTTTACCAACCTTAAAATTGATACCGGTATCTTCTATCCTTCAGAGGTGCTCGAGGAGTTTCGCATTGCGGCTTTTCCCAATGTCATCACCAATTATGTCCTTGATATTCTTCGGCTTCTTAATGAGGTACACGATGATGTACTTAAATATTTTTACTATAATATATCGAACTCTCCAGGGGTCTGAGGCAAGGGGATCCCCTTTCTCCTTCACTCTTTATCATTGCTGCAGAATATCTAGCAAGGGGATTAGACTCCCTCTATAATAGATTTAGCTCAATAAGGTTCAGGACATCATCTCAACAGTGGATTTCCCATCTCAGCTTTGTTGATGACTGTATTCTGTTCTTGAATGGTGCATCTCCTGCTGTCACAAAAGTTATAACATTCCTTAAACATTATGAAAGAGTCTCGGGTCAAAAGATCAATATTCAGAAAAGCTCAATTTTAATTCCCGATAAATTTAAATCAGCTAACAAAAGGAAGCTCAAAACAATTACTGGGATGAAAACTCAAAATACACCAATGGTATATCTTGGATGTCCATTGGTGGTCGGCCCTAAAAAACGACAAGTATTTGATGCCATTTTTGAAAAAGTCTCTAATAAAATTAATCATTGGTCCTCCCTGTGGTTATCTGCTGGGGGTAGAATATGTCTCATAAAAAGTGTACTAACTTCACTCCCTTTATTCTTGTTCCAAGCTTTTAAACCCCCCATATGGGCTATTAAAAAATTAGAGGGCATGTTTGCTAGTTTTCTTTGGGGAGACTCGAATGAATCCAAATCGACGCATTGGGCTGCTTGGGGGAAACTATGTCTTCCCACGAGTGAAGGTGGAATAGGAGTTAGGTCTATGAGAGAGTTCTCACAAGCCTTGGAAGTTAAACTTTGGTGGAAAATAAGGAATGAGACATCTATTTTCACAGAGTTCATCAGCTCCAAATATCTGAAAGGGAAACACCCAAACGAAATGGTGGCTTCAAGGGTCTCTTCTCCTCTTTGGAAGAGGATTTTAAGGGCTAGGGAGTTAGGTGAGAAATACATTTATCATGGTTTGGGGAGGGGCGAAATAAGTTTTTGGTATGATCAATGGCACCCACGAGGTCACCTATTTAAACTAACACGAGTAACGTATCCAAGGATTTTAGTCAAAGACCTTTGGATTAATAACCAATGGGATAGGGACTTAATAGAAAGGATTCTTCCTAGTGAATACAGAAAAGAGATGTTGTCCTTATCCATTACCCATGGCGCTAAGGACACAGTCATTTGGAAAGAGTCTCCAAATGGTCTTTTTTCAGTCTCCAATGCCTGGAACTTGATCAGAAGGAGAGCTAATGAATCGATTATCTGCCCTCTCTTCTAGAATAAATTTCTCCCGACTAAGATTTCATTTTTCATGTGGAGAACTGTGAGATCTTTCATTCCTACGGATGATAAACAATGTTCATGGGGAAGATCAATGGCTTCTCAATGTGTGAACTGTCTTTCTGAATGTGAGTCTATTGCACATGTACTCTTAAAATGTAATTATGCAAAGGAAGTTTGGAACGGTATTGGTAAAATTTTTGGAATTTTACCTTTCCCTAATATTAATCATATAGATGTAATGCTAAAATATTGGAAAAGTAAGACGGGTAATATTTCAAACCACATTAGGACATTTGTGCCATCAATTACAGTATGGCACATCTGGGGTGAGAGAAATAATCGAAAACACAGAAATTTAAGGAAGAATGTAAATGTGATTGTTAATGATATTATTAATGATTTATTAATGTTCGGGAAGGCATGTCCACTATCTAAGAGACAAATCAAGGATGACGAGTTAATTTTTAAGAATATAACTCATAGTAGAAACAAAGCAATTCGTAAAATCACTACATGGAATGCTCTTCCCCCCAATGTGGTGAAACTCAATGTTGATGGCAGCCTCGCTAAAGGCAAAGGGGGGGGGGGGAGGTGGTATCTTAAGAGACTCCAAAGGTAAATTTTTATGAGGATTTGGATTCAAAATCGAATCTAAGTCTATTGATATTATTGAACTACATGCTCTTAAAAAAGGTCTAGAGTTATGCAGGAAGTACAATGTAAAAAACATATGCATTGAGACAGACTCCCTGGTTGTGGCCAAATGGCTTTCCTCAGAAGTAACAAGGTGGGATGTCTGGAATGATATTTCATGGGCAAGGAAGATGATCAAGGAAGTCAAAGCACAGGTAACACACATCAGAAGGGAAAAGAATAAGGCTGCGGATTGGATAGCTAAGGATGCTCGAGGGAGGCAAGAGGATTTCACATTACTCCATTTTGAAGGCTTGTCTCCTGATTTGAAAATAATCATTAAAAAAGATTTAGATGGTTTGTAGCATTGTAGTAGTTTTAATTCATAGCTAGCTCTATCTAGTTACCAATCTCATTGTAAGGGGAGTAGTACTCCCTTGTTTACTTTCTGCAAATATAACAATGTAAGGGATGTAGTACATCATTATTTATATTTTCATGCAGGTCAAATATGTAAAAAAGAGGTCAGGTATAAGCCCCCCTCTTCATTGTAAAACTTTAATTATTAATAAAATTGGGGCTGGCGACCCCCCCACACCCCCCCGGTAATCGGGTTTTGCCAATAAAAAAAAAAAAAATATATCGAACTCTCTAGATGATCATGGTTGGCTAAAATTAAAAATGAATCCAAGTGATGAAATTCATTATCGTGTTCTTTACACTTATGTTTATGGTACCTTAATCACTATTACCCTTGAGGATATCTATAGCTTTATTGGTGCTGCTGTTATAAGCCCCAAAGCTAAACCAATTGACCGTAGGATTGAACTTAGAACATAAGTTTTAGACGATCGGTTAAGGAATCCGATTAAACCCCAAATTATAAACTATTGAGAGAAATATTAGTAAAAATGACCTCGTAAACTTAAATTTAAGAAAATAAGTAATAAAATAGGAGACTATAAAATATTCAAATTTTAAGCATAATAATTGCTAATTACCGAAAAGGCAAAAAGTGCAATCTAATAACTAATAAATTACTAGAGATAGATTATATGTATATTAAAAATTTTAGAATGACCAAAATAATAATTAGAAATGTTCACGTGTACCCCATATGTATTTACGTGTAGATAAAAATACGCGAAATTACCTAAATTGGCCAAAAACTAAGCAAATAATTAAAGAAAATTATAAATTAATTATGGAAAAATCAGAAAAAAATCAGAAGAGGATAAGATGATCTAAATCAAGTCGTGGCAGGTCTAGATCTACAAAAGAAAAATCAACTAATAAAAATTAGACAACCTAAAAGCCAAAAATCAAGGAAAATGGGCAAAGTCTTGTCAAATTAATGCATATTAATTACAAAAAATGTCTATAAATAGGGGAAAAATTTTCAGAAGTCATTTGGTTAGTTTAAAATTTGGCAAAAATAGGAACACTGAAAAAATCGAGAGAAAATCCAGAAAAAAAAAAGAAAAAAAGAAAACTATGCAGGTTTGGGCAAGTGAACCAAACCTACCTCTCACCACCACCTGGGACCGAGCCACCACCACCACTACCACCCCACTCCAGACCCACCGTCTGGGCCGGCCGACAATCTTGGACCGAGCTTGGACGGCCAGAAAGCTTCGAACCGGTTAGTCCCTTATTTACCTCGATTTTGAATAATTTTGTAAAATTAGTTATTTTGCCCAGAAAATTATGAAACTTGTTATTCTGAGGTTTTATTGTATGTAGATTTAGGGAAAAATAATGATTTAGCTTAATCACGTCTGGAAATATAGGATCCTTAACAAATTGTACAAAACTGAGCATGATTAGAACTAGAAATAAATAGGCTTAGGAGTGTAGTTTGGTGCTCAATTTTTTTTTTTTTTGTAAGATGCTCATGTGATATAGAACAGTGCTATGAAGCCATTTTTTTAAAATTAATTTTCGAAATTTTTAAGTTAATTTTTAGTCCTAAAATGATGGAAAAATTGGATGATTTTGGGTTAATTAGGTAATTAAGACACTAATTACTGATTTAGATAGTAATTAGATGTTTAGGGATGTTAATCTTTGATGTGGAAACCTAATCCTAGTCAATGGAGTGTTAAGTGTAAATAATGAAGGTGTTATGTGGTAAATGTAAAAAATTAGGAATATGTAGAATTGGAAATTTAATAAATATGAAAAATTAGGTTTAATTAGATAATAAAATAATGAAAATTAGAACATAATAAATCTGAAACAAAATTTAATTTTAGGTAATTATATGAAAAATATAAAAATTTCTCACAACAGGAGTAAATTCGATACACTGATACGGATTTAAGTGTACCGGATGGAATAAAATGCTGACTAGGGGTAATGATCATATTTAAGATATCTGAAAATAATATGATTAGTTTCACATTATGAGTTGAAACGAATTTCTAGGGTTGGAATATAAAACATTACTTAGAAATCGAACTAAATCTTAATTTAGAAATCGATGTAGAAACCGAACTTGAACCCGAACCTAATCCCAAATCTAGAATAATTATAAAAGACTTAAGACCTAGATAATTAGGCGTATTAAAACCTAAACAAAACCTAACAATAGGCGTTATAGGATAAAATGAACCTATAATAGTTATATGAAAAGCTGAAACAACGTTTGTGTTATAGGGATGATCGGCAATGGCCCGAGCAAATCGGACCTCGAGTGAGTGAGTGAGGAGTCGAGGTAAGTTGGGATTAATACGATGCTGTATTTTAGAGGCTTAAGATTATGCTTGGTTGTGCTTGTTAGATAGTTAAATGTGTGCATGTGCTTGATTATGGGTGATACTATGATTCTGTTTGTTGCTATAGCATGTATTGTATGAAAAGATTGATCACCCCAAACTGGACTTAATCTAATATATGACCAGTAATCATAATCGGACTTGCATGGCAACCCGTTAGGGGAACTTAGGACTCTCCGGCCAAATACCGACCCCTTCGGAAGAGATAGCGCAGGATTGCAAAATGGTCCCTTCTTCATCCTCAGTCGAATTAAGTGACAGGAGAGGAGGTCGCGGCGAGGGCGAAGACAGTGGTTCGAAGGTAGTCGCGGGAGGAGCAAGTTCTCCATTACACAAGCCTAGGTTTGGTCATGAACTGTTGTATTAACGGCAACTCCTCAACCCGGATTAAAGCGGGCGTAATTTCTCTAATCTTACAATGGGCCGGACAACGTCGTGTGATGGCATTTGCTTGCACATGCATTGCACCTAATAAGTGATTGAAAACCTTGTTGTATGTATGGTATAGTTTTAAGTCCTCCATCATAACTTACTGAGTTGTGGTTGCTCACATCCCTATATACGTCGTGCAGGTACTGGCTAAGAAGCGACAACCAATTACACTGAAGCTAGCAACTGCTGGATCCTAGGGAGTGAGGAAAAACATTGGAGAATAAACACATATTTTTATGGTCTAAGTATTTACTTTAGACTTATTTTTCATTTCTGAATAATGTAATAACTAGAAAATATATTATGGAAAATTATTGTAAACTTCAATTGTAATAATTGAATTATACTATATATATATATATAATTCCTCACTTTTATAGGTAAATGATTTATTTAAATTACGAACTGTTTACTTCAAAGCGGGTTAGTTGTAGAAGCCTTGTATAGATCAGGTCTAAGATAGTGGTTGTAAGGCCAACTTCTATCTTAGGATGGTTTACACGGCGGGACTATTACGACTCTGCCGATTCGGGGCGTAACAGCTGTTAGAGGAACTGACGTAAATGTCAATTATTATGGAGCCAAATTCTATGAAAGAGTGTTCGATATAAGGGTATTGGTGGAAATTAGGGCAAGGCAAAAAATTTAACAGCCATTCGATTGGATCTTAAGACCAAAATTTTCCACCACATTGTGATCCATAGTTATTGCCCTCAACAAGGCCGGTTATTTAATGTTACCCTTCAAAATTTATGAATCCTCTATTATTTGCTTATGAACAAGCAAATTGATTTTTTCAGCATAGTGGTTTAGTGTTTTAAACATGTTTCCAATAACCTATCTCAAGCCTTCCTTCGCTTTGAATGATTAGTTACACAACTACTTATCAAAAAGGGTGTCCAATTTCCTTCCCCTCTACAAGTTGCTTAGGTTAAGCATCTTGAGTTGATTGACATTTGTAGGGGGAATTGGAAGAAATCGAAGAACAATTGGGTTAGGAGGAAAGATCTTTCTCCTCTTAATCTTGGCTCTAAGAGCCGTCCACAGGATCCTATTACTTCTTTTGATGAGCCAAGTAGTCCCAATACTCATACTGGTGCTGCTCCAAGCCGTATTGCTACTCCTCTACCTGAGGGATTTTCTCACCAACCTTTAGCTAACTATAGGTTCCCCTTTTTTGATCCGATTGCTCCTTTAGCCTCTTAGCATCATTTTTATCAATACTCAAAGATATGCTACAATCAGCTCCAAGAGAATATTCATGATCACTTATACAGTGGATTTTAAGGGCTCTATAGTCATTTCCAACTGAACTACCATTGCCCACCTTGCCCTTTTCCTCCTCCAGCTCAGGACGATGATCCTGTTGTCGCTTAGTCATGCACTTCAGCTTTTTATCCTTTCTTTACTCTTTTCTATTTTAGAGACTTAGTCTTTGGCCACTCTTTCATTTTGTCGTTGTCTTGTAAACTTTTGTCCTTAATGGGCTTGCTCTTTATGTTGGATGTTTATGACTCTTTTTTGTAAGTTCTAGTTGCTACACTCTTGCTCTCAATTGACCTTATTTTGCTATGCTGGCCGTTTTATTGCTCTTTTTGAGCTTTGTATATCCTTGATTTTCTTCTTGTAGGGGGCATATTCTTTAGTATAAGCCGAAACTTTGCCGAATTTTCAACTTGAATCTTTTTTCCCGTTCACCACCTAAATCCTCCTCCTTTTTATGAGGCCAAAGGGGGAGAAATAATTCGAGTCATTAATTGGTTAATTCAAGTCAGTAGTTTAAAGTAGTCTAAAAGTTAAAAATTGCCTAAATTGGATATTTTTATTAATTGGTTAATTATAAGTTAATTAGGTAATGGTCATTCCCTTTTAAATTCTAGACATATACATTATAGCATTTGCAAGTTTATTATATCCATTATATCGAGTTATAATGAAAAAGATCAATTCTCACCTTTTTGCTCAATCTTATTCAATTAGCGATTATCTTGAATTCCCATTATAAATTAAGGGGGAGCACTTAGACATTTAATAGTTTTGTCCTCATAAAAAAAGAGGAGATTGTTGAACCTAGGATTCATTAATTGATTTTGATGAGAACAAAAAGTATATATTTAAACATGTTGTTTTTAAAGAGAACCAAACAAGTTGATGACTAAACTAAGTATCATTTATTTATATTGAGGTAATTGAATAAGATCGATTAATTTACTTAAAGAATAAACATATCAATTATCTCTACAAGAAATTTAATCTTTTGAATGGTGATCAAATGATCTTGAAGTTAAATTGCAAAGTGTATTTGTTTGTTGTGTGTTAAAAGAATTTTTAGGCGATATTTAGCCTACCGAGTTGTCGGCTCAAGGAAGAACCAAGTTGATGGTATAAAGCCTTAAAAAAACACTAACTAGCTTGAAGGAGTTGGCATGCTGGTGTTCATGCCAGTAGTATAAGGAGTCGACAGACCGGTAGTACAAGGAGCTGGCATGTCGGTAAGTTTGATTCAAGTAGCCGTTAAAGCATTTAATGCGTAGTAACGGGAAGAATTCAATAAGTTGATATAAAAGCTCAACAACCCGACCAAAAACAATTAGGATATGATATTCTACTGCAATGAAAAAGACACTCTCTTACATTCTTGAGTTTATTTACTTCTCTTTGATCTCTGGCACACTTATTTGCCATCAAACAAAAAGAGACATAGCTGTGGTGCTTGAAAGTCCTCACAATTATAATCTCGAGTGAAGAAAGTAATATACTTTAGTTCATTGTGTATAAAAGAGATTATGTAAGCTTACATAGCTCTTGAAGCATTAAGTTGCGAAATTAATAAAGTGAAGTAAAGTCATTGGTTGGAGACATTGTGAGTCCGTGGAGATTAGGGGGCGGTTCGAACTTCATGTTATATCTAGGCTTGAATTTCTTTATCCCTATCTTTTTTAATTTTTGTACTTATTATTGTTTTAATTACTCTTATTATTACATTTATTTGGTTATATTGAAAAGAATTGCATATTGTCTTAGAACTTAATTCACCCCCCTCTTCCTCTTGAGTTTAACCTAATGTTTTTCACTCTTTTGGACTTTACATTTCTAATTTACGCCCCCTTTTTTTTTTCCTTCCCTCCTGCTTCCTTCTCTTCATACTTATACTCTGTATATGTGTCAATACTTATAACTATATCTATATTTTATATTTCTCTTTGTATCATTACTCTTCATATACATCAATATTTATATTTATATATATGTTTTCTATATAATTAAGCCAATAAGCTTTACTCATCTCCACATCTGTAAATATATGGTTTTAATATAATTTTTCATACTTTATTTGTCTTTTGCTTTCCCACATTGTCTCCCTCTACATCTATATTTTAAGCTAAAAAGAGAAAATTCAAAAAATGGATAAGTGGTGAAACTCACTAAGAAAGCACTACATTAAATGCACACATACATTAAACAACATGCATACCTAAATAAATTAGGGTAAACAACAAATATAGCCCTTATATTCACTTGTGCACCTAACCCCTTATTTTTAAAATTGTGTATTTAAACGCTAAAATCTTAATAAATATGAATTGGTTTTAATGATTTATGTGTCTAAACGTATGGTTTTAATAATAAAGTAGTTAAGTCTATATGATGCAAAAATAAGATGGTGCACGTGTAATTTAATATATATATATATATATTATATTAATTTTAGTAAAAGAAAAGATGAAAACCAGAATATAAAGACTTCGTGAATAAATAAATAATTCATTAAGTGAATATTAATTAATTAAAAATGTAGCATAATTAAAAATATATGCAAGTCTAAAAAAATAACTACGAAGAGGAGGGGAAGAAGTGCATTGGTTACAACAAAACTTAGAACTTTTTCGAAAAATAAGATTAAAAATGTTCATTTTGATTACTTAAGCAAGATTACATGTGAACCAATATATAATTAATAATAAATTTCAAAGTAAATAGAGTAGGATTAAGAATATTAAACAAAAGATTTATAATACTTTTACCTTATGCCTACTGTACTTTTCTAGCTCTACTACTGGAGACAAGTAATCCTCGTTGTTTTACTATTTACTATTTACTATCTTCAATAAAGAGAAATAATTATAAGTCTTTTTTCTTTGTCTCACTAGGCTACTCTTGCCCATATACAAATCTATAGAAATTTGAATATCTCTTTAATACAAAGCCTATTACATAAATAATTGTGTTTACAGCAACTATGAGGATAAAGTATAAAGATCCTCTCAATGAAAGTATACAATAAAATCAAAATATGAAAGTAGAATAGACAATGTCTTTAAATTAGATTCTGAATTCTCTTGAATGTTAAGTTTTTAGTAAATAAATGTATTGATAACGTTTTTTGGTAAAATAGGCCGAAGGCCTAAATCAATAATATTGAGACTTAAGCCTAACTTCTAAGGTCTAGTTTAAGTACAAATATCGACTTACTCGCTATAACTACGGTATAAGACCCCTAGGTAAGGGGACCATCTTTCATTTTCTCACTCCCATGATCACTTAAGAACTCTACTTTCATGATAAGATAGCTGACTTAAGTATCGGAGCGGTTGTGTCGGAGCACCCTCCGATGCCTCTTGTATATTTTATAGGTGTTCGTGCACTAGAATGAAAATCACCATTCAACAAAATGCAGCTCTGATTTGTTGTTCTATATTTCGAAAATTTGAACTCCATTTTTTTTATATCTTTTAGTGTAACATCTCTTTGTTAGAATTTTAGATAACTCTTGATCAAATTTTGAATTATTTTTAAAAAAAAATTTATCAATCATTGGTTGTTGTAATCCTTTGAGTTATGAAAGCTAAATCACACTTGATCTTGAATTGAATTTGAATGTTGCAATGCTACTCTTATATTCTTCAAGATCTACAAGTATTCTTGTACAAAAACTCTAATTTTTTCTCGTATTCAAGTATTATAGTCTTCAAAAAATTGAACTTCCTTTAAAAAAAATATATCTCTTAAAAATTAGTAGCAAATCTTAATTGTCGTTGCTCTTATATTTCAATCTTGTTGCTTCGAATATCTTCTTGATCAATAACTACACGAATTTCCTTGTATCAAATTTGATTGATTTTAACTTAATCCTCTTTAAGATATTTTTTATCTTAACTCAATTCGAATTTGAAAATATGAATAAAATTCATTTTTTTCTTGAATCTTTTTTCTCATATCTATCTTGATTTGAATTTGAAAAATATCTAATTTTTCTTCCTACGAAATCCTTGAATTTTTTTTTTCATAGAAATCCTTCAAATAAATCTTAAAAAATCTGATGACAACTATTAATATTACTCCATTTAAAATTTGTCTATAAATATGATGAACACGTCTAAATCATCTTATCATTATTTTTTATTAAATTAATCCCCCTTAATCCCTATAGATTTAATTAATCAATTTAGTGGAACATATTGTATACATTACCTAGATAGTTAAGCCTTTAAACAATTATAAGCCCAATATATTTCTTGAAACATTCTACTTTCTAACTTTCGATATAGTACTTAGGTTCTTAATTTACCTCTAAATTTGGTTTTAATTTTCAAAATCAGTACTAAAACAAAATCTTGTCCTTTAAATATTGACCTCCATATTTAGCACACTTATTAAATATCGTTACTCTTTTTGTTATTATCAAAACACTTATGAAAGAACTCAACAACATATTTTGAGATAATTAATATTTGAATACTTTAAGGCTATGAATTGGTGTTACATAATTCATACCTTTCATAAAAGTGGCTAAACTTCAAGAAATGGGAAAAATCTAGGTGGAATGGCCTCATAACAACTTAAAAGTATTTCTTCCATCTATATAAGGTTGGATCTCATCATTTTATTGGAGTAATTTTGCTTATTTTTCAATTTAAGTGTTTTTGCCAACTATATTTACATAAAGATTGAGAAGGAGATATTACTTACATTTCATCGAGAAAATAATATCATATTATACATACATGAAAGACATATTTCTTTAATTTTGATTGAAATGTATGAATTATGCAATAAAATTTCTAGCTTTGATTACTTTAAAATTAATTATCTTGCAATAAACTTTAGATTCTGCTTCAATTTTTATTAAATCATCTATCTATGCTTTTGATTTTATTTATTATATTTCCTTCCTAAAATTTAAAAAGAAAAAAAATAGGAAGGGGGTGGGATAGTGGTGGTGGTGTTGCACTTAACCCCCTTATCATTAAAATTGTGCATTTAGACCCAAATCTTTAAAAAATATACTCGATAAATAATTAAGTAGTGCACATACAGAGCAAAGATCATTTATAAGCTAGTTAGTTATCTTATTTAGACATGAATAACAAACACAATCTAGAAACAATTCTCTATTAACCATGATTAACCAATATCCACAACTGAGTTCTAATACTATTAGATAAAAGATAATCAAAATACTAACAACCTTCATTCCACCAAATGCAATAGCTATTCATTAGAATTTGAATAAAGCAATAACAACTTTATTAAATCATTTAATTGGATATGAAAGAACTTAATGAATAGATCAAATTGAAATCAAATCCTAACAATAAAAATCATAACCTTTCTATCTTGTGCTATTAAATAAGGTGTGCTAATGAAGGATATTTTAGAAATACGTTAATGGTAAAATGATGGACATTTCAAAAATATACTAATAAATAGACTCATAATAGTCATTCATATTTCATATGGTCTATTTTGTAATAGCTATTCAATATTTGGTAAACCTTTTCGTCCTCCAAATACCTATTCATGTTAAGTAAGAATTGCAATAAGACCTTACCATGTTCGAAACATGACCATTCTTTGATTTCAAATCATATGAGGCCTATATACCCTAATAAGAAACACTTGATAAAAACCAATTTTTTTTAGTTTTTTAATTGATTTTTTTTTTCATTTTTAAGGAGTCTTTAATCGATTGAAATCGGTAAAAATAGTAGATTAAAAATTAAATGGGTGGATTGACTCATAATCTGCTTACTAATCTCGAACAATAAAAACGAATGTCATGGGTTCGAAGACTATTAATTTTAAAAACTAAAAGGCTATATGGAATTATGAATTATTAAAATTTTGAAAAATATGAGCCCTTTTGATATTTTAGATCACATGACTAAGGAAAATATAAAAAAGGAAATTTTTTATTATTCATTTACTACTTTTGGTGTTTTCTTCTTCTTCCTCTTGTTGTTGTTATTATTTTTTTTTTTTCTTTTTCTTCATCCACTATTTCCTCCTCCTCCTCCTCTTCATCATCATCTTCTTATTCTTATTACAATTAAAAAGAAAAGGTTTTATATTTTATTTTTTATTCTTCTTATTCGTACTTCCTTTTTCTTTATATCATTATTCATAATTTTATTATCATTATTAATATTCTTAATATTATAAATTTATTTTTTACTTTTACTATCATTTCATAATAATATTATTATTTTATTACTATTTTTCATTTTGAATTTCTTTTATTATCATTATTATTATTTCTAATTATGTTTTATATTATTATTTTTTTCTAATAGCCCTTATTGCTATAACCTAAGAATGTCCTAAATGTTTTATAATTCCATTAATTTTGGAATTATTGAAACACATTAGCCAAGTAAAAGAATTACCATTATATACTCATATATTTCTATCGTGTCATTGTTAAATATCTTGTATATACTTTGAAAACAAAAGTCCGTTTAAACTATTTATTATTCCTTTTTTTTATTATATATACAAATATATTCTTTTATTTCCCCTTTTATTTTTCCAAAATATATTATAATATAAAGATAAATAACATAATCAATAAATAGATTAAATAAATACAGTAATAAAAAATTAGAAAAAATCAAGTAGGATGGTTCAAACATGTGTAAGACTCATGTCAACAGTTTGATTTCATGAGTCAAGCGATGTGCCTAGGAAATGCCAGTTCACTAAGGCTTATCAAGAAAATGATGGATTATTCAAGTATCAAAGAAAATATAAAATGAATTAATTTAATAGTCGACCGTGAGTAGTCACCCCCATTGGCAGCCTTAGGATAGGTTCGCCGAAGAAGGTTTCAACTTCTTTCTGCTTCTTCTTCTGTCTTTTTTCTCTCTTCCCTCCCTAAGTAGAGGGAGTGGCCTTGAGGAAACCAGCTAGCCTCGCTTGCTAAGTGAGAAAGAGATATATGACTCACCACGATGATTTTAGATAACTACTTGATATGACTTACAAGATAAGCTCAAAGGACCATTGCCATACACCCTCACTACTAGGGAGTGATCAGAGTAAAGTTTACTTGAAGGCACACTGACAAGCAGAGAACTATATTCAATACATTCAAGATGAAAATCATGCAACTTAAAAGAAGAAGAAACTATTTACAGTAAGCCTCTTAAAGTAAAGGCAGAAGGGTATAATTATAAAAGATTAAAAAAGCGATAAAAGGATTATTTTTGCATTTTTTTTTTTTCTGTGGAGTTTATTGTAGGGGGATGAACTCTTGAAAGATAGAACAAAAATTAGCATGACAAAGGAAATATAAGAAAAATAAGAAGAGAGTATGAATAAATTGCTCAAAACGAAATGAAAGAAAGAAGCCTGCAATTTATTTTATCCTATATACAACAATGAAATTTATGCTTTATTGTTAGAAACTTTCGAATACTAACAAAATCAACCTGTTATTGAATTCAAAAAAGAACGTCGTTTAAATAAACTCTTCAGAGGAAGTCCATTCTTCCCAACCTCTCAAATCAACCGTCAACATTGTCATATTTACACAAGCCATTGTGTTCGTATCCAATAATAAAAACTTGCTAAGTCCACAATAGTCTAATTGCATTAACATTTGGTCTCCTACCGAGATGTATCGAGTGCAATCGTCCAAAGATGTGATATATAGTTAAAAAAAAAAAAAGAATAATCAAGATATCATCATATTAAAATTCGACTTTTCCAATAAGAGGGACCAAAAAAAAAAGGGGAGAGAGAGCGAGAGAGAGACAGCGAGAAGAAGTCGTCAAGTTCTGATATCGATGAGAAAATCTAGTCCAATCGTGAAATTTTTATTGATTTTATCCATTTCATTAGATTAAGGTCAATCTGAAATCAACCAACGCCAGTGTGTACGTACAAGAGAAAGAGAGAGAGCCCAAGAATAATATTCTTGTATATAAACACCTGCAAATGCAATGGGGATCGATACATTATTTGACTCCCGTTTGCAAAGGCAACCTGCTTTACTTTTAACTAGTCAGAACAATGATGAAGGTTGGGGTCTCGGCGGAGGCAAATACAAAGTGCTGCCAAAATCAATTGGGGAGTGCACAAGTGGATTCCACCTATCAAAAATTATACGACCCCCTCGACCCATCCTTCCTCGGAGTTTATTATGTGGTGTGCCAACTGCACTTGATGGAGGTAAAATACCAGCAGCAGCCAACTTCTCTGGAACCACTGGTTTTGTAAATAACATAACAGGCTCAAGAGGATCCTGCAGAATCCCATGGGTCAATGCCGCTCCAAACACACAAGCAGCAAGGAAAAAAAAAAAAAAAAGAAGCAATTTCACTGAATGAATGGGCTTAATCAGGTCAGGTTTAAACTTTTACCATTTTATGGAACCATCTATTAGGCATATTTTGCCGTTTAAATTCTTGCTTCACGGTGTTGGAAGGAATAACCAAAGATGAATCAGCATAAGGAGTATTCTGCATTCCTAAAGGACGTGCACGAGAACGGCAAACTGCAACTTCATCAGAGTCGACAGGATCCTCCTCACTCGAACCAAATTTGGAAGAAAAGGCTGTGTATCCAGGCAAAGTAAAGCCATCCTCCAGAAGCTCTGTTTCATGCTGAAAGTCCAACGAATTTCCAAACAATCAATGCAAGCATTAAACAGTATGCCTTCTAGTTATCACCAAAAGTACAATGAAAGACAGGAAGTCTCAGGGCACCCGACCAATGCATAGGTCAGAACTACCTGGCTTACAAACACAAGGCAAACTGCTGTACCATCCTCATCCTAAACAAGCAGGAAATACTCAGAAGAGTAACTGTCAACTAATTTTTATCCTCTACTAATAACCAGGGAATGAGTTAACACTAGTTGCACCTATCATATGCATAATCCTTTCAATTAGAGAGATTTGAAAACCGCCGGTCCAAGGCTACCAATATACTGAGACATATGTTTTGGAGCTAAGCTTCTAAACATCTTTTTGGGGCAAAGAAGCTCCATAAAATTTGTCCCACCTGTTTCCCAGCTTGGCAGAGGGAAGTAACAAAGGTGCATGAAGGAAAGCACACGGTCCAAATAATGGACCATTACACGTTTGCACAGCATCCAGATGAATGTAATTGCATTCCTTCACAGCCCATTCAACACAATAGGCCTATAATAGAATTCTATTTAGTTGGACTTAAAAGACCCTAAAGAATAGACTAGCAATGCAATAAAATGACTAAACTGCCCATAGTTTTTTAGAAACCCAAGCCACTGCACCCTATCCAAACTCTAGCCTCCATCCTAACAAAATCCTTTCCAGTTGGCAGTTGAACCTGGGTCTAGGAGATTGTTGTTTTTTCCCCAAATGGTATACTAATTGATGTGATGAAGAAGGAAGAAGAAAATGAGGTCAAGGAGGAGGAGGTGATATACACAAGCCATGATGGATTCAAGATGAAGGTTGGTCTGGAATTTGCTCTATGGCCTAGTTGAACACAGGAGCTTGTAGGGTTGAGTCATCGTGGGTTCGGCGATAGTGGGATTGAGCAATGGTGGATTCGAGTGATGGGAGGGTCCAGTCGGTTTGAACCATGGTGGATTCAAGCCATCGTGGGAGAGTCCAAATGTTGGTGATTGGTTTGGCAATGGCTATGGGGGTTGTGTGGTTAGGTTGTGTCATGTGGCCAGGGTTTCCAACAGGCAAAGGCAGATGGGTAATGTGAAAATAAATAGAGGAATTGTGATTTATAGGGTCCTGCTCATGAATTGCTATTCATTATTTAGTGGAATTTCCTCATCCTACTGAATAGTTATTTAATTTAGTAGACACAATAATATACAACTTTTAAGGAACAGCGGGGAAATGGAATAGCTATTTCCCCATTATTCAATAAAGTGAACAGGCCATCAATCATTTTATGTAAAATATGTTGTCACAATACCCAAAAAGACCCAAGAGTATCTCGCCAAGTGGGATTGACCGAATCAATATTTACAGGCCACTAAATGCCATCCAAAAACATCTACTGTCATAACAATCCCTTACTCTGTCCCACTTGACACTAAAAAAAAAAAAAAAATTGAAAATAATGGAGTGGGAAAATGATCGGAAGGAACAGCAAACTATGTGTTTAATAAAGGAACTTAAACTTAATAAGCTGGACTTGATTTCCCATTGTCCCTTCATCCAAAAGGCAAGAGCAAAACAATATTTTCATAAAAAGACAAAAAATTTAAAATAATCAGTTCTACAAGAGAGCTACAGGCATGGTGTTAAGGGACAAAAGGAATGACTTAAAAAAATAAAAAATAAAACACCATACCTTGTACTTCATTTGGAGTCTCTGAAGGCTCACTTCATTCTCCATCACATCCCTCTTTCTCTCCTCTCTCTGCATGGGTTCAATGATAGATAAATAAACCAGGTTTTCTGGCATACCTTAAGAAATGAGATACACTAATCTACTTATATAATAAGACAAAGCAGATTGGTCACCTTAATCAGAGCCTCAAGGATTATTTTGGCTTGCTCAAGATTGCGCCTGACCTGAGGAGATAAATTTCAAAGGAAACAAATCCACACTAAGAAAGTTAAAATATAATAGCTTGTTTTGTCCATGGCATTTAGAACAACCAAAGCT
The DNA here is from genome assembly GCA_024138015.1 of Lumnitzera littorea. NCBI lineage: Eukaryota > Viridiplantae > Streptophyta > Magnoliopsida > Myrtales > Combretaceae > Lumnitzera > Lumnitzera littorea. The sequence goes on along the minus strand of JAMXBB010000010.1, from coordinate 200,044 downwards.
GCTCAAAAGCAGAAGGCGTTTTATCACAACTAATGTTGCTGTATAAGCAATGTAACCATCTCTCTTTGAAGTGCAATGCAAATAAGTAACTAACATGGAAGTCAGGATCTAACTAGATTCAAGAGGAGGGTTGAAGACCCAACATTGATAACTAGAAAAAATGAACGTCATCAGGACAAGGTGCTGACAAGTAGAGCATGGCTGTGAAACTATTCAAACTAATTAAATCTGATAGTGCATGTAAATCAGCACCCACTTGTTGGGCACATTATTGGGCGGGGAGTTGGGAACAGAAAGTTCTCTCTCTACAACCCAACATGTTTCTGATAATAAAAGTTCTCCATCTGGAAACTATGTTATCGAAGAAGAAAAGCAATTATCCTTTACCATAACTTCTTTATGTGATTCCCCTCCTTAAACCTATTTTTAATCATCCAATATCTCTGTAATTACTAAAAGAAAAAGGCTCACTTATATCCCTTACACAAAACAACCCAAAAAATAAAGTAGAAATAAGGGAAAGAAGTATCTCTTCTAGTCATTTACGAAGTTCAATTGACATCAATGTGTCTATTAATGTCTGACTAATATTTTTTTGTCAAGGAAAGTGCTAATTCAAAACGGATGTGCACAGGGGATGCAATCATACTTATACATCTTTTTAGATACACACTTCTGCATTTAAAAATTTAGGAAGATGGACAGCCATAAAGGTAGAGATTATCTCATAAGATTCATCTATTTCCACCAATAGTATTTCCTTCTTTTACTAATAGAAGTTAGAAAGTATTTGGCATGAGAAATAGACCCTAGGAAAAGGCATTGCAAGGTCCATGACTTTTTGGCCGCATGGTCAACTTGTTCTCTCTGGCAACAAAACAATTTAAGGACACTATACAGATGCATCCATCGTAATTCCTAATGAGAAAAGTCAGCACATAAGCTGCATGGCCAAAACCCATTCAATGGAATAAGCCCAATTAAGGAATTCCCAGAGAGAAAGTGCCAGTATTTACATCATATCGGTAATATGTATTGATCATCCTAATAATTTTATGGACCAAATGGGCCAGAAGCTTGCTGTGTTTATATGGGAGAAGTGGAATTTCAAATCTAACTGACATGCACCATAACATCCATTATCATAAAGCAAGGACAAAACACATCCCATTTGGAGTTTCTGTGCCATTATTAGATCCAGTCAGCACTTAATTTGGAGCTGAAAAAAAGCATAAACTTGAAATGCAGACATATGTAAAAGATTGCACATGGTATTTGGAAAATGGTCATTTGCATTCAAATCTAACTGACATGCACCATAACATCCATTATCATAAAGCAAGGACAAAACACATCCCATTTGGAGTTTCTGTGCCATTATTAGATCCAGTCAGCACTTAATTTGGAGCTGAA
>JAMXBB010000010.1:174865-198365 GCA_024138015.1 Lumnitzera littorea | reverse complement strand
AAAAAAAAAAAAAAAAAAAAAAAAAAAAAAAAAAAAAGGGGGGGGTGTGGATAAGCTACTTAGATAATGCCTTCATCATAAGCCAACTATATGTTACAACTGTATCTCTGTTTCAGAGGCCAACTGCCTAGCCAACCATCGCTCAATATTCCAGAGAGCCAGCTGCCTTGCATGCCAAGATGTTGTCTAATACTAAAGGCACATATGCCACACATAACAAATTACAGGAATTTTCAATTAAATAAAAAAATCAGAATGCTCAATGCTTCATTCATTGCATTGCAATTTCATATGAATTCATATCACCAATCTCATATTCGTTCCAAGAAATGAAAGCCACCTACATATCATGTTAAGTTTCAAGCTTAACCTGTAAACGTCGTAAAGTAGGCTTCTGCCACCGCTCACGCTGCCCATACAAAAATAAATAAATAAAATAAAATAAAATAAAAAATTAGAGCAATGTAGATGTTCATGTCAAGGACTTGGACTGGTAGAGTGCAGAGAATGATACCAAATAACCTCTATATCATACCAATTAAGAAGAGTAAAATTTTCATCAATTTGGAAAGAGAAATTCATATCCATGGGATGAATGCTAGTATAGATAGCTAAGGCACATGATGGAAATGAACCCCGCATATCATCATTGGACATCAAAGATGCATAAGATAATTCACATTAATAAGCCACTAACAGGATGAAAAGCTTTTGGCTTTCTAACCTTGATTGACAAAACCTTTTTCTTTCCCTTTTTTTCCCCTTTTTTCTGGGGAAAAATTACACAAGAAAATGTTCAAGTTGTGAGAGAAAACTAAAGTAACTAGCTGAACAAGAAGACAAAATGCTTGCTTGGTTCAAATTACTTTGAGATATGACATTAGGAAATACTGCATAAGCTCAAAGGTAAAACACATACTGTGAAGTTTATAACTCAATTTCGAAACTGCATATTTTCTTTTCAAACAAATAGTACTCAAGTTCAATAGATGACAACTTAACAGAAAACACTAGGGGTTCAAGCAAGAAAAGAAGCACATTCTTATAAGGAAGAATATGGCCCTTCTCTTTTGGATGACAACCAAATTATAATTCAGTTTCTCTACTCTTTTTTCTTTTCTTTGAATGACTTCCTTACACTTAAGGATGGATTTTCCTTGAAAATAATGTAAAACACATTCCCAAAACAAAATGAGGGTTTCATGAAAGGGATCAATTTTTCCAGAATGAGTTTGAAAGGCTTCTTTCCTCAGAAAATAAATCCATACCTTTGTTTTCCAATAAGAATAAACAGACTGAGAAACAGCATATTTGATGCCCAAAGCCTGTGAAGCCTGGCAATGGGAAAAATAGATAACCATCATCCGGAAAAGATCGAATATTCTTCTCAGGAAGAGTATGCACATCATAAAATGGTATAATCCAAGGCAATGCATTTTAGTAATTGTAAATTGAAGATTCTGATCAAGCAGGAGCATAAAAGCATTAAATAGCCATAGTTATCACTTATTTAAGCAGGACCGTGCCCTAACTCTAGTGATGCAACAAAGCTTATTCCAAAGTCTACCTTTTTTAACAGGCTGTAAAAGTCTACTTGAATGGTCTTTGGCACTGGCCCCCCTAGAGGGAATAACATTACCCATAACAGCAGCATCAAGGCTTTTTACTCCTCCATAAATATAGATGAGAGATCCTTCTAGACAGCTACCAAACTTTTCCTTGGGACATGCAAACTTGAGTATATATTCTAGGACCTAGGTGGACTGAGAAACAAAAAGAATACTAGTAGTGACTAGGGAGCAAAAAAAGATGAGGAATTCCAACCAATGCCTACCATAGATATAACCATTCCAGATTTCAACCTGGAGAAAACAGGTTTATTGACAGGTCCTAGGCATCTAAGCCTCATAAATGCAGCATTTTCAAAAGATGCGAAACATACATAATGTAACATATATCAAAAGAGAGAGGACTCCAAAAAAATATATTGCACATTTAAAAATAACTAGAAGTCATAAATAGCTGAGTATAGATAGAATCATAAACGTACCTCAATAGCTGCATCAAGCTGGAGGAGTATGGGGATAGGCAAGCCAAGTGTTGGCGTTATAACTCCAGCTCTTTCCCTTGCTTTATGGTCTAACACCTCAAATTTGAAAAGAAGGCTTTCAAATCTGAGAAAGATAACTACATCATTACGAATAAACTGAACAGACACGGCAGTACTGGTGACAAATTGCTGCCTGTTCATTTTTCATGGATCTACTTAATGGTTCTGAAAGAAAGGCTGATAGAGATTTCCTACCCATTCTTCAGGAGTGCTTCCGAGAAGTGTACACTTTAAATTAGCTAATTTATTATTGTTGCCATTGTTGTTATGATCATCACTGTAATTTACTAAATTACCGAAAGTAATTTATAAAGCATTTGTTATGGCTAAACCATCAGCTAGTAAAATTATTCCCTTTAAGCATGTTATATTCAAGAAGAAAGAAGCAGCAGAAGAAGTGAAGTTTAGTGTGTAGCAATGTCTGTGTGTAGCTGTGTTTTCTTCCTGTTATGTCTGTAGTTTGCTGGTGTCATGTATGTCTATTTCCAAAGACATATCAGTATGTTATGTCTGAATATGTGGAGCAAATAATTATTTTTAGGTCAGTTAGTGCATTTATTAGGAAGTAGGGAAGTTATGTGTTTGTGTCACTTTAGGAGAAAATAGGATCTTGTAGTTATTATCAACTACTATTGCAAGACCTACACATGTATCAGAACACGGAACAAAATGAACATCGTTAAGTCTTATCATTTTCCAAAAATTTAAAGTTACCGAATTCTAAAGGAGATTGTATGCTGTCTCTTAGATTCTCTATTAACAAGCCTAAAAATTACCATTTTTAATCAATCTTGTAACAACTGCTATCAGAGCCAGACTTTATGGAGGAATTGAAGCAACTACAACTACTATCTGAGGAATTCATAGCCATCTAAGGTCCATTCCAATCAAAACAAGGATCAGGTCAGTTGCTTATTGCCTACAAGCTACAAAACCCTACAGCAAACCATGTTTCCTGTCTTTCATCACAGATGGCTTGCTAAGGGGCATTCCATGTTCCATTCTTTCCTTAATCCCAGCCTAATCATCGATAATGTTCAAGACATTCAAAGAATGTATGGTGAAGGTGTCCACGCCGGTCCTAGGAAAATTGGGACAATGATTCTTGAAGGAGGTTTGCCTAAACATCATATCTACTGTGTAAATATGATGCACAATGGTACAGATTTTTCTGTCTTCACCAAAACAGCACAAAAATTTGATGAAAGTGATTCTGGAGCCCATAAAGATGAAGCTGTTTCGTGGGTGTTGTGCATGATTTTTGGGCCAAACCCCACAAAATGGAGCCTGAGCCAAAACACGTCAGCATGACAAGGCTAAAGCGGGCATTGCCCCCAGAACAGAATTGGGGGGGATTCCTAGAAACGGATAGCAGTTATTTCCCAAATCTTCAACAAGCCAGGATCCTCATCCATGTGTCCAGATCCCAACGGACAATGCCACTTATAAATATCTTGCTAAGCCTCTACGGTAAGGGACTTCTTTCAGACCCTTAGTTCTCCTTACTTACAGAGTTAGTTCTCGTGGCCTTCCAACTGGCTCTCCCATCTTGTGCTCCCTACTGACCTGAGTGTTCGAGTCTCTTTGTCAGAGACAACTTTGGCTCCCCTTAGTGTGCTTTGGTTTTCAGGAACATTCTGATTGCAAAGCATTCACAAGATCACAACGAGAGAAGACTTCAGGAGCCAGCTAAAAATCAACAACAGCAGTGGGGAAAAAGTATAAAGTTATGCTAAAACTGTAAAGGCTCATTGCTATGCAGCTACAACTTCCCCTTTACTGGTTGTTAAATCATTTCCAAAGAAAGGAAATCTTGCCAGCAAAAGCATCCTAGGAGGAGGCTCACATGTTATGTCAATGTCACACAACAATGCACGTGAAGTCATGAGCATTCTTGAAGGGGAAATTTGATGCCATGGCTAAACCAACAGCTAATGGCTATAGAATTATTCCTTTTAAGCATGCTATATTCAAGAAGAAAGAGGCATCAAGAGAAGTGAAATTTAGTGTGTAGCAGTGTGTGTGTAGCCATGTTCAGCTGTGTGTTCTTTCTATTGTGTTTGTAGTGTGTAGGTGTTGTGTATGTCTATTTCCAAGGACATATTAGTATGTGATACAACACCAAGAGATAGCAAGGATGCCAAAGGAAGGTTTATTATGTTCTTATCATGAGTTGTCATTTTGTTTTTTCTTTTTTTTTTTGGTGTGCATGCGTGCAGGTATTATGTATAGGTGACATGTTGACAGTGCAGGGATTACATTAGATACTATGTGCATGTGCATACTGTGATGTGTAGTGTTGGTAGTCTTCATCTTCTAGCTTTCTCTAGGAGCTCCTGTTAGTTACTCAATAGTTGTATTGAATAGGCCAACTACAGATACGGAAGTTGGTTAGTAGAAGCCAGTTCTTGTTACTAAGGAAAATAGTGAGCAGAGTTAGAGTGAGCAATCTGCTCGTGCGTAGTTGCTAGTTGCTACTAGGGCAACCATGTAACCATTCCATTTCTTGATACCAATAAAAGAGATTGTTGCAGGATCGATAAAAAATAGTAAATTTTGAGCTCCTTAAACGATAACCTAACAATCTCTTTTCAGGGCTTTGATTTTAGAGAGAATCTTACTATTTCCTTTAGAATTTGATAATTATAAATTTCTGGAAAATGATAGGACTTAATGATGTTCATTTCCTGCTGTTTTCTGATACATACATGGGGTCTCCCAGAAGCATTTAATAATAAGTGCAAGTTCCTATTTATTCTCCTAAAGTGACACACACTCAACTTCCCCACTTCCTAGTAATTACAAATTACTGATCTATAAAATAATTATCTGGACCGCATATCAGACACCACACATACTAATATTATGACAAAAGGCAAGAATTTACATGGAAGCTTATGACAAGAGAGCAAAAGGCTAGAAGACATACAGGGTCAAAAACAAGGAAGCATGAACCTTATCAAAATTTTCTTGCTTTAACCACGTTTATAGAGGAGTATTGGACAAAGTCAAACCTCAATCATATCATTGTGTGCAATTTTATGCATGTCTACTGTCCATCTAACTTTTTAGATCTGTCCTCATATGTTGTTCAATACGATAGGAAAAAAGCCACAAATATTGTTGCCGGTTGCATCTGACTAGTCCCTTCCTACATACTCTACTAAAATAGAGAAACCTCTCCTACATAGCATCCCCTTCCTCTGTTCAATTTAAGATTTTTTATTTTAGTAAAAAAATCATCTTTATAGAGTATAGCCACCAGCTTGAGATAAAGTATAATTCCCTAAAATTAGAAACTTCCATCCATTATCCTTCAGATTATCATCAGAATGTGATTATCATTAGAAGAGCAATTACAAATGTCCAACATCTTAACTATGCCTACTTAGTCAAAAAATACTCTTGTTCCAGTAATTAACAACTTATGCATTTCTTACAATTGGACATATGTTGATGCTTAATCCCTTAAACAGTGGGAAACTAAACTGCATGGCACTTAACCAGATAGAAATGCTAAATTAGTTACTCTGCCATGAAGCTCTTTTGGGGGAATGATATATATTTTATAGAGCTGTTCAAGGGCTTGCTCCTCAGCTAAACCAGGGAAAGGGCTGGTTAATTTTACCTATCGGTTGTGAGAATCTTCTTTTCTTTGTTAAACTCCTGAAGCCAATCCTCATCCTCATTGTCCAGGTCATACTCAACAAATTCCCCAAGCTCAGCCCTTGCTGGCACACCCAAAAATTGAACCAGACAGGATGCACAATTAGCATAGAAATGGACAAAAGAAGGAAAACTAAACCAAAATAAATAAAAAAATGAAGAAAAAGAGTTCCTAACCTCCCCTTCCACGGAGATATGACGTGGGCTGACTGAAGGTGCATGAGTAATCTCTCTCATATGTATCCACAACGACGAATTGAGGAGTAGGTATCTCAGCGGCAGCAACCTTTTTTGTGAGGACATGACTTGCCTAATTAAAACAAGCCAATAGTGTCTCAACCTGGAAATCCATGAAGCAGTAGAGCAGAGAGAATGTGATTGCACGCAGCAAATAAAAGCACCTACCTCATTGTTAGTAGCAGCAACATGGTTGTGAGCGTGGTTATCAGAGTCGTTAGCAGAAAGACGCAGTAATTGGGAACTTCGGGTAGTGGAAGTGGTAGGGGCATCATCGTCTTCGAAGTCTTTAACGGATTTTACGATTGGGAGCTTCTTGTGAATATCTAAAGGCCGAGGCCTAAACGAAAGCCTGCTCATCTTCTCGTAAGTGATAAGAACCTAGTCACAGTTGATTTATTCGATTAAGGAAAAGGAAAAACATCCTCAATTCATACGAAACAGTGTAACTATGATTACGATAATAGCAATGAGCAGAAGAAGAACCTACTTCATATGTGCGGATAAGGATAATATATAAAATCCTAGCCCTAGCCCTAACCTTACACTAACCCTACTGAAGGAGTGCGGAAACCGTAGGTACTACAAAGCAGTTTCCATTTCTATTCGTCGGGAAGATCACGTCTCCCTAAAGATTTCAGCAAAATTTCTCCTCAGTTAAACAATGACCCTACTCAAGGAGTGCGGAAACCGTAGGTACTACGAAGCAGTTTCCATTTCTATTCGTCGGGAAGATCACGTCTCCCTAAAGATTTCAGCAAAATTTCTCCTCAGTTAAACAATGAAGACGTAACTTTTACAGATATTGATTTAAAAGAAGAGGAAGAATAAGAAGAACCCCAGGTTTCTGATGAATAATAACCGAAGAACGAAAATGGGGTAAAAAAAAAAAAGAGAGAAAGAAAAAGACAACGTATCAACACGTGGTGTTATACGAATACGGATACCGCAACATAGGGGCAGGAGGGGGGAGAGGATTCGGGGTTGAAGAAAAGCGGGGTGAAATCGTTGGATTGGAGTTTTGTTATTCAATAGGCCCTAGGGCCTTGGGCCCCTCGAAAGCAGGCCAACTCCAAACCACCCCCGGACGCACACCACCCCCGCCCCTACCCCCATCCTGCCTCGCCGCGCCGCTCCTGTCGAAACATATTACAGCAATGTGGCTTTTTATGGTACCATTCTCTATTTTGAAAAGATTCATCAAAACCTTCTTCATTTTATTAAATAAGAATCATTAAATTTATAATAGTTTAGTGGTTAAAATCTTAAGAATTATAAATTAAAAATGAGAGGCGAGACGATTCTCCTAAAAAATAAAAATAAGATTATAATAAGATCTTATAAAGATAGAATAGGCATGATAGTTTCTAAAGCACACACCTTCACTTTGTTTTCCTTTTCCTAATAAAGGTATGAGTATAATTATGCTTAGATTATACAGACACAAACGAACCATGTGCATCCCTTTTTTCAAAAAATACCTATGCTTCTATTTAAATTGAAGGCACAAGGTTGCCATAAGCCTTCCTTGCATTATAAGCACCCCCAAATTTGTATAAAATCCTCATTTTTTACTCTCTCAAAACATTCTTAAACTCTCTTAAGTGGTCTCCAACCTGCAAACATACTATCAAACTAACTTTCAATGCTCCCAAATTTTCATCAACTAGTAAGTTAAGTTAAATTTATTCTATGCATTAGTTTTTTTTCACCCAATTTGTCTTTCATACTTGTTCGTAGAAAATCTAGGTTTTTATAGTAGGTTGCAAGAATTAAGGTATTTTTTACTAAATTATTTTTTATTGTGCATTCATATTATTTTGTCTATTAAAATATAAATGCGATGCATGATTTGTTACTTGTAATATTTGATAAGTCATAGTAGTGTATAAAGTGTTTGACAAAATTTCCCGCTAAAAAATTGAACAAGTTGGTAGCATGCTATTTTATGGAAATATGATTGTTAATGTTTCAAATTATGTTGTTGAGTATTTTTTTAATCTAAAATAATCCTTCACTGCTAAATTACTAGGTAGAAAATGGTTGAATATATGAAAATTATTATATATTCACATGGCAACATTGTGAATAGCAATATGGGATCATTGTATGGTAGAGATCCGGTTAAGAAGTTGAAGAAGAAGGATGCCAACCACAATCGTTTTTTTATAGATGATATGTGGGAGTATTAGAATTAGTTCTACGTGCATTGAGTTTTGTACATAAGCATCCTTAGTATTATCAACAAGGAGTTTCATGTATTTTGATGGTCATTAGGGATGATGATGATGTTGAAAATTTTATTAAAACAACTAAAACATTCGAAGAAGATTGCATTCATGAGATATGTGTCAAAAGTTGTGGTTTGTTAACTTTGTAGATCGAGTAGGCCACATTTCAAGGAAACACGTCGATCAGGGGCATAAGTAAGTGTATCTAGTCAAGTTATAGTATAAAACAAATTTCAATCTAAGTTGTTAATCTCACAATGAACCAGAATATTAAGAAACTAGGATTATTAGTACTCTTCCCTATTTCCAATTAACCAACTTAATAATTAAGTGCAATTGAATAAAATAAAACATATCATGATTAGAGATAAAGATTATACAAGAAAACAATAATCAACTAAACAAGAAAATAAATTAAAGTTAGGAAAGCATAATCTTTAGCAAATTTGTTGTCTATTACTTAATTCTATGCAACTTTCAAATCCCGATGATTCTTTAGACCATGGAAATGCTTAGTATGAATTAATTGAACTTACATCTCTTAATTAATACATAATCTTGAGTATAATTTATCTTAATTACTTCTACAATAAAATATCCCAAAAACAAATTAAGACCTTGGATTTCACTATTAGGTTGCCCAAAAGTAGAGAAATCAAATAACTAAAGGTTTTAACCTATTCAATTATTTCTAATTGCACCTTGTCCATTTGCTTTAAGATCTAGCGAACTTTACAATAAACTCGCACATTAATTTAATGACCAGCAATATTGAATTAAAGACAATAGACACAATGTAATTAGATCTCAAAGGTAATATCATAGATTAAACAATAAATAAATGTTACATAGAAAACTAGAATTCAATAAAGATCTACTAAGAACAATAAATTCAAAACATAAAAAAGTAAAATAAAACCCTTGTTACTACTTTATCTTATACAACTTCTTCTAAGGGGTTTCTCCTTAAAAACTAAATCTAGACTCCTATTTATAAAACTTTCACCTAGAGTTATAAAGAGGCTTCCTAAAAATGAAATATTTTCTTATTCTTAGCATGATTGTGCCCTAGGATCACAACCGTAATCTCTAAGTGTGCTTCTATTTTGCAATTGCAATTCTTGAAATTCAAGAAATTCTTGAATGAGCGCATCATAGCTAGAAGCACGACTATGCTCTCCATACATGCTCTCTCTTAAACTTAATTTCTCACCTAAAATTCTTTCACTAGTACCGTGCTGTCAATGCTTCCTTCATCAAAGCCTTAAGTCTTTACCAAATTCTTCAAAAAAATCCACCAAAAGCTCTTCAAAGACCTACAATTGAAATATTTAACACATAAACTCCAAATTCTTCATAATCAACACAAATAAAACATAAAAACTATACAAATTATTCTTGAAATATATATGCTAGCTATATGAGTATTATCAAACTATGCAAAACTACAAAGTTCAATTAACATTAACTAATATTCCAAATTATAAAGCAAATGAACCAGTTCCAATGGTTGAGCCCATCCCTAATGAAGAAGATGTCAATATAGATATTAATGAACAAGAACTTAATACTAAAGTAGGGTTGATATTGTAAGAGTAATCCACTTATGACCCCGATGAGGAGTTGATAACCATGGTCTTAGCAATGATGACAAGAGAGATAATGGGGCAAATGAGGGGAAGGTTATGAGTAAGGTGTCAAGGTAGAGAATGTAGTGGATTTAGGGGGCAATTCGAACATTGTTAGTAACAATGTGCCAATGGCACATCCTTCTAAGATAGTGTAGCAAATGCAAGTAACGCTGCATCACCAATTATCTGATATGACTAGGATGGTTGTAAGAGATTCAGTCTTCTTCTTTAACATTGGCAGAGGTAGTGGATACATAACTTTTGAAGAGGAAGTAGATGTAATGTGTAATAACCAATTAAGTAATGAGAAGTTAAATAAGGGCTAGTGCCTCAACACAAAGACAATCTCATCCAAGTAGTAAAGATTTACTACATCAAGAGCTAATGTAACTTTGAATTTGATGAAGCCAATAAAACAGTTCAAGTGATATCTTGTATGGAGATGGATAATGATTGTAAATGGAGGCTTTAGGCATGCAATAAGAGGTTAATAGGGATATTTGTCATCACTATCCGTAAGAGACCCCATACATGTGTAAATCTAAATATAAATGAGGATTGTCCATAGATTGATTGTCAAATTATTTCCAATTGCTTTGTGAACAATTGATAACACTCATTTAACACATATATTTTATGGTAGTTTCGTTGTGTTTTTATTGATTAATTGCTCTGTTTTTGAAGTATTTGAAGATTATTTGTAATTGAATTCATTTGTAGGTTTGTTGAAGGGTTTTTGATAATTTTGAAGAACTTGATGGAATTTTGGAGCTCTAATAAGGAATAGATTTGAGATTTCATTCAAAGGAAGGAATTTTGGTTAAGAATTGAGGGTCAAATTAAATCACAGTTGAAGATCACACTTGTACTTTTACTTGTGAACCTTTCATCTATGAATTTCAAGAGTTTTAATAATAAGGAGAATCACATGTAGACTTCACAGCTATGCTTCAGGGGTGTGAACATGTTATTGCTAAAAAGAATTCCTTATTTTTGAAAGTTTTCTTGTAACCATAGATTTGACGTCACATAAATAGGAGGTTGGGCTTCAATTATAAAGATAACACTTTTGAAAAGAGTGAGTAGGGTAAAGTTAGAGGCTAAGGTTATTTTCTTTTTCTTTTGAACTCTTTAATTTTATTTTATGTTATTTTTTAATTAAATTTTTCTTAGTAAATTGTTATTGAATCCTAATTCTTCTATGTAACATTATTCTTTATTTATTCAATCGATGATATTTACCATTGTGATCTAATTACATCATGCTTTGATGTGTTGAATTGATAAGTTCGGGTTATTGATTTATTATCTAAGTTTGCTATAGAGTTTGTGAGATTCTATAGTAAATAGACTAGTGTAATTTGAAGTAATTAAATATATTGAGATTCAACTATTTAGTTTCTTTGAATTATGGCAACTTAATAGTGGAGTTTAAGAACTTAATGCATTCTTAAGATATTTTGTTGTAGAAGCGATTCTAGTAGAATATACTTAAGCTTACTACTTGATTTGTTGAAATGATTATGGTTAATTCATATGAGAAATTCCCACAACCTAATAAGTAATTGGGATTAAAATTAGATTTTTTAATTAATTAAAAATTTTAATTGTTGAGTCGAATAATTGAAAAATAGGGAGAATTACCAGTAATCTTAATATTTTCTTTTAATTATATAAGGTTCGTAAGGGATCGACATTTAGACTTAGTTCATTAGTCCATCACTATACTATAATTTGATAGATACATTTGTTTTCGATTGAGTTTTTAGCGCCGTTGCCACATACCTTTTCAATGAAATTACTTGGATATTAGGAAAATCACTTGACTAGTTATTTTAACTGTTTTTTATTTATATGCTATATCCTTCTTTTCTTGTGGTATTTTATTCATTTGGTTACCTCTAACTTATGTATGTTTCCAGTATATGAATAAGAGTAGCAAAACTGCTCTCATATAATTCAACCTTGAAATTAAAAAGATGACTCGTTCTCTAAGAAGGAGAGTGTATGAAACAGTTAAGTTAATAAATCAAGATTCTCCAAACCAATTCAAAGAATAGGAATAAGAAGGTTTGCAAGAAATGGTTGGAAATATTGAGGATGTCAACAAGACTATGTTGGAGTATGCTAAGCCAATAGTGATTGGAGCTAGACTAGATTCGTAGTTCAAGTGAGTAACTTTTAGATTCAGCTAAACATAATTTAGATGGTGTAGCAATTTATCCAATTTGATAGGTTAGTTGACTAAAATTCGAACAATCATGTCTCTAATTTTTTTGGAGGTTTGTAACACTTCCAAGATCAATGGGGCTATGGATGATTTAGGATTATTTCCTTTCTTGCTTCATAGTAAAGTTAAGCAATGACTAAATTCACTTCCAAAAGGATTAATTACTATATAAAATGAAGTAGTTGAGAAATTTTTAACAAAATATTTCTCGCTTGCCAGAACAGCTAAGCTTATGAACAATATATTGTTTTATACTTAGATTAATGGTGAGACTCCATATGACACATGGGAAAAATTTAAGGATCTTTCGAGGTGATGCCCACTTGGTCTTCCATCATGGATGCAAATTTAGATATTTTACAATGACCTTAATTATCCTACTAGATAGATGATTGATGCCACAATAGGACATACTTTGAATGGGAGGACAACAGATGAAGCTTACAATTTGACTGAAGGCATGACTATGAACTATTCTCAATGGGATAATGTAAAGGCTAAAGTGAAAGTTGTTGGAAAGTTTGAGGTCGATCTAGTTATAACTCTAACTGCTTAGGTGGAAAGTCTTAGTAAGGAAATAGAAGGCATAATGAAATCATTGCATATGTTGCAAGAAGAGAGACTAGCTAGTGATTAGGAACAAGTCAATTTTCTTGCTAATAAGACACAGAATAATCTTTTCAGTAATACTTATAATCTAAGTTGGAGAAATTACCCCAATTTTTCTTAAGAAGATCAATAGTAGAACAAGAATGTTTAAGCTTAGCAATAGAGTAAGAATATTAACTTGGAAGAAGTTCGGAATAGGTATATGAATAACTCCAATGCTAGATTTCAAGTTACTCATGATACAACAAGGAATACGGAGGCATCACTCTGCAATTTGGAAAATCAATTAGGTTAACTGGCTAAGCCTATCACAAAAAGGCAATAAGGTAATTTACAGGGAAACATTGAACCAAATCCTAGACTTATGGATTGGAATAGAAATAAAGCAAGAAGGATGATTTCATCAAGTTAACAGTGTTAACCAACAATGCTCCTCGAAAGGTAACTCGAGCTCTAGTTCTTTTCTTTCGAAATTTGCTTGTCTTAATTTTCTTTGTTACGAGTGAGGCCCAGAAGCCTTTCTAGTGAACCACATACACTACCGCGATGTGCTGATAGAGTCGCAAGGAGAAGGTTAGAGTTTGACAAAGTGAAAGAGTACGAAGAAGAAGAAGACCGGTATATTGGGATTGATGAGTGTGAGTTTAGAGCGCCAAGAAGTGCCGAACATCTTAAGATACAGATTTTGAACTTCAACAAGTCTAGTAGTGTTGATGACTATCTAGACTAGGAAGAGAAGATCGAAAAGATACTCAACTTTTATAATTATGAAGATACTGTACGCATTAGAGTGGCAGCGTTAGAATTTTTTGAATATGCGGCAATGTGGTGGAAGAAGCTACAAAATGTTCGCCCAAGGACCCGATGTGGGGTCTGAACATGGAACGAGATGAAGAAAGTTTTGAGGAATAAGTTCATTCTTGAACACTACGAACAGAACACTTTCCGACAACTCCAAGACTTGAGGCAAGGTAACAGGTTCGTAGACGACTATGTCCAAGAGTTTTAGTTGCTCATGATACGATGTAATGTTGACGAGCTCGAGACCCAAACTATAGCACAATTCATCTCGGGACTTCGAGTTGAGATTAGTCACGTCATGAAACTACCAAGCCTCATAACTCTAAATGAAACCATTCGTATAGCTTAGAGAGTGTAAGTCCTAAAGCTAAACCAATTGACCGTAGGATTGAACTTAGAATATAAGGTTTTAGGCGATCGGTTAAAGAATCCGATCAAACCTAAATTATAAACTATTAAGAGAAATATTAGTAAAAATGACCTCGTAAACTTGAATTTAAGAAAATAAGTAATAAAATGGGAGGCTATAAAATTTTCAAATTTTAAGCATAATAATTGCTAAATACTGAAAAGGCAAAAAGTGTAATCTAATAACTAATAAATTACTAGACATAGATTATATGTATACTAAAAATTTTAGAATGACCTAAATAATAATTAGGAATGTTCATGTGCACCCCACATGTATTTATGTGTAGATAAAAATACACGAAATTACCTAAATTGGCCAAAAACTAAGTAAATAATTAAAAAAAATTATAAATTAATTATGGAAAAATATGAAAAAAAAAAATCAGAAGGGGATAAAATGATCCAAATCAGGTCGTGGCATGTTAGGATCTGCCAAATAAAAATCAACCAATTAGAATTAGGCAACACAAAAGCCAAAAATCAAGGAAATTGGGCAAAGTTATGTCTAATTAATGCATAATAATTACAAAAATCATCTATAAATAGAGGAAAATTTTCCAAAACTCATTTGGGAAGTGAGGAATCTGAGAAAAATCGAGAGACTAAAAAATTTGAGAGAAAATTCAGAAAACAAAAAAAGAAAAGAAAACTGTGCAAATTGGGTAAGTGAGCTAAACCCACACCTCACCACCACCTAGGACCGAGCCACCACCACCACCACCCCACTCCAGACCCACCGTCTAGGTTGGCCGACAAGTTTGGATCGGGCTTGGATGGCCAGAAAGTATCGAACCGGGTGAGTCCCATAATTGTCCTGATTTTGTATAATTTAGTAAAATTAGTTATTTTGCCCAGAAAATTATGAAACTTGTTATTCTGAGGTTTTATTGTATGTAGATTTATGGAAAAATAGTGATTTAGTTTAATCAAGTCTAAAAATATAGGGTTCTTAACAAATTGAACAAAACCGAGCATGATTAAAACTAGAAATAAATAGGCTTAGGAGTATAGTTTGGAGCTCAGTTTTTTTCTATAGGATGCTCATGTGATATAGAACAGTGCTATGAAGCCATTTTTATAAAATTAATTTTCAAAATTTTTAAGTTAATTTTTAGCCCTAAAATGATGGAAAAATTAGGTGATTTTGGGTTAATTAAGTGATTAAGATACTAATTACTGATTTATATAGTAATTAGATGTTTAGGGATGTTAACTTCTGATGTGGAAACCTAATCCTAGCCTTTGAAGTATTAAGTATAGTTAATTTAGGAAATTAGATAGTTATTGTAAGAAATTAGTAATATGTGGAATTGAAAATTAATAAATCTAAAAAATTAGGGTTATTTAAATAATATTAGAATAAAAATCAGAATCATACTAAATCTGAATTAAGATTTAATTTTAGGTAATTGTATAAAAATGTAAGATTTTCTCACATCGGGGATAAATCCGATACCCCAATTAGGAATAGCGCGTACCGAATAGTTTAGAATATTAAATTAAGACCCAATAGGATATTTGAATACTCGAGTTTAATGTAATTAATTTCACATTAGGATTCGAGCATATTTAGGACTTAGAAATCGAATTAGAACCTAATTTAAAAATTGATGTGGAAACCGAACCCAAACTTAACCCTAAACCTAGAATAATTGTAAAAGACTTAAGACCTAGATAATTAGGTATATTAAATGTAAGCTCCACAACCAATCACTCAAGGTTTTGATTGGTTGAAAAATCCGATCAAACCTAAATTATAAACTATTGAGAGAAATATTAATAAAAATGATCCCATAAACTTGAATTTAAGAAAATAAGTAATAAAATAGGAGACTATAAAATTTTCAAATTTTAAGCATAATAATTGCTAATTACTAAAAAGGCAAAAAGTGTAATCTAATAACTAATAAATTACTAGACATAGATTATATGTATACTAAAAATTTTAGAATGACCAAAATATTAATTAGGAATGTTCACATGTACCCCACATGTATTTACGTATAGATAAAAATACGCGAAATTACCTAAATTGGCAAAAAACTTAGTAAATAATTAAAGAAAATTATAAATTAATTGTGGAAAAATCAGAAAAAAATCAGAAGAGTTTGGAATGATGCAAATTTGGTCATGGCAAGTCAGAACCTGAAAAAGAAAAATCAACCAATTAAATTAGAACAACACAAAAACCAAAAATTTAGGGATAAGGCAATTGTCTTGTCCCATTTAATGTACAATAAATCCCCTAAAGCCATATAAATAGCAAGAAAAATTCAGAAACTCATTTGGACAGTTACAAATCAAAGAAAATTAGGGAGAGGTGAAAATTGAGAGAAAAATTCGGTTTAGAAAAAAATTAGAAAAAACTGTGCAATTAGGGCTTTCAAAGGGAACCCACACCAGACGAGCAGCTGGAAGTGGACAACTACCACCACCACCATACGGTGGTGGCAGCGTCCAGGCCGGCCGACGATGGCCTGAGCAAATTGGACCTCGAGTGAGTGAGCGAAGAGTCGAGGTAAGTTGGGATTAATACGATGCTGTATATTGAAGGCTTAAGATTATGCTTGTTGTGCTTGCTAGATAGTTGAATGTGTGCATGTGCTTGATTATGGGTGATGCTATGATTCTGTTTGTTGTTCTGGCATGTATTGTATGATTTGTATGAAATGATTGATCACCCTAAACTAGACTTAATCAAATATATGACCAGCAATCATAATCGGACATGCATGGCAACCTATTAGGGGAACTTAGACTCTCCGGCCAAATACCGACTCCTTCGAAAGGGATAGCGCAGGATTGCATAATGGTCCCTTCTTCATCCTCAGTCAAACTAAGTGATAGGAGAGGAGGTCGCGGCGAGGGTGAAGTCAGTGGTTCGAAGGTAGTCGCAGGAGGAGCGAGGTCTCCATTGCATAAGCCTGGGTTTGGTCGTAAGCTGCTGTTGCATTAATGGCAACTCCTAAACCTGGATTAGAGCGGGTGCAATTTCTCTAATCTCACGACGGGCTGGACAACGTCGTGCGATGGCATTTGCTTGCACATACATTGCACCTAATAAATTGATTGAAAACCTTGTTGTGTTTGTGGTATAGTTTTAAGTCCTCCATCCTAACTTACTGAGCTGTGGTTGCTCACATCCCTATAGACGTCGTGTAGGTGCTGGCTAAGAAGCGATAAACAACTACTTTGAAGCTAGCAACTATTGGATCCTAGGGAGTGAGGAAAAACATTGAAGAATCAACACATATTTTATTACTTTTCATTTCTGATTAATGTAATAACTGAATTATAGTGATTATATATAACTTTTCTCACTTTCTTAGGTAGATGAATTATTTCAATTACAAACTGTTTACTTCAAAGCGGGTTAGTCGTGGACGCCTTGTGTAGATCAAGTCTAAAATAGCAGTTGTAAGGCTAACTTCTATCTTAAGATGGTTTACACGGCGGGGTTGTTACGACTCTGCCGCTTCGGGGCGTGACATTAAACCCTAAATAAAACATAATAATAAGCTTTATGGGAGAAAATGAACTTATAATCACTATATGAAAACTGAAACCACGTTTGTGTTATAGAAATGATTGGCAATGGCCTGATCAAATCGAACCTCGAGTGAGTGAGCGAGGAGTCGAGGTAAGTTGGGATTAATACAATACTGTATTTTGGAGGCTTGAGATTATGCTTGGTTGTGCTTGTTAGATAGTTGGATGTACGCATGTGCTTGATTATGGGTGATGTTATGATTCTGTTTGTTGCTCTGACATGTATTGTATGATTTGTATGAAATGATTGATCACCCTAAACTGGACTTAATCAAATATACGATCAGTAATCATAATCGAATATGCATGGCAACCCGTTAGGGGAACTTAGGACTCTCCGGCCAAATACCGACTCCTTCGAAAGGAATAGCACAAAATTGCATAATGGTCCTTTTTTCATCCTTAATCGAACTAAGTGACAGGAGAGGAGGTCGCAGCGAGGGTGAAGTCAGTGGTTCGAAGGTAGTCGTGGGAGAAGCGAGGTCTCCATTGCACAAGCCTGGGTTTGGTCGTGAGCTGTTGCATTAATGGCAACTCCTCAACCCGGATTAGAGCGGACGCAGTTTCTCTAATCTCACGACGGGCCGGACAACATCGTACGATGGCATTTGCTTGTACATGCATTGCACCTAATAAGTTGAAAACCTTGTTGTGTTTGGTATAGTTTTAAGTCCTCCATCCTAACTTACTGAGCTGTGGTTGCTCACATCCCTATAGACGTCGTGCAGGTGCTGGCTAAGAAGCGGCAAACAACTACTCTGAAGCTAGCAACTGCTGGATCCTGGGAGTGAGGAAAAACATTGGAGAATAAACACATATTTTTAAGGTCTAAGTTTTTATTTTAGAATTATTTTTCATTTCTGAATGATGTAATAACTAGAAATCTACTATAGAGAAATATTGTAAACTTTAACTATAATAACTGAATTATAACATATATATATATATATAATTCCTCACTTTTATAGGTAAATGATTTATTTAAATTACAAATTGTTTACTTCAAAGCGGGTTAGTCGTGGACGCCTTGTGTAGATCAAGTCTAAGATAGCGGTTGTAAGGCCAACTTTTATCTTAAGATGGTTTATACGGCGGGGCTGTTACGACTTTGCTGCTTCGGGGCGTGACAGAGAGTTGAAAGGTAATGGCGGAACTAAGTTAGCTGAATGCCAAGTAACCAAACATTGATGCCGAATAGGAATGGCCTACAGAGTAGACCAAGGAATGACAGGGTTTCAAATTGTTCCGAGGTAGAACACCGAGGTTACGTACCGAGACGACTAAACGAGGGCTGAGGTAAGAGCAAAACCAAGGAACTTGAGATTCGAAGGGACCAGGGTCAGAGTTCAGGGAAGAAAACCCGAGAAAATAAATGTTTTAAATGTCTTGGCTACAGACACGTAGCTAGTCAATGTCCGAACCATTAAGTCATGACCATAAAGGGAGATGAGCCTCAATTTGAAGTAGAAAGTGTGAGTGAAGGAAAGGAAAAAGTGGCAATCGATGGGATGCTGGAAGAATTGGAGGAAGATCAGGAGGCCGAGATACCCCCTGAGGGCGGAGCCAAGTATTACTTTGTTGTTCGGTGATCTCTCAGTGCTTTTGTGACTAATAAGAATGACCAAAGAGAGAACCTCTTTCGTACGAATTGCCGGGTGAATGGCGTCGTGATCATTGACAAAGGGAGCTGTACCAACGTCATCGTGCAAGGGGTAGTTAAGGCGATGAAATTGCTAACTCTCCTACACCCCAAGCCGTACAAGATTCACTGGCTAAACAAGAAAAGGGGATTACATGTTTCCAAGCAAATCAGAGTGCCGATTATTATTGGTGATAGGTATTAAGATGAGGTGTTGTGTGATGTCCTTCCTATGTATGCATCTCACATATTACTCAGCCAATCATGGCTATTTGACTTAAGAGAGTTACATAATGGGAATAGAAACGCCTACATGTTTCAAAAGTATGAGAAGAAAGTTAAATTGACACCAATGAGTTCTAAGGACATGCAAGAAGCCTAGGAAAAAGGTTGCTAGATCTCTGCAGTAGAAGTCCTTAGTGATTTCTCGAGCTCAGTTTGCACAAGATGTCAAGGTTAAGGACTATGTACTCCTCTTGGTTAGGAGATTCTTAGAGGTTAGAGAGGCTAAGAACTTACCTGCCAAAGTGCAGCAGCTACTTCAAGAATTTGCTGACCTCTTCCCTACCGAGATGCCGAAAGGATTACCTCCCTTGAGAGGAAGTGAGCATTGCATCGATCTTCAACCTAGAGCAGCCTTGCTGAATCAACCCACTTATAGACTCAATCCTAAACAGGCAACCGAGCTGAAAAGGCAAGTTGATGAGTTGGTACATTGTGGATATGTTCATGAGAGCATGAACCCATGTGTCATCCCAATCATACTAGTGCCAAAGAAAGATGGATTATGAAGGATGTGCATTGACAGCCGTGTCATCAATAAGATTATCGTAAAGTACCAATACCCGATCCTGCGGTTGGATGACACACTTGATGAGTTGCATAGTACATGCATCATTTTAAAAATAGATCTAAAGAGTGGCTATCATCAAATATGAATGAGACTGGGAGATAAATGGAAAACAGCCTTTAAGACTTGAGATGGTCTATTTGAGTGGATGGTTATACCGTTTGGTTTAACTAATGCACCAAGTCCATTCATGCGGTTCATAAATCATGTACTCAGATAATTGATAGGCAAATGCGTTGTGGTTTATTTTGACGAGATTCTAATCTACAATACTGAGCTTCTCATTCATGTTGAACATTTGAGATTGGTGTTTAACATACTCTGCACCAAGAAATTATTCAGCAACTTGAAGAAATGTGTGTTCTGTCAAAATGAGGTTGTATTCCTCGAATATGTTGTTTCACATAGTGGAGTTCGAGTTGATGAGGAAAAAGTTAGAGCTATTAATGAGTGGACCATGCCGACTAGTGCTACCGAGGTTAAGAGCTTCCATAGCCTAACTTCGTTCTATCGGAGATTTATCCGAAACTTCAACTCCATAATCGTACCGTTGACTGAATTGACTAAGAAGAACATTGAGTTTAAATGGACAGAAAAGGCTTAGAGAAGTTTTGTACATGTGAGGTGTAAGTTGATGTCTGCTCCAATACTTGCCTTACCAGATTTCGAGAAGGTTTTTGAGGTTGAATGTGATGCGTTTGGTGTTGTTATTGGTGCCATCCTTATGTAGGAGTGCTGACCCATTGCCTACTTCAGTGAAAAACTCTGAAGTGCTGCCTTAAATTACTCAGCCTACGACAGGGAGTTCTATGCCCTTGTCCGTACACTTTAGAACTGGTAACATTATCTATTGTCAAGAGAATTTATCATCTATTCGAACCATGAATCTCTCAAGCATCTTCGTGAGTAGCAAAAGCTTTCTCGACGTCATGCCAAGTGGGTCGAGTTGTTGGAGACCTTTTGCTATGTCATCAGGTATAAAAAGGGAAGCACCAACATAGTGGTTGACGCACTTTCTTGCTGTCGTACCCTCATTATGACGTTGCAAGCTAAAGTGCTTGGATTTAGCACTTTACCTTATCAATATGAGCATAACCCATATTTTGAGCTTTTAGTAGCTAAGTGTAGTGATAGAGGAGTTGTAGATGGATTCTACTTGAGTGAGGGGTTCTTGATAAAGAGCAAGTAGATTTGCATGTCGAGTGGTTCTGCAATGGAGTTACTAGTTTGAGAAGTTCATGCTGGGGGTCTAGTTGGTCATTTTGGGGAAAAAGGGACAATTGAGATATTAAATGAGCACTTTTACTGGCCTGAGATAATGAGAGATGTACACTAAATACTTGAGAGGTGCAAAGTATGGAAGTATGCAAAGAGAAAGAGAGAGTCCTATGGAGAATATACACCCCTATCAATTCTCGAACGATCGTGGATTGATCTAAGCATAAATTTCATGCTCGGCTTTCCCCATATGTCGAAAAGACACTATTTGATCACGGTGGTGGTCAATCAATTCAGCAAAATGGGCTACTTCATCCCCTGCCACATAACTAATGATGCTTTATTCATTACTAACATCTTTTGGTAGGAAATTGTGCAACTGCATGGAGTGCCAAGGAGTATTGTCTCTGACTATGATTCCAAATTCACGAGCTTCTTTTGGAAGACCTTATGGAGGAAGCTCGGTATTAAGCTTTTGTTTAGTATCTCTTGTTACTCCTAAACAGATAGCCAAACTAAAGTAGTTAGTAGAACCGTCGGTAATCTCTTGCGCACTATTGCTACAAAGAATTCTCATGATTAGGATTTATGCTTGCCCATCATTGAATTTGCTTACAATTGATCAATTGATAACTCCACTGGAACATCACCATTTGAGGTTGTTTATGGACGTAACCTATACCTACCCTTGGACTTAGTTAACAGTCCGACTATATAAAAGGAGAGTCAATCCGACCTATAGCCTGTTGAGGAATTTCATAAGTTACATTAATTGGATAATTTATCAAAATTAGGGGTAAAATCGTCAATACGAAAATATAAGCAATAGGTCGAAAACTTGAAACCGAGTGATAATTGAATTCCCTATATTTTTAGAAGTCCACAGAAATTTTCGGGGAATTATTAGGTAATCTGAACTATTTACTACAAATTTATTAAGTAAAATAGCTTAAATTACAAGTCAGGGTGTATTTGTAATATTAATAGACTAAAATGAGTAAAATAATTAAATAAAACCTATATATAGGATTGCTGATCGAATTGGGTTAAATAGAGATTTTTATTATAATTATTAATATTTTTTGATCGGGATGTACTTTAGGTGTATTAAAATTGAATAATACTTATATTATTACAATATAAGAACAAACTGGATAAAATATAATTTAAAACTGTAAATTTCGCATAATACGGTCATTTTTATATAATTATGTATAATTGTATTACAAATTCAAACTACCCGTTAAAATCCATCTCTAGGAACAGGACTCATAAGATGTGTCGTTAAGTCTATACGAACTCAATGACACTAGTTTTGTTGAAATCGAATAACCTTAAGCCATCTAGCTTATATCTATAACATATTCAAGAATATACATATTTCGGTAACTTTACCGGAATCAAAACGTGAATTAATAAATAAAAAGTACGTTTCGATACGATCAAAACGATATATAATACGTAATAGTATACATGATGTACAATATCAATAATTAATAATTTAATTCGATATATAGTAATAACATGACTGCATATTATGGAAATAATATATATATATAACTATTTTAGATTAAACCCTAATGTTTTTGTAATAATTACGAAAACTAAATTTGGACCTTTTGTGTAATTAGGACCTTCCAAAGACGGCTGACAATTCAAGTCAGAAATAGCGAACATCTAAACAAGTAAGTTGGGATGGTAGCTTCGCCGCTGTTTGGGTACTATTTAAAAGTATCCGGAGACCCAAGAGTACTTCTGGTTGTGTTTGTAGTTAGTTGATTATGTGTATGCTATGTGTGTGAATGATACTCTGTTGTGACAGGAGTTTAACTCCTTGGTGTGCTGTTCTGCATATTTGCATGGATTCTGTATTGTGTGAACTTATTGGCCACCTCTAATTATCACTAATGATTATTCGACTAAAGTGTAATTAGTCATGCATAATCACCCGTTAGGGGAAACGATTAAGAGTGTTAAGCCAAACACCGACTTCCTTCGATGAGGATAGTTGAAATGGTCATTTCCCCATCCTTAGTCAAACTAAGTGATAGGCGAGGAGGTCGCGGCGAGGTTGGGGGCCGTGGTTCGAAGGCGGTCTTGGGAGGGGGGTGTTCTCCATTGCACAAGCCCGGGTTTGGTCTAACTTGAGTCGCGATGAAACTCCTCAATCCGAGTTGGAGCGGATGAAATTTCTCTAACCTCACAGTGGACCGGTTAACACTGTGCGATGTTTTCATTTGAGTGATTGCATTGCATTTCATCATAATTATTAACCTTATTTGTGATTGTATAGTACTCTTCTGACTCCGCCCCACTTA